>BMAU01018008.1:600000-1093654 GCA_019973935.1 Trichonephila clavipes | reverse complement strand
GGCCTCCCATCAATACCAATTTGGCGTGATTTCAAAATCATGTCAAAGATGCGTATGTTGAGGAAGCAGGTAGTCGAAAGGAGGATAAATTATTTTTGTTACTTATGTACTATCTTAACAATCTCCAACGTTCAAAATAACTTGCCAAGTTGACAACCCCGATTTCTCATGTCATATATATGCTGAATTGTGAGTCATGTGCTTTGTTTCATATAATGTCGCCAATTGGTTGCAGTTATATGTAAGTACCTTATTTTTCAAATTATGCTTTTGCATTGATAGAGTTAGTTCAGTTCTTTTATGTCAGTTAATGTTAGTATTGTACTTAATTTTTCAATTTATTTTAATGCTCGGAATATATATACTTTGGATAATTTTTTTCTATTTAGTACTTAATACGTATTATTGCACAGCCTCCAACGTTCAAGACAACTGATAAAAATTCCATTTTTGCTCTGTTAGATTTAGACTTGAAATTTAGCACGCATGTTTATTTCATGGAGTAGAGATCCACTGAAAGTTGCTTTGGTGGAAATCTACTTGATTATTAGGTTATGTAAGCGCAAAAAATCTTTTTTCTACTTCTTTTTAGATATAAATAGAAAATAGATATTATAATTTATGTTCTTTTTATATCAAGGGGCGAGAGTGTAACAGCTATAAATATATTTTTCAATACAATCGAATTCTTAATGCTAGAAATCAATACTTAATATATATGTAAACAGTATACTTATATACAACATCGTGAAATACCCAGTGAAGCGGGTGGGTAACGGCTAGAATATATATATGAAGCAATCTAAAACATAGTTTAAAATTACCATATAATACATTGTTGACTAATTGTGATATTGGTTGCTAAATAACACGGAAACATTAGATTTGTGATGCCTCAATTTCAATAGTATGCGATTGCATTAAATTTGGTAAAACATCATTTTTAATAATTTGACAAAAAAAAACAAAGTTTAGTTTGCTTTTATCTCAACTTTCAACTTTTGCATATTGTTCTGTTCTCTGTATTTTAATCTTGGATCATATCTGCAAACAGCTGTATTATTGGCTGAGATTTATTTTAATGATAATTTAGTTAAGAAAGAAAAAATACAGCATTATGTAACAAAATTTGTTTCAAACGTATAGAGAATGTATTTGATATAGCATGACTACTATAAACCTGGATCCCTATTTAATTACTTATAATTGTAAGGGGTATATCTCAGGGTGTTGACTCATAATAAAATAAATTCTCTTCGGAAAATTTCATCAGTTCAAGCTTTATAAGAAAAAAAAAAGTAAAAACAAATATTTCTTTATAGCCTCTGTGACGTATATTCAATGACACTACGAATAACCAAAGTCCTCCATCCCCCTGATCTTTGGTAGAAATTTAGGGGCCATGAAAGGGATAGACATCTGCTTCGTTTTGCTTCTTGGGGGAAGGGACATAACAAGAGACGGCCAACGCATTCTTGAGGACGTTCCGACTCCACCCATTTCCTTTAAACTGGATATTGTCAAAATTTTTATTTCCTAAGAACTGAAAAATATATATATATAACTATAATGCTAATCAACCTTAAATGCAATTTTGTTTATGTTTATTTTCTTACGAATTAGTTAAGAAAAATTTACATTTCCCTTTTAAACTTCATAGATATCAATCCTAATTAGTGATATTCTAAAGTAATATTGTTTTTAATTTTTCATGTCTGTAGTACTTGTTTATGATTACATTTAAATCAGCTAATATACTCCTTTTTATTTTTTAATAGATGTAATTTCTTTGCTCAAACGTGAATGGGATTTTTTAAGCGCTATTTTTTTTAAATTAGCTTATTTTTATATACATAAGGAACTGAGGAAAAATATTTGAAATTATAGTGTGGTCATGGAATGTACATTGAAAAACTATATAAGTTCCCAATAAACAACAAGTTTTATTATTAACTGTAGACAGTCGCGCACACAGGAATTTTTCAAGGGGGAGGGTCTCCGGGGTCGAAAGTTCACCATTCTTGTATCATGCTCCTTTTGATTTTGTCGATTTTCGGGAACAAAACACAGTAAAAAACTAATTTTTGAATAAATAATTAGCATTAATTAATAAAATTAATCATTAATAACAAGTAATTAATTAAATTTTACGTTCTTAGAATTATAATCAATCGGAAAAAAAATCAAGGGCTTTGGGGAGGGGGTCCGGACCGCCCCCCCTTGTGTGCGCCACTGACTGTAGTAATAAATTTTTTTTTTTGGCGGGGCGGGTAAGTTTGTACGGAATTAATGATTTCTAATATGAAATAACGCATGCTTTTTTGCTTGGATTATTTCGAATACGAAAGTTATTTCTTTAACTATAATCACAAACTATACCCCTGATATTGCATCATTAAGTTTCGCCTTACAAGGGCAAAATTCTCATTAAAATCTTAATTTTTTATTTAACTATATTAAAGGAATGCTTATATTTTATGTTGTTTATTTCTTATTTAATTCCTACTACTAGTTCACTCTTTTTCAATCATTAATAAAATACTTTCTGTTCATCCATTGAAGTTCAAATACATCTTTTTAAACTAGCAGTGGATGGCACTTGATCTTAATACCATTGTTTGCTTGTTTTTCAAATATTAATTCATAAATTATATTTAAAAATGAATAAAAAGTAACAAAAATAATAGTCCAACAATAGAAAGGAATAATATATAGAAAGGAAAATCGTTCGTTGTGCCCCTGTTGAGCAATGAATAGCGCGTTGGACTTTTAATCCAAAGGTCGTAGGTTCGAATCCCTCCTGGGATGGCCTAATTTCTGAGAATGTGATTTCTTTTTTACAATACTATTTTGTAGGAATAATTAAATTCAATAAATGAATAAATAGTAACAAACAAAAAAAGTAGTCTAACACCATATATAAAAAGGAAAATGAAAAATTGCAAGGAAAATCGCTTTCTAGTTTGTCACTTAATATTGTAAGTCTGTCATATGTATATACATATTTATATTAATTGTAACTATTTAATAAAAAGTAACTAAAATAAAAAATTTTCTTTGTTGACCTAAGAAGGAATTAAATATCCTAAATATCATCCAAAGTATAATTTTTGAACACATATCCTCACTGGAAAATATTTTTCTTTTAATTAATATGTAAGAAATGTGCATTTTTGTACTGATGAGTTAGTACACTAAATAATAAGTTATTATAAAATCAGGCTACTCTCTCCCTGTTGTTACTAATACCACCTATTTGACGATGTCAGATCGAGGCCCAAGAAATTCATCGCTGCAAAGGGCTACAAGTACGCTTGTCGTAAGCGTAGATTTTAGCACCATTCAGGTAACATTCCTTTTTTGGCTGGGTTCCGCCCAGTGGCGTAACAGAAAATACTTAGCCCCCCCGCAAGATCAGATTTTGGGCCCCAAGCCGGATATATATATATACAAAGAATTGCAAAACTATAACGTAATGTACCTTTACACATCACGTAAAAATATTTAAATATTAAACTTATAACTGAATATAAAATCAACCTGTGTCTGAGTAAACAAAGAAAATAACGTTTAACATTAGAGAGTATTTATAGTATTTAAAAAATGGAAAATCTAACAACAGTCGACAGATAACCTGGTAATTTAAATAAAAACGATACACTAAGAAAAACACAAACACTGTAAAATAATATTTTCGATTTCAGATCCTTATGATAGATAAAAGGTATGAATCACGGTATGAATCGTTATGAAAGGTATGAATCGTTTATGAATCACGGGATGAGCTTGACCTTAAGTTCGATAAAATTCTAGCATAAATTGTCAAAAAGTCAAAGACACAACTACTGTTACTAAAAAGAAAGCATGGACACAAAAAAGAATGTGCTCGCAGTACCACTCAGTTTGAACTACAAAAGTAACTAGTTCGTTGGGTTGTTCGCAACACACACTACTAGCTAATATACAGCACTACACTCAAGAAGTAAATCACAAAAAAAAGCGATTGACGTCTCACATTTTTTTTTAGCAAAGTCGGTTATTAATTCATCCAATTCGATTTTTCTTGCTTCTTGTTGCTCAATACTTATCAAAGACAAATAGGAGAGCCTCTCTTCTGACATCGTACAACATAGATAATTTTTTATTAATTTTAATTTAGAAAATGTGACCTTTCCTGCTATTGCAGAAGTAAATGGAAGAGTCAAAAGCAATAAAACTGCAATACATACATCTGGTAAACTTGGCGCAGCAAACTTAATCTTTTATCGAATTTAGCGTAATTAAATTTTCACTAAAACCTGCTTTTAGAGACATAATTTGATTTGGAAATTCACTAGATAGGTCGAGACTGTATACTTTTTGAAGATTACTGGCTTCATTATATAAGAGATCATTTGTAGTGCTTACAATATTTTTGGGAGAAAGAAAACTGAATGATTTGTATAAATGTCATTCATACTCTCAAAGCGATTTTTTAATTGAGTAGTAATAACATTAACATTGGCCTTAAAAACATCCACCTCAAACAATCGTTCTCTGTCTTGCAGTTTTTCATCAGCATTGAAATCATCGAATAACTGTCTAACTTTTCTTTGTCTCTTTTTTTCAAACTCCGGGATGATACCTCATTTTTTAGCCAAACCAATAGTTTCTTCCTTTATATTAGCAAAATTGTTACGAAGATTCTCGATAGACGTTAAGCTAGAATTTAATATGGTCTTAGCGTTTTCCAAATGTATTTTTGGTGATTGTAATGCTTTTGAAGTTAAATCAGTGTTTCTCAAACTTTCAATACTGGCGACCCAATTTTCAATCATAATTTTAGTCGCCCCCTGTACAACAATAATGTATTTACTGCAATAAAAATGCAATTTGATGGTAAAGCTACAATGCGATCTCAATTATAAACTGTATAAGTATTAAATTTTGTATATGTTACTTTTAAGTAATATATATATTTTAAGAAAAAATTACTTAAAATATATATTACTTACTTATTATTATGTTATTTTTCTTTCTCTAATTTTTAAATTGGAACAGATAGCAAAATTATATATTTAATTGAAGATATATTTCCTTCAGCATCTATTTCGGTTCGAGCCCAGTACCACTAAAGTCCCGCCGTGTAGGGCAGCGATGCACGTTAAATCTGTCGAGAGCTGAAACGTCCTCCCGTTGGTGTGGTAGTTAGGAGAGGGGGGTGCCAGCTCATGTGTCGTCCACGTCACTTGACCATGGTTCAAAATTACGTGGTCCGTCGCCAAAAGCCCTCGTGTAGCTGAACAGTGCGACGTTAATATTCAATCAATTAATCAGCATCTATTTCTCAAAGTACAAATGTCATTAGAAAAATAGTCTAGTCTATGTTGCTCTTTATCATATCCATCCCATTTGGCATTATCGGGTACGTTTGCGTGAGTCTGGGCAGCCTATCGGACGTCTGCGCAAAACATGTAAAAATACTTTTCCTCGTACAATTCCAGTCAGTTTTTGTCGACTCGATACTTCTATAGCTATCGAATCTAGCTTGAATGTACATTTTTTAATTTGCACGTTAATTGTAATTCACGGTAATTAAGTATTTACGGCAGTAGATTAAAACAAAATCATACATACATTTTTAAGTCGTAAGGGAGCATTCGACGATAATAAAGGATTAACAAGTACACAGACGAGCATGGTTCCGAAAATCAAATCAAGGAAATGTTCTTAAAAATACTTAAATTTTGTATTTACTACTACTGAAGTAAACTATGGGAAAAAAGCCCCAGCTCGTTATGTGTCAAAACTTACAAATCTGAAGAACAACATGTGAAAGTTGTTTTTAAAACCATGTAAAATCATTTAGCCATGTTGGCAAAGAATTATAAAAAGTATTTTCTTGATGAGGACAACTTGGTAGCAAGTTACGAGTGGATTAGGGGTCTATTTCAAGATACTCCAGAAGGGCTCTCAACTTCCGAATAAGAAATTTTCATAGATTTCACATCAAGTGAAAGATTAAAAGGCAATTTTGTAATAAATCGCTCTTTGAATTTTGAGCAGAGATGGATGGTGAATTTTCTGCACTTAAAACAAAAGCACTTCGTATACTATTACCATTTTCAACATCCTACCTATGTTAAACCGGATTTTCTGCGGTGGCTGCTTTGAAGACAAAATATAGATCTCAGCTAAATATAGAAAAATAACTCAGAGTGTCAATATCTGATATTAAACCTTCCTTTGAAAAACTTTGCTCTACAAGACAATACCATGGAAGTCACTAATAATTATTAAACTTGTTCTTAATTTAGTAGTATGAAATTATTTATAAAATACCTTCTTCAGTACTGATACATTAAACGTATACTGGCTGAAACACCGGCTCTTCGCACGAGTTCATTTTTTAAAAAAATATAACATTATTCTTGATATAATAGCTGAAATGTAAGGAGAGTAAAACTGCGTGCACGACAATGTATACAAAAATGTAAAATGATTTTTTTAGATAAATGCTATAATTATAAATAACTGTTTAAAAGAACTGTGATTTTAAACCTCACAGAATTGGCATTTAGAATTTATGTTAAATAATGAAAAAGAATATAATATTTCTATGAAGAATAATTGTGTTACTTTTTAATATTTAAAGCGAGAAGACATCAAAATGTTTTAACCCGGGAGCAGGCGTGCACTCGATACTAACGCTAATGGTAGTGCGGGGGGACTCAGTCACCCCAATCATTTGTTTATAATTATTTTTACTGTACACGATAAAAATCGGAATTCCAGTGAATAATTTAATTAAGAGAATGTATATTTACCGGCTTTCAAGGAATGTTCAATTTTTCTTTGATGATTTGAGAAAAAATCCAGTAAAACTGAAATAAAATGATTCAAAAGTGCAAGACCTAAATAAAGGACGCAAATCAGAGATACATTTCTTTAATGTTATAGAAATGTTATTTGCTGGCAAAGCTGTCATATTTTGTTCAGGTAATTGTAGTTTTAATGAGCTTTCATGATCGAGTGAGTGAATATTAACGTTGCACTGTTCAGCTACACGAGGGCTTTTAGATACGGACCTCGTAAATTTGAACCATGGTCAAGTGACAAGGACGATACTTGAACTGGCCTCTTTTAACTACCACATCACTCCAACAAGAGGACGTTTGAGCTCTTGACAGATTTAACGTGCAACTCCCCCATACACGACGGGTCTTTAGTCGTACTGGGCTTGAACTCGTGACACCTTTGGTGATCAACAAATAGCAAGTTGAACTTTTTTCTTTCATGTGTCTTTTTGACCTAGGTGAACTGAACCTTGTGGTACACTTATGGCTTCATATTTCAGTTGATGGAGTT
The DNA here is from genome assembly GCA_019973935.1 of Trichonephila clavipes. NCBI lineage: Eukaryota > Metazoa > Arthropoda > Arachnida > Araneae > Nephilidae > Trichonephila > Trichonephila clavipes. The sequence goes on along the minus strand of BMAU01018008.1, from coordinate 1,086,307 downwards.
CTCTAGGAAGCATTTGAAAATTTTCCTTTCGTTTCATGTTCATCGTGCTTCTCAATCATGAATAATATGCATTCTTTTGCTTCATCAGTTTCAACTTCCTTCAATAGAGATCACAGATGCCCCGCGCCACCGTTCCCGGATTAAAAGTGTATTCAGAAAATAATAACGGATGTTCTAAAAAGGATTATGACATTTTTCACTATGCTTTATATGTTTGAGATAACTCTTAAAAATAAATCTTAGCCAAATAATCCGTCAAATATCAATCAAATTATTTTCCAAATATCGTAAAACTCTTCATTATTTACAATTTAGTCTAAGCGAAAAACAAATACATAAAAGATGAGATGGAACTAATGTAGAAACCATACCAGTAAGTTTGAAGGTCAATCAAATGATCAGCAAATGTATTATGCTGCCTAGTGAATCATGTCTTCCTTTTCTTTCTACAACTATTGTACAGTATTTCAATAATAATTACAGTGATGAAATGTTTATCTTTTTAGAATTTTTTAAGGGTCTGAGTTTCGTTTTTTCTTTTAACGAGTAATATTTTATGCTAAAAAAGAAAAACGCCAGATGATAAACATAAATTATATCAGTTTTGTGTAATTTTTTATTATGGAAAAAAGTATTTTGTTTTACTTCTTTCCGGTTATTTTTTTAAAAAATCTTTAAATTTTCGATATGCTCGCGCCCCCAGGGGGACGCGCCCCACACTTTGAGAAACACTGAGTTAAATTTATGCTTTGTAAAATTTGACATTGGAAAATTAGCAGAAAAACAAACTGAAACTTTTCCATATGTTTTTTAATCGCTAAAGCTTCCTGTTTCTTGTCTTGCTTTGTACTGGTTAGTAAAATATTTGAAAGTACTTTTAAAATCGAAATGTAATTGTAGCGAATTGATATTAAAGAGTCAAATCAAGATGCCCACATTGTCGTGCATAATGATTTAATAGTCTGCTGAATGTTCTCGTTATTCTGCACAATTTTCAGATCACTCCACCTTTTAATGCTGAGCCCAAAAAATGTGCAAATTTTTTGACAAAAGTCATAAAATTCTCTTACATGAGGCACGATATAACATGCATCGTTTAGAACAAGATTGAGGTTGTGTGTTGAACAGTGAACGTAATTTGCTCTTGGTGGTTTGTCCTTAATTAATTTCTGCAATCCTCCATACATTCCACTTATGTTGGTTGCCCCATCATATCCTCGTCCTCGACACTTCACCAAATTAATGTCCAGTATATTTAGAAAATTTAACACATCACTTTCCAAGCTTTTTGCAGTCTGATTTGCCGCCTCAATAAAGCCTAAGAACGTTTTGTTAATTCTGATATTATCTGGCTCATTATTATCATTAACATCAGTTGTTACATACCTCCTTATTATAATACTTAATTGGTCTTTTTTTAAATATCTTGTGTCGTGTCCAGAATAATAGAGAAAAAAAACATTTCCTTATATTTTTAACACAATATTTTCTTTTATTCTAGAGCCTATAATAGCAATAAGTTCATTTTCAATTTTTGGGCTAAGATATTTTTGAATTCTTTTTTCTGACAAATGAACATTGAGAAGAGGGTTATATTTAGCCAAGAGGTATATTAAATTAAAAAATTTCCCCTTTGAGTCGAATCTCGATTTTCTCGATGTCCCCGAAAAGGAAGATTGCACATCGCTAGAGTCATCGTAACGTCTATGATTCTTCGTAAGATTTGGCTAACCTTATTAACTTCTTTAAAATTGCATTTCAATAATGAATCCACCGTTTTATTTTGTTTCCAGATGTCATATGTGCGACATGCTTGGATATGAATTATAGAATTTTCATGTGCTCTTTAATTTTTTTTTTTTTTATTCCTTGCCAGAGTCATTTACACCTTTACACCAGGCTTCTTTAAAATACATATATTTGTTCTAACAGCGAAAAGCCAATATACCTGACAGTAAGCAACATGAAGTCGTGTTGAATATCACAGCCATTTCCTTCCGATGTTTTGTCCTGCCTTGGATATGAAACTGTAAGATGATGAAAAGCTCCTCCCCTTGGCATTTTTTTGGAAATTACCTTCTGTTTGTTATGGGCCCAATTTCAAAATTTGTTCCCTTAAATCTGCATCTATGGGCTTACCTGCATAGTGCTCAAAATCATTTCTAATCCATTTTGTTTTTTCGTTTTCATTTTCCGACTCCTTTTCTTTAGATAGAGTATCCTTATTAGTTGAAGTGTCTGAAACTGTGTTTTTTTCTTGTGGATTAATTTTCACTTCCAGGATTCGTTCATCAAGTTCCCTGGCATTACTACTACTAGCGGATATTAAAAAGTTATCCAACTTTGCATATTTACTATTATATTATACTCCTTTTCCTTTCGAATCTTTCGTTTTTGAGAACCACTGAAAGTTTTTTTTAACTCCACTCATTTTAGAGCCACGTTTCTTCTTGTCTTATGAACAAAATAACAATATAAGAACCAGAATAATTAATTCCGTTTACAAAAAACAGTTCTAATATTACAAGAGAGAAAAGTGAGATCAAAATGTTTTAACAGCGAAGGAACACTCCCTATATTGAAGTGCATTGAATATAAAAACATATATGTTCTAAGAACAATTTTGTGAAACATTTCTCATTATGCTTTATTTGATTGAATACTCATAAATCTACGGAAATTCCTGTGGGCATATGGGTTTCTAAATCATAAATCTAGACCATGTTATCATTTAAAATGCTCTCTATGCGGTTTCAAGTATCGCAATACTATTTTTCATGAAAAAAGCATAACAGGTGTACGTTATTTAGGAGTTCGCTAAATGAAAATGAAATACATGTGGGGGGAGGACGCCAATAAGTTACTTTGCTACTTCAGTAAAAAGTAACATGTGTTTTTTTTCTCCTTACCGCTAACATGAAGTATACTAAAAAAACAGTGATGAATTTTTTTATATTCCTAGCTTTTTATCCAATTTTCCGTCTGACTTTCTTTTTGTCTGTTAGTAATTTAGATTTGAAAAGAAAACCCACTAAGGAAAAGTATCTCTTTCGTCGCGGGATTACAGCAAATTAAAATGTTTTTTGATCTGGTTATTGGATCTAAGATATTTAATAAGCGATCAAAGTTTTGATTTTGAATGATGTGTTAGATCACCAGTTTGAAAATCGCTTAAAAATTGGATTAAAAAAATGTAAAGCTAATTTTGGGAAATTCTACGTTAATGGCGTCAGTCTAGCTTTGAGCACCCCGCGGTGCGGGGGTTGTGGGGGTGTACGTTACGCCACTTGTTCCACCCCAAGTTTGAGGGAGAACATCTTAGGGGTGATCAACGGCCTTCCAGCTCTTGGCAGCTGTTTCTTAAAATAATTAATTACATGTGGGAAATAAGCAATGCATATTAGAAATATTTATGATATCGGTCCCGTTTCTACATCACCATGAGGTAGGAATCTCGATGCGTTTTTTTTAATAGAGGTATCACCAGGAGCCATAATTCTCTTAATCGCAATCTTTTACTTTATAGAACAATCTGGACAAAGCCAGTTTTTAATTTTTGACCCATTCTTAAAATTGACGCATATCCAATGGTACCAGTAACTGCAATCATAACACAGAACCATATTCTTTAAAGTCGTTGCACTTTCACACTGATTGCAACGCCAAAAGTTTTGTTTCAATGTAATTATTTTTTGTACTTCGCAAGCTTGTGTAGTAAATAATTCTTGTACAGATATGTCAAATCATGATTTATAATAGAATCCGTAATTTAATTATCAGGTTTTAAATCCTGTACACTAAAAAGAAAAGTTTTAAATTTTCACTCCAATAAATGTTTTTTTGTTTCCAAATTTGATATAAAGGTACATATTTTTATGTGTGTCCCGCGAGATTATAATATTTTTCCGAAGTGGCCTGCAATTTCTTTTGGGTTGGACCCCCTGGACTAAGGGTTTAACCAAAGCGCTCTTTTGCGGTTAATGAACTTGGAAATTCCAGTTCTGGAACAAGCCTCTCAAATAAACAATCATAAACCATGTCATTATTCCCCTCCAACACTAAAGAGAGCAAAAATAAAAGCTCCTTTTTCCCCGGACATCGTAAGAGAAATCCGATGACAGAACACCCCGAACCAACTCCTTTTCCTTCACTGTGAATTGCATAGAAGTCGCAAACTACTTTCGCAAACTTTATACTGCAACAAAGGTCATGAACTCGAGGCCTGCCATTTCTTACGCGCTAACGAAAAGAGAGAAATTTTAAGAAAAAAGGGGATGTTATTTGAGCTTCATGCCCGGTCATAGAGCAATGGAATGTGCGAAAAGAGTCATGTCCTATTTGTAATGGTTCCCACCATTTCACAATATGTTTTCGAAATCGGCATGGGGACGATTTCTCTCCAAAAAGTGACACAAATAATTTAGTTTCCGCAATATTTAAAACAGAAGTAAATAGTGTATTATTACAAATATGTGCTGAGTTAATAGATGACAACAATGAACAAGAAGTTTTTGGATTATTCTTATTCTTAGATAATGGTTCACAGTGAAGTTTCGTTTTAAAGAGTACTTCTGAGAAATTTAACCTTCCGTCAGCTAAGAACGGATTTTGCAAAGTTCGAACCCCAAGGAGCGTTACGGGGGTTAAAGGGGCGTTATAGATAATTATTTCCATTACTAAACTATTAGATGTACAATCGTGAAACTTGGTACACAGATTTCTTTCATAAAGTAGAGATTCCCTACATAATGATTTTTACGAAAATTGAACTCCAAGGGGCGTTGAGGGCGCTTATGGGGCGTTATACATAATTATTTCCATTTTTAACCTATTAGGCGTACAGTCTTGAAATTTGGTAAGCGGATTCCTGTCATAGAGTACAGAATGGGTTTTGTGAAAATCGACTCCAAGTGGCGTTGTAGAAAATTAAGGGGCGTTATAGGCAATTAACTCCTTTTTTAAACTATTAGACGTAAAATCTTGAAATTGAGTAAGCAGATTCCATTCACTGAGTAGAGATTTGTCATAAGATGGGTTTTGTGAAAATCGTTTCCTAAGTGGCGTTGCGGGGGCTTAAGGGGCGTTACAGATAATTATTTCCATTTTTAAACAATTAGACGTACAGTCTTAAAATTCGGTAAGCGAATTCCTTTCATTGTGTAGAGATCCGCTACAAAATAGTTTTGGGGAAAATTGATCACCAAGGGTCACTGAGGGGGATTAAGGGGCGTAATAGAAATATATTTCCGCTTTTCAACTAATAGAACCACCTGCTTTAAAATTAGAAGGTATGTTCTGTTCATAGAATAAAGTTCCTTTTACAAAGATTTTTGCGAAAACGAATCCCTAAAGGAGTGCGGTTGCGAGGGATTAACGCGTGTTATAGAAAAATTCCTGTTTTTGAATTTAACTCATTTACTTGAAATTTGTAGAGCATTTTTTTTTTGTTGAATAGAGTTCCATTAAGAATGGAATTTACGGTAATCAACTCCAGGGGGAAGCGGGAGGAGTTATTGGGGCGTATTGATAGACAAAATTCCCGTTTTTGAACTGCTAAGACTATAATAATAAAATTTGGTTTGCGTGCTTCTTTTGTTGCATTGGAATCCGCTAAGAATGCTGTCAACCAGGTATTGATGATAAAAATTCCGTTTTTGCTCTGTTAGATTTAGACTTGAAATTTAGCACGTATGTTTATTTTATGGAGTAGAGATCCACTGAAAGTTGCTTTGGTGGAAATCCACTTGATTATTAGGTTAAGTGAGCGCAAAAAAATATTTTTCTTCTATTTTAGATATAAATAGAAATTAGATATTATAATTTATGTTCTTTTTATATCAAGGGGCGAGAGTGTAACAGCTATAAATATATTTTTCAATACAATCAAATTCTTAATGCTAGATATTAATATCTTAATATATATGTAAATAGTATACATATGTACAACATCGTGAAATACCCAGTGAAGCGGGTGGGTAACGGCTAGTATATATATATATATATGTGTGTGTGTGTGTGTGTGTGTAATAATAACAATACTCTCCCGTTTTAGATTACTTATTAGGTCCAAGAAAAAAAATTCAGTTGAATTATCGAGTGTTTGTTTAAAATGTATTTCATTTTCTAATTAAATATACATATTTGATGTACATTTATAATTTTAAAATTTTTTTAAAGAATTTCATTTTACAAAAATAAGTGCTTTGTAAATGAGTTCGATGACAAGCTTAATATTTATGTATGCATCACAAAAGAAAATAATGGAACTTGAAACAGTTACTATTAAAAAGGATTAATTTATAGAAGACAAGACAAATTTGAAATCATAAGATTTAACTGTTTAAAATAGAAGAGTAAAAAAAACAAATTTTTTTTCAGATTGTATGATTATTTTCTGATGGAATATACATTATTTATTTTTATAATGCTACAATTTTAGGATAAATAAATAAGAAAAAGGAGTAAATAAATAATCACTCGCATGAAGTTAATAAAGTTTTCAACAATTCTGTAGGGTATCACTCATTATAACTACACTACATACATACGGCAAGAAATTATTAGATATATTTTAGAGCGAATAACAATTTATGAACCAATGAGCAATAACACTTCTAATAAGATTATACTTATAAAATCTATTAGAAATCTATATATCTTAATCTATAAGAAAGAGAGAAAAAAGTCTAAAAATACGTTTTTTTATTTTGACTTAATCATGATGATTCAGAAAAAGGATTCATGATTGATGATTCAGAAAAGGAAAATCAAAATTTACAATAAACAACAGACAAATGAACCACAATTTTTTTAATACTGGGAAACAATAAGGCAGGTTGCGTAATGTCTCATTTCAGAAGTTGAAGATAGAGTAAGAAGACATGATTCATAAAACTAATTGTAAACTAAAAACATTAATCATAGAAGAATATAAATATCAACGCAGAAATTATAAAAAAAAAAATTATGAAATCTGTTGTGGACAAAAGATGCAAATGAACAAAAAATACTTTTAAATATAGGATCTTAGAGTCTCACGTCTTTTCTTTAAGTTCGGGATGGCAACCAAATGTAATGTAAAAGATGTTTGACAATTGACGTTAGTTTGTGGCAGTTGATGGTTATTACAGTTCGTGGTTCAAGTCTGAATGAGTTTTTGTGTGACGTGAATTCAAATTATTAGTAATCAAATAGAAATAATCAGCCAAGTTGCATACCATTGCATACAGAGACAAGATTGATCGTTGCTCCAAGCTGTAATAAGGTAGGATTGATTATTTAACCCTCTCCAACTGGACAGAACGGACTTTTCCGCCCTACTAGAGAGGCTTCGAAAATGGACTGCACGGAATTTTCTGCCTTCAAGTAACGTTTTCAAAAGCGGATTAGCTGCACTTTTCTGAAATCCTTTCCCCCTTTTAATGAGGGACGGAGGAAGCAACACAGCAGAAGTTTTATGGCTCGCAGGGAACCCCGTGTTTTGACCCCCCATCGTAAAAAATCGGGGAGAAATTTCTTTACAACCCAAGAAGTGTGTGTTTCTTTGCTAGCTTGTATTTTAAAAGTTTCCAAAAGTCCCAACGCATAAGTAAAATATGTTACAATTCCCTTTTGGTTTCATATTAATTTCAAACTGTAACAAGTTGGGGCGTGTCAGGGCAATCTGCTATTTTATATAGTTAGACAAATTATCTTTTTTTAAGTATATTCTCTTTCGCTTCATTTTTCTTATTCAAAGCTTTCAGTTTTTGAAACATGATTATTTTATTATAAGATACCGAAAAAATTAATAAAACATCAAACTCTTTAAAATTTGGAACCTTTTCAATTTTCCAACCACTAAAAATGAATAAATTTAAACTTCATCAAATCATTTGAAACATTTTCTTACACTTTGATAAAAATAATAACGAAAAAAAAAATTAATTAAGATTTATTAGTTTTTTTTTTTTAGATTTCAAAGCCCAAGTGTTCAGGGAAGTTTAAGTACAGTGCCTAGTTATATATTGTTAAAATACACTGAATTATATTTGAATTTTAAGTGCTTGAACTTCAGTTTACATCAAAAGAACATGAATGAAGATTTTCACACATTTTTTTTATAACTTGAATGTTTGAATAAATGGTAATCAAAAATATACGGAAACATTTACAGTAGACATTTATGCATATAAATAAACATAAAAACCAATTTTAAATTCGAGCTATTGAAAAACATTCGAATTATATATTGTTCAAAAATATCTATTTATACAAAATACCTCAACATTTATCTTTTTTAAAGGCTAACTGAATAAGTAATTAAAATCTGGATATGTTTGGAAATCTCGACCTTATAAAGCTAGAAATTTTATATTAGAATTTCCATTTGAAATTTCGAAAAAAAAAATGCATCGCTTAGTTAAAAATTATCTACCATAAGTTTTAGCAATTGTTTGAGTATAATAAAAATTTCAAATTTTATTATATAGCTTCTTTGGTATCTTTTAATATATTTCGGCCGCGGTTGCCGAGTGGTATAGGTATCGGAACGTGGCTTGCTTTGTCACGAGTTCGAGCCCAGTACCACTAAAGACCCGCCGTGTAGGGCAGCGATGCACGTTAAATCTGTCGAGAGCTGAAACGTCCTCCCGTTGGTGTGGTGGGGTAGTTAGGAGAGGGGGGTGCCAGCTGAGGTGTCGTCCACGTCACTTGACCATGGTTCAAAATTATGTGGTCCGTCGCCAAAAGCCCCCGCGTAGCTGAACAGTGCGACGTTAATATTCAATCATTCATTTAATATATTTCGAAGATTTCATACAATTCGGTTGAAAACCGCATGCTAAGAACAAAAAATATACTAAAAAAATTGATGAATTTACAATTACAATAAATTCTTTCATAGAGAAGCAAAACTGAGAAGCTAAAGCGTAGGAATAAAAAAATTTTGAGTATATCTGAAGTAGTTTTCGAAATATTTATTTTAAAGTTTAGAAAATTTGTGTGCGTTATGTTATACTTGATAACAATTAAATGGTTAAAATAATGTGTTAATATTAGTCATGTAATCGTTTGATGACACATTCATATACTAATAAAAATTATCATGGTCATTGATGCGAATGTCAAGAATTTTATGTAATTTTAAATTCAGACATTAAGATATTGATGTAGATAATATAAAACGACCATCTAAAATACATGAAAAATGCAGTCTGCTATAAAATGATCTTGACAAACAAAATCCGGCATTTTCGCTTACTATGGCAGAGCCGGCTTAGTCAGGGGCGATCTGGAAAAACAGAGAGAGAACCGCGGTTTTGATGGATGCCGCTCTAGCTTTTAAAGCTCCCAGGAAAAATTATATATATATAAATTACAAATGCAAAAATAAATCTTGTAATTTTCCATACATTTTTATAACAATGAATTGTGGAATTGGCTTCCAATACATTGTTGTGTTTGACAATATCTAAGGTAACCAACCCTACTTTAGATAGATTTGTACTACTTTTTCGTAACCGTATTCCTTTTAAAATTAATTCGTGCAGCCGAAATACACCTTTTGCACACTTAAAAATTTATGTAAACTATAACGGTTAATTTTAATATATGCAACTTGCGAAATGTTCATAATTAACCATTTCCGTCTAAACAGTTTACATGAAAAAAAAGTTTGGACTCCCTCATTCATTAGGGATTTATATAAGATTCTAACATTAAATTTTATTTTTCACCGAATAGGATTGAGTGAAAGTATATAGTGCTTCCACACCACAGGTCTGGGGTTCTATTAACGGGCTGCGCAAGGTCGACTCTGCCTTTCATCCCCGCTACATTGGGTCGATAAATGAGTACCAAGCTTGCTTCGGGTCTTAAACACTGAAGGTCTCTCTTCAGACAGACCACCAAATCGGGACATCTGTTCATGCACCTCAGCGTCCAATGGTCACGTGTATTATGATGGGCACAGTAGTTCCTGGCCCTCATGGATTGTTGTGCTTCTGAGTTTGAGTCTTAAGTTTGAGGATTACCTCACTTTGGGGATACCCCTTAGAAAAACATGTATTTCCACTCATTTGCAATTAAACATTTTTCTTTCAATTACGTTTATTTCAGAAGGAAGTTTGATTTTTCAAATGTATTTGCTTAATAACATGTATATTTGTGTATTATATTAAAAATTTGATCAGTCCAAAATTACATGTTTTTAGCTCCTCTAAAAGCTTTTAGGATTTTACAACTGATCTTACAATCCATATACGTTTTATAGTAATATATTTAAAAATGATAAGGACATTTTTACGACTGTGTGAGCTGTTATGCCTCGTTTATAAATATAAAAAATTGCATTCAGCTACAGTTTTTAAAATGTACAGAAATAAGTGGAGCAACAGGATACTTACATATTATGAATATTCTTGACTGCAGTAAGATATATTTATATTTCAGTTTCTTTACAATTTTGAATAGAAGTTGTAAGCCATTTTGCGAATAGTTTGATATTGAGTATAAACCCATAGGCTGTTTAATATTGTAAAGTGTTTTACTTTGATACCAGCACACATTAAAATAAGGCTCATTTGCAGTTATATGATCAGCTTCAACGATATTTAAATTTTCAAAAATAGTCTACACGTACGAAAACATTTTTTCACAACCGCACACCACATCTCATACTATATCTTCCCTACAGCAGGAAATATTTGTGTATACTGAAAAATTTAATACAGGATACATTTCCAAGTGTTAAATTTGTTTTTAAAATTTGGTATGAATACATTGTGAAAAACTGTCGGTTAACTTCACTGAACAAAATTGTTTTAAGTGTACTGTTTTGAAAGACAAGATTAATTAGGAGAACTTTTTCTCACAATAGAATTTGTAATGACTGAATTGTGTGAAAATGTAGTTATCGATGTGTGACATTTTTCCTTGTAATAAAAGAAACAGAAAGATAAGAAATTTAACTTGAGTAGAAAATGGTTAGAAGTACTGTCATGCGCATTTGAAGAAGTATATCCCCCATTAAAATTAAAAATTATTGACTGAATGTGTGTTAGGTCCATCACAAATGCCGATGTAGAAAAGGAATTTTTATTTAATACAAGAAGTTCGAAAAAGAGAGAACACTAGGAAGGAAAATTTAAATTTTTTTTCCGAAAAATATTCAGTTAACATAAAAATATCTTTTATATGATTTTAATTAAAATAAATTTAAAGTATTGAAATCCTTTTTTATGCTATTTTAAATTAAAAATATAACTGAATAGAGAAAGATCGGTTTTATTTCATAAATATAATCATTGTATGTAATATTTATTCTGTTATTGTTTAAAAATGAGATAGGGCCTTTGCTCTTTTTACCTCATTACTTTTTAAAAAACAGGAAAGTGAGCGCGTTTTCTTACTCTCATATTCAAAAATGAATACAGGATGCTTTTTTCTGGTTCAAATCGCAATACCAAAATATATATATATATATATATATATATATATATTAATTTTTAAAAAATGACAGAAAAATAAATTTTCTTTGAAGAAAATATAATTATTTTTCAACTTCTAACATACTATTTATTTCATTTTTTCTTCTTTTTTTTTTTACCTTTCATTTCGTTTTTAATTTTACTGTGACTGAACATATAGGAGAAAGAAACACCGTATCTTTTTCAAAGAGGATTGATCAAGAGAGGATATCTACGCTTTCAAAGAAGATTGCCCAAGGCAACTTAACAGCTAACTGTAAACGATTGATCTCTTGGTTCTTACTTTTCAAAGCGACCGAACTGGGTCGTAAAATTTTCCCCGTTCGACCACCCAAGTTCTAAAAGGGGAAAGGAAAAAAGTCTGTTGCATTTTTGAAGGGAATCGCAAAATAAGAGTTAAACGCTTTCGGAATAACTTTTCAGGAGGAAGGTGTCCAGTTAGAGGGTTAATATTCGAATCGGAGATTAGGCGGTTCGTTTATTGATAGTGGTTTGAATTATATTAAGTCTCATTGCGTGTTGCGTATTTTTAACATCGTAGATTCTCTCATATTAATTATTATAATTTAGTTTGTTAAAGGTTTAAGTTGAATATCTTAATAAAGTCCTATTAAGATAATGTTTGATCCTAGTTCTTTCGCTAATCCTACACCTCTAGCTCACGCTGATACTTCGAGATATGTTCTTCCAAGGGGAGGAACATCACAATGACGCCCAACTCGGTTTAATCTATATGACCCCGAGATGAGAAACGCGAGAGGGTTTAATGTTTGGCCAGAAGTGTACTTTTCTGGGTCTGAGAACGTCACCGAATTTTTGGTGGGTATTGACTATCAAATCAAATTACTTGAGATACCAAGTGACTTATCGTGTTATTTGAAAGGTCATCTCCTGGGGAGAGCCCTATATTGGTTCCAAATATTTGGATCAGCGTTAGTGAAAAATACCACCACGGACATCGCGCAGCATTTTCGAAGGCATTCCCTGCCATCCAAAATAGGAAAGATTTAGAGACACGTTTTTACGCGTCACAGCAAAGACAGAAATAGGAGCCGACGGATTTTGTTTACGATTTATTAAAAACACACAAAAAATTAGAACTGGGGATGTCAGAGAAAGCCCTTGTAGATCATATTTTGGTTAGACTTCAACCACAAGTCCAAGATTACGTAGAAGTGCGTAACCCAGTGTTCCTCAAACTGTGGGGCGCGCCCCCCTGGGGGGGCGTGGTAACCCTGTGAGGGGGGCGCGAGCATATTTAAAATAAAAGGTTTAAAAAATAATTTTTGGAATGAAGTAAAATAAGATGCTTTCTGACATAATAAAAAATACACATTTACACTGATATAATTTATTTTTATCATCTGGTGATCATCAAAAATAAAAGATTCCACTTTAAACACTCATTAGCCATCTTTGATCCTATAACCAAATTAAACATATATTTTGTTTGCTTTGCGATTAATATGAGAACGATGACAGATTTTTTTTTACGTTTCTTTTAACGAAATCAAACGATGAGAGATTTTTTATTACGTTTCTTTTAAACTAAAATATTACTTTAGCTGACCTTCGAACTTACTAATATGGTTATCTCCGTCTTTTTTTTAGGGAAGTTGTAAATATATATAATATATTTCTGTTTCATCTTTTTTCCATGTGAAAGAGTTTTATGATATATGGATAAGCATGAGTATTCTGAAACATATAATGCATAATAAAAAGCGTTTTACACAATTATTTTTTAGAACATGCTACACTTTCCCCATGCACAATTTTGTAGTTTTGATTGCTGTGTTGTACGACTTATTCTGGTTTATAAATGTGAATAAGCAGAATATTAAAAAAAAAATGGGCATCTGTGATCCCTATTAAAGGAAGTTGAAACTGATCAAGCAATTGAAGAACCGGCTGAAATAATGCATATTAATCAAGATAGCGAAGGTAAATATCAGAAAAGCATTATATAAAACGTTTGAGTTAATTTGAGTTTAGCTGGAAAATAACGTTCCTGTGTTGTTAGCGAAATGTGTCTGTGATTTATGTCCTTTATTAAGGGCATTATTTATTTGGAACATTTTATTTATTTTTATTGGATTTTTTCTCAAATTTTCTACGAAAAAATTGAAAAGTCCTTGAAAGTAGGTAAGTATATTTTCTCTTAATTAAATTATTCACTGGAATTGTGATTTTTATAGTGTATAGTAAAAATAACTATAAAATAAATTATAGTTTTAAAACAAACCAAAATACACGCTTTTATAGTGAATCGAACTAAAATGCAAAAAAAAATATTACTTAAATGCAAGATATACAAAATTTAATACTTATCTTGTTAATTTGTACGGTTTATAGTTATGATCGTATTGTAGCTTTAGCGTCAAAGTGCATTATTATTACATTCAGTACATTATTAATGTATAAGGGGGGCGCGATAAAAATTGTGATTGAAAAGGGGGGCGCCAGTACTGAAAGTTTGAGAACCACTGGCGTAACCCACAAAACACGATCATATTGTGGGAGGTCTTAGCTAAGTTTGAGGAAAGATATTCGTGCAAGGCAAGAAGGGGTTCGAGAAATAGGGATAATGTGGAAGGACGAGGTTGGAACGAACATAGGATGTCTAATGTTGGTAATAATCGAGGAAATTGGAGAAATTCTGAAGTGGTGATTAGACCGAATAATGGTAGAAATGGTCATATGGGTAACTATGAGAATAGCCGTCAAGGAAATCAGTGGTTCAAAAGCAGGAATAGGTTTCAAAACAATGATAGAAGATTTAACGATAGGGGATATCAGTTTAGAAATCGAGGTCAAAATGACGATTTTAGAAGAGGGGATCAAAGAAATAGAGGTTCGAGTGAAAATTTTAATCGAGGCGATAGAAGACAAATGGGACGATTAAATGTTTTGAAAGTGAGTGATGTTAAAGGTGATCAGACGCAGTCGATAAATGAGTTACCGGTTAAACTTTCAGCAATATGCATGTCTCCGGTGAAACTTCCATATGTTCCTATTTTATTAAACGAGACTTTTACGAAAGCGTTATGGGACACTGGAGTGGAGAAATTATTTATATCGGAAGAGACATACCGAAAATATTTTTTTATAAGTGATGCGACGCTAATGATAACTTAACTAAATATTACGAAAGAAAGGCTATTGCGTCAAGGAAAAAAACAAAAATTAGCATCGAGCACCAACTAGAGAAAAGTGACAAACAGGAAGCAACAAGAGGGGGAGCGAAGACCCATAGAGGAGAAAAAAAGGTTGAGTTTCTGATCTCGCTTGCGACAGAAGGGGGGCGCGAAGGGGAAAATTCCTCCTAAGGCGCCGAGGTGGGGAAGAGAGTTCCTGCGAAAAGGAGTAACCAACAAGCAGAATTCCAACCAACCACCAGAGTTTCACCCTTGGGCCGAGGCGCCCGCGGGGGGAGAATACCGACGAAAAGTTCTCCGACTGAGTTCCCCGGAATGAATGGACGGCTACTAGCGTGAGATGGGTTGTTTTCCTTACACTTTAATATCTCAAAATTCCAAGTACTACAGACAAGAACGCCTAATCAATTACTATCAAGATATAACACAATTAATCTCTCTAATTTAAGCAGCGCAACATTTTCCATAACGATAACAGTCAGCACAATCAATTAACTGAACCGCCTCAACATCCGAACAAAAAAAATTGTTAACTAGCAACGAAACACGAATTCCATACGACAATATATACTCGAATCAATTAAACGGGGAAAAAAATTAGAACACACTAAAATGCACACTTGATTATCTTCAAACAAAACAAAAATTATCAAACCAACTTCAAGAACAAACAATACTAAATCAAAATTCTCCTCTTTTGTCAATACCAAACTCAAAGCTAACACAACTACGCGTACACAAAACATAAATTTCAACAATACCATTATCTCTGACCAGAAAAAACTTATTTCCAAATAACAATGCAAAGCTACCATTAAAATCCAAAACCATAAAAAAAAATTAAATCAACATCAACACTCAATTCAATAGTCTACCCAAGCGCTACCATGAATCAAAACAAGTTAACCTATATCAACAAAAAAATTACTTTATCAACATCAACCAAAACATTTAATTCCTAGTACAGTTTAGCACACAACCGAGACACAATGATTGACTGCACATTCATTTAACCTAACCACAATTTAACTAGAGCCCTAAGCAAACAAAAATTCCAAATCTATAGCAAAACAAACAACACAACAATTAAATGAGCATTGAAGCACCTAACCGAAACACTAGAAAATTTTAAATTAAAATTAGCAATCATATAACAGAACAAAACAACTTGCGCAAAACAATGTAAAGTGTCAACATAATTTCTTAAGGAAACAGAGACATCGTATACTTTCAAATAATCGATTTTTCAATTTTAGTTCTAAAAAATAGTGCTTATTTTTCTGAATCTAAAAATGTATAATACTTATATGTTTGTTGATAAAATAGCCCTAAAATATGAAAAATAAAAATGTAAATAAATGACCACGCCCCTTTTGACACGCCCCTTTGAACTTTAAATATGTAGTTTCCCCTGTGTTTTATCTATATTAACTTTTGATTGTTTTTTTCGTTTGAATGTTAACCCAGCTACTTTTTAGCCACGCTTGTGCGTGAGCTATTGTTCCAAGCTGTGTGACAAAATTTCTTACTTTAAATTTCGGTTTATGGCAATGTTTTGAACCGAGTTCGTCTATTCCGAAGTTTCTTGTGGCATACAACTACTTAATTTTACATTAATTTTCGTAAGAAATATTTATTTTTTACTTATAATTATCAATATTCATAAGATTTTAAAAGTATCTTAACTTTTTTAAACGAGTAATTATGCCAAGAATAAAAAAATTTGGCAGAAGGAAGTATAGTAGCAATCAACATAAAAAGTCTAAATCGACTGAAAAATTGCTTTTGAATTCCGTGGAAAGTGCTTCTAGGAGAAAAATTAAAATACCGGATTTACTAAAAAGAACAAGATTCTCAAAATGTAAACATAATCGTTGAACTGGATTTATTATCTTCCCTTATGAAAAATCTCTTATGTTGTAAATATTGCTGTTCTTCAGAGAAAATTGAGCTGAGAGAAGATTTAAAAGTCGTAGAGGTTTAGCTGTGAGTTTGGAAATAATTTGTCACAACTGTGGAGAATCGACGAGTACAATGTCATCAAAAATATCAAATAAATGTTATGATGTTAACCTAAGATTGACATATGGAATGAGAGCTATTGGAAAAGGTGGAGCTGCTGCTCGAATATTCTGTGGGCTTATGAATTTGCCTCCACCACCTGCAAAGTTTGAACGCCATAATTCTTTGTTTTTAAATGCTTTAAAAACAATTAGTGAAGACTCCATGAATGCAGCTGTTCACGAAGCAGTCATAGAGAATGATAATAATTCAAATATAGCTGTGGTTGTGGATGGCACATGGCATAAAAGAGGCTATTCTTCATTGAATGGTGTTGTATGTGCTACGTCTGTTGAGAACGGAAAGGGTATCGACTTTGAAGCTCTCACAAAATATTGTTCTTCATGTAAGGGTAAAAAAAAACCATGTGAAAATTGTGCTAAAAATTACGAAGGATTCAGTGGGGGAATGGAATGTCGGGTGGTATTAAGTATATTTCAGCGATCTGAAACATCACGAAAAGCATGTTATACGCAGTATGTTGGTGATGGGGACTCAAAATGTTTTCTTACTATAAAAGAAGGAAAAGAATATGGCGACACAGAAGTTGAAAAATTAGAATGTGTTGGCCATGTGCAAAAGCGTATGGGTACAAAACTGAGAAACATTCTAAAAATGAGCAAAGGCATTAAGCTATCAGATGGGAAAATATTTCGGGACGTGGACGGCTAACGCTTAAAAAAGTGGACTCAAACCAACATTATTATGGGCTAGCAATCCGTAAAAATTTATCATATGTGGAGGACATGAAAAGAGCCATATGGGCTATTTATTTTCCTAAACTAAGTACTGAGGATAATCCTCAACACACTTTGTGTCCTCTTGGTGAGGATAGCTGGTGCGGTTATAACCGTAGCATTGTTACGGGGGAATTTTATATTCACAAGCATTCTTTACCTGAGTCAATTTTATTGAAAGTGAAAAAAGTGTTTCGGGATCTCACAGAGGACTTATTGAAAAAGTGCCTTCATGGAAGAACACAAAATCCCAATGAAAGTTTTAACAAATGTATTTGGGAGCGAATTCCTAAAACAGTTTTTGTTGTCATTGAAACTTTGAAATTTGGATTATGGATGCTGTAATTTGTTTTAACGATGGATATGTAAGTAGGATAAAAGTCTTTGAAGCTCTGGGCATTAAACCAGGATACAACATGGAACGTGCCTTACTTATAATTGATAACAAACGAATTTTGAGGCTGAACGTATAGTAAATAAAGTGTCATTGGAAGCCAGAAATAAAAGGTCTTTAAAAAGGAAAATGGATAAACAGAATTTAGATGAAGAAAATGAATACCAAGCAGGAAAGAATCAAATCTATAATGTAAGGAGAAATTTTTTTGTTAAGTTCTATTATATTTTTTTCTCGAATGTTTAATATTTTTAAATTTAGGTACACTTTAAAAAAACTATTGTAGCATATTGTTTGAAACCTTTTATATATCTAAACAGGATACATGTGCATACAGTGAACAAAATATCTTTTAGTATGTGTCTAATTTTTTGAAAATTGATTTTATATGTAAAAAAAGAAAATTAAGATTTTCATAATTTTAAGGTTTTATGATTATTTTTAAGAAATTACGCAATTATATAAATATAATTAGTTAAAAAACAGATTCATTATGTTTAATATGTTATTTTATATATATTTGTAATTTTTTTTGTATATTCAAAGAATATTTTTGTAAGAAATGGTACCTATACATGAAAATATGTATTACAAGATCTCGAAAATTATGTTCATGTTAACTAAAACAAAGGGAAGAGAAAAACATATGAATTTAAAATTACTTTTGTAACTCTAGAAAATGGTTAAGGATTATTATTAGTCATATAAAAATAGGCAAGGAAATACTAATTAAGTGTATAATATAAGAAAATATTGTTTTTTTAGTTTTTTCACTTTTTCTCAAAAGCATATTTTTTTGCATTTAGGTACATTTTTTAAAAAAACTATTGCACTGTATGATTCCTGATTTTTTATACTTCTATACAAGATGCCTATGCATATAGTGAACCTAATTTTTTTTCTATTAAAATAGTGCCTAATTTTTTAAAAATTGTTTTATGCATAATAAAAGCAGAAAAATAAAAAAATTTCAAATTTCAAAGTTTCATAATTTTTTTAAAGAAACTATACTAAAATTTTACTAAAAAAAGGGTTTCAATTTATTTTATGTATTGTTAATATGTGTAAAAAATATTTTGCATAAAAAAGGATACTGTTTTAAAAAATGGTACCTAAACATAAGTATATATTACGAGTTCTCAAAAATTATGTATTACTTAAATTAAGTAGTAAAAAAAAACTTTTGGAGTAAAAAGTTATTTTTGTAGTTCTACAGAATAATTAAATTATCTTTATTATAGACATAAAAAAATCTAAGCTCTATTGGAAATTTTAAATGATATATGTCTCATAAACAAAGGGCCTTAATTTTGGCATTTTACTCTTTCGAGCATGTCCTGGTTCCCTTAAGGACAAAAAAAAATTCAAACGACCACCTCTATCCATATCTTAACAAGCATAAATTCCAAAGATATCAATTCAGTAATACACAGGTACTTAAAATTAATACACCAACACAACTTATCAATAAAATTGCTTCTAACAAAATGCCGCCACCAAAAAAAAAAAAAAATTAATCTTTCATGCAAACTCAAAATTTAACAAGAAAAGTACACAGTTATACACGATCAAATCAGTATGAACTAACTTATTCAATAAAGGAATTTTTTTTGTATGAAAAAATTATTTAAAATACTAGATAATAACCGCAACACAAAATTGTTTAATAAATAAAAAAATGTCAAATATGTATGTAACAACATTCAAATTTCATGACAGGTGTCCAAGGACCCCAAAATTTGATTTTTGTTGCAAACATGAATTAAAGCTTAAAATTTATAAAATTAAAATTGACGTGCATACATTAATCGCATAGCAAAATTAAATAACAATCCAATTACAAACGACAAATTTTATATATTGCATAAAACACATAGCATCACAAAATATTTTATCTAGAGCTAAAATTGATATTAACCACATACAACATTATGTCATTTAAGCATCAATCAAGACATGAAACAAATTGCATAAAAAAATTGAGCTAGAATTCATTAAATAACTGAGTACAAAATTTGATCTCAGTAAAACATCAAACATGACATAAAACAAGGTGCAACAATGAGACAGGTACCATTCCCTATGTGTGCTCTCGAAGTGACGAAGCGTAAAAATTGTAGAAAAAAATTTCAGTTTCCTTCAGAAAAAAAATTTAGCGCGGTAAGTGCATTAATGAGCTGAATTGCCTGCACGGACCCTTAAATTATACCGTGAACTTGGAACAATACCCTTAACCTCCGTCTCGTCTGGTTGCAAATCATCTAAATTATTTAAGTGCAAATATGAGAATCTCTTAATAAATGGAATCATCCGATTGACATGTGTGTTAAATCTCTTCCTCAATTGTTCTACATGTTGAACCCTATAATTGACATTAGAAAAACGCTCTATTACTCTGTAAGGACCTTCAAACTTAGGTCTGAGTTTTGGAGATAAAATAGATTTAATATTAGGCGTCTTAATAAAACACAAGGACCCGATTTTGTAATCATAATGAAGTTGCTTTGTCGCTCTCGTACTCAAATCGACATGCGATGCCTCCTGATCTTTTAGATTATTTAAAACTTTATTAAAAATTTGCTCCAAAGACGGTAAAAGTTTCTCGACATATTCATACTTATTTTGTGGTGTGTCGGAGTTTTTCTCGTAAGTGTAAGATAATCGAATATCCCTGCCATGTTCTAGGAAAAAGGGCGATGTTTATGTAGCTTCATGAATCGCTGAGATTAATGCTAACATGGTGTGCGGGAGCTGCTCATCCCAGTCATTTGTGTTTTGCGAAATTGATGCCAGGATATTGGCTAGCGATTGATTGGGTTTCTCTACCCTCCCGTTGACGTGAGCGGAATAACTTGATATGTGTCTTTTTTGAATGCCCATAACTCTGCAAAATTCAACAAATTCAGAACTCTTGAAATATGTAGCATTATCTACAACTAATTTATGTGGGCAACCCCTGTGAACAATGTAATTATCAAAGAAACCTTTAGAAATCGTACTCGACTTAATATCAGGAAGTGGAACAATGTGAATGTATTTTGTGAATGCATCTATCATAGATAAAACATAGCTATTACCTTTAGGCGTGGTTTTTAAAGGACCGAAAATATCAATATGACACGTTTCTCCCGGTTCTTGATTTTGTTCTACTGGCTGATGAGGTGCTGGTGGAATTTTGAAAGTGTTTTTTCGAGATAAACATACAGTGCAAGAACGAACAAAATTTTTAGTATCTTTGTACATATTCTGCCAAAAGAAGTTTTCGCTGAGTCGATAATATGTTTTAAAAAATTTAAGATGCCCTCCATATTCTGAATGGACAGATTCGAAAATTCTAGCTTTAAGACAATGTGGAATGCAAACTTGTTTTCTAGTGGTGTTAGACCTGGGTGATCTGGAGGGGTGCTTGGACAAATGACATAACAAACCTTCCCCATTAATAAAATAGTTGTTGACTTGCAGGCTAACGTCATTTTGATCAATTTTTTGTATAATAGGACTTAAAAAAGGATCTTCATGTTGCATTTTAATAAGATCTTTAGAGTCAGGTAAAGCTACTGTGATGTTGTTAATACAACGGGAAAGATGATCTGCGACTGAATTTAAGGAATCCCTGATGTAGTGTATATCGTAATTAAATTCTTCCAGAGCCAATTTCCAACGCAAAATTTTGGAAGAGGGATTTTTATTAGAAAGAAATCCTGCAAGAGGTTTATGATCAGTAAAAACTTTAAATTTTCTACCCAACAAGAAAGGTCTAAAAAGATTTCATGCTGTATATATCGCGAAGAACTACAAAACCGTGCCGTTATATTTAGATTGCAAGGGATTTAATTTCTTTGAAAAAAATATAAAGGTTTGACTTCAGAGTTAGGATATTTTTGTTCTAAAACTGCCCCTATGCCGCGAGATGAAGCGTCCGTCGTAATTTGTAATTCTGCGTTTCGATCAGGTAGTGCTAAGACCGGTGGGTTCAATATGGCTTTCTTAATATAATCGAATGCCACCTACGTTTCAGATGTCCACTCAAATGGAGTGTCTTTTCTCAATAGATTCATTAATGGAAGTGCTCGTTTTGCGAAATTCTTAATATATCTCCTATAAAAATTACAACACCCTAAGAAAGATTTAATTTGCTTTTGATCCGTTGGAACTGGAAACTCGTTAATTGAAACGGACTTATCTTTATCTATAAGGATACCTTCCGGCGTTACTACAAACCCCAAAAATTTACAACTCTTTGTTAAAAATTGACATTTACTCGGATTAAATTTTAAGTGAATTCTTTCAAAGCGTTCAAAAACCTTACCCAGTAATTCAAAATGTTCATCTATAGTTTTAGTAAATAAAATAATGTCGTCTATATAAACCAAGGCTCCGTTGTGTAATAAATCTCCCCAGACCTCCTGTGCGATTGATTGAAAAGCTTTAGGCGAATTTTTTAAACCGAAACAAAGTCTATTGAATTCATATTTGTCACCGTCGGGAGTAGAGAATGCCGTCTTATGTCTGTCTGCAAAGTGTAGTGGAATTTGATTAAATGCTGACTTCATGTCTAAAGCCGAAAAATAGTTTGAACCCGAAATTTCATGCAAAATGTCGTCCAATGTTGGAATAATGAAGTCTTGAGTCAAAGTTATTTCGTTCAGTTTCCGAAAATCTAAACCAAGGCGCCATTTTTCTCTTTGCTTGACAAACAAGGCCAGAGAATTGTACTGAGAATTAGATTTCGAAATAATCCCTGTCTTCTCTAAATCTGCTATCTGACGTCGAAATTCGTTTCTTAAATTAAATGGAATCTTGTAAATCGGACATTTAATGGGATAGTCATGCTGCAGA
This sequence comes from Trichonephila clavipes, assembly GCA_019973935.1. Taxonomy (NCBI): domain Eukaryota; kingdom Metazoa; phylum Arthropoda; class Arachnida; order Araneae; family Nephilidae; genus Trichonephila; species Trichonephila clavipes. The sequence goes on along the minus strand of BMAU01018008.1, from coordinate 1,063,650 downwards.
CTGATTGATGCTCCGTAGCGGCTGCAGATAATTCTACCGTAGAGCGAGCGAAAGCACTTTTGTGCGAAATTAAAAGTTGAAATAATCTGTTTTTTATTTTGCTGTCCAAACCTGAAAGGTTAAAATCCTTCTCCGTGAGTGGGGGTAAAATATCTTGAGAAACGGGAAAATGGGAAGAAAATCTTCGTAATTGTTGACAGTAATTATTTTCATGTTTTTGTTAAGGGTGATTATGTTCTCAGAATCGTTTCTAATTTCTAGAATGGTTTCATTTGTTTGTGGATCAATATTAATTTGCGAAGTAGTCAAATGAATGTTTTTTGTTTTTAACTTTGCTGAACTCTGAATAGTAGCCACTGACATTGAATTAGGTAATGTTGAAACATGGATACGAACATTTGTGACCGAATGGGGACCCACACACGTTTTGTGTTTTAAAAATCCATGGATAAAATTACTCTGAACGGCACGCTGAGGGAGCGAATAATGGATAAGCGGAATGGAAAATTTATTAATTAATAAACGGTTTCTACCCATATCTAAGACTTCATTCCATAATCTCAGAAAATCGTATTCCAAAATAGCGCAATAATTATCGTTAATCTCCTGCTTAGTTATAAAAAAAATATGTTGAAATTTAAATTCCCCCAATGACAATTGTATTTCATATGTAACAACCGATAATTTCTACCGTATCTCTACTCACTGCTTTAATTTGAATTGAAACCTTAAATACCTTAAAGTTTTCGTTTTTTGTTTTAGAGAAAAAAGAATTTGACATTAATGAAACGGACGCACCTGTGTCAATTAGAATTCTAAATCTGTGATCTTTCACACTAGCGCTTATTATTGGTAGATCAAAAATATTATCTCTAGATTTAATAGGAGAAAACCCTTCTTCTACCAATTGTATAACATTCTAAATTCGGTTTTCTCCGCGGAAGTTTAAATTGTCGTTTCTAGTATTGCGTTGCAAACCTCTATTCCTAGAAGTCGTGTGGGACCCGCTCGCTGAATGCCTGGGGGCTGCGTAATTATCGCGAAAAGCCGATTCTTGGAAATGGACATGTCGCCGATCGAAAAAATGAGTGCTTGGGTGACGGAAAACAAAAAATTCGCCCGCCGCGTCTCTCCGGGGGGCTGGTAATTGGTTCTACATTCGTCCATCCACTTTTTCCGACACTCCGCCTGCCTATGTCCTTGAAAGCCACAATAAAAACATTTGAAAACAGTCTCCCTTTTGCTAAAGGGAACCCCACCTGTTTTGCGAACCGTAACTGAGCTCGCTTCCTGTAAACGCTCGACCCTTAAATTGATTTCCTGTAGTTTGTTTGTCAATGCCGAAATGACCAAAGTTTCCGTTTGTGAGGGCGACAAACCAGATCTCTCGTCATTCGCGATTTGATTTAATTTAACATTCTGTTCTTCAATCAACGCCGCGTTAATTGATTCGTCAAGATTGATGGGATCTCGCGCCAAGACGAATCTACGAATATCGTTTCGCAAACCACTCATAAAACGCGATTGTAGTAATTGATCGTTAGCGTTCCTCACCGCGGTGTTTTGAGCCGAATTACCTGACTGGAATATCTGTGTTCCCAGTTTGTTGATGCGTGCTGCAAATTCTTGTACGCTTTCGGACGAACCCTGAATGCATGAAGAAAATAACTGTAAACGTGTGGATAATGGGACGGCCTTCTCGAATCTAGCAATAAGAACTCTAGCGATATCGTTGTACTCTGTTAAATGACTGTGGGTTGGGTCGGATAAAAAAATTTCCTCAGCTATTCCCGCTAAATTTAGTTTCAGAATAGTAACTTCTTCGTCTTTTGACCATTTGCCTAAATTCGCAACATCATTTATTTTTTCCAGGAACCTACGTATTCCCAACGATTCACCTCCGTCATACATTGGGATCAAATCAATTAGATTAAATTTCTCAGACGCCGTTTGCGTCAAAAGGGGGTCTGATTGTCGTGTACGTGGCATGTTTAAAAAAATTAAAACAAAATTTCAAACGAGATTAAATTGCAAACGAAACGATTAAATTATAACTCAAACAATGAATTCAAGCACTCGTGCAGGGTAAGAGAAAATTCATAAACTCAGAAAATTAAATAAAACTTTTAACCAATCGACTCTCGCGTAAATACATGTATGAAAAAAAATATTCACATCAATGTAAAAGTAAAAATAGCACCAGTACCTGTGACATCTTGCACCTTTCCTTTTTCTTTTTCCTTTCTCTCTCTCTCTCCGGAAAAAAACTACAAGAAAAAAAATTTCACAAGTAGAAAAATCGAGTAATAGATAAAATCAAAACACAATAGCACACAATAAAAAGTTTTTACATGTTTAACAGATGAAGTAGGATTATTATTTCGGTGACCCATCAAGAAAAAAAAATTTACGACATCAGATGATGCAAAAGAGAAAAAAATTTCCGACGACTGGTCACGGCACCAATATGATGCGACGCTAATGATAACTTATTTACTTTGTAAGATGAAAACCCAGATTCTTAATTTTACATCGCATCATGACTTAAGTTAAAATTAAACACTAATATTCTATAGACAAATTACTGTACTCTAAAATAAAAGTCCGATCGTAAAGAGTTGACAATTAATTTTTTTGAATAACATATTTAAATTTAAGTAACTATGCATATACTGCATAACAAGATTGAAATTTAACTTAGCTTTGAGAGAGATAGGAGGTGGGATGGAGTAGGGACATGGTTGCCGCCCGGAGTCCCGCGGAATCTAGATTCAAGGTCTGGATCTGATTAGTTTGTCTCTGTCTCTCCGTGTCCGAGTGTCTCCAAATCGGGGTGCATCCCCTTTTTGTCCGATGTCTTTTTACTACAATATTCTAGAGCGGACTATTTGCCTTGTCCACGTAATTACCTCTGATTGGTCCGGAACCAGCGCAGAGTTACCGCACAAAGTTCGTTGCCTTCTTAAAGCGCGGGAAAATTCTAAGACGCACCCCAATATTTATGAGTGCAATGATTCTCCCGGGCGTGGGAATGTTATGCACCCTTTGGTGAGGAATTCACCCCTCAGTGATGGGAAAGAAAAACGAATTCCACTTAACTGAGTTCGCAATTTTGAAGTTCTGTTGAATATTCCTGATTAATCCGTGCGCCTCCCATCATAAGCAAGTAAAGAAATTGAGTACCCAGGTGATCACGGCACAGGGAGCTAAATGTCAAAATATTGGAGTTGTGGAATTAAATATTTGAATAAAGGAGTTTGAAAAACCTTGGTTGTTCCATGTATTGGCAGATTTGGAATACCCATGTATTGTGGGGATGGATTTCATAGGTGGATCAAAGATTATTTAAGACTTTGATTGGAAATCTTTGGCGATTCCGGATTCGCAGATTGATAAGGTGGTTTAAACGGTTGAGGTAGAAAAAGTAGAAATAGATCTTCCTAAGACAAAATTAGAAGAAAAACAGAAACGGGAATTACAAGATTTATTTGATGGTTTTCAAAAATTGTTTTCGGATAAACCAATGCTTACGCGTGTTTTATATCATGAGATTGACACGGGAGATAACCCACCGGTTGTTTCCCGGCCGTACAGGTATGATAGGGTGAAACAGGAGATTCTCGATTATCACGTAGACAAAATGTTGAAAGAGGGAACTATAATTCCCATTCAATCCCCGTACGCGTCATAAGTTATGTTATGTAGAAAGAATAATAGGTTACCGTCGGATAATCCGGAAGATTATAGATTTGCTGTTGATTATCGGAAACTTAATGAGATCACAAAGTATCCTCGGTATCCTTTACCCTTAATAGACGATTTAATAATGAACATACCCCATACAGGGATAATGTCAGTCCTCGACCTTCGGTTGGGATATTTTCAGATGGCTGTGAACCCTAGTGATATAGTTAAGACTGCGTTTGTCACGAAAAATGACACCTACGCTTTTCGCAGAATGCCATTTGGCTTGTCATGGGTGGCTCCCGATTTTCAGAAAGCAATAGATATAATTCTCAAACCCGTGATAGGGAAGTTTGTGAATGTTTATATCGATGATGTGATTATATCTTCTCCATCATTCACTCAACATGTTGAGCATTTGAAAGAAGTTTTTCGATTATTACATGAGGCGGGGTTAACATTGAATAAAGATAAGTATAAATTTGGTTGTGATGAGTTAAAATATTTGAGTTTAATTATTAATAAGGAGGAAATTAAAACTGATGAAACAAAAGTTCAAGCTATAGTTGAAATGAAACCACCGCGTAATTCAAAAGAGGTGTCGAGATTTTTAGGAATGTCCAGTGGTACGCAAAATTTATTAAATCTATGCTGATCTTTGCGAACCTCTTTATAATCTTAAACGAAAATTAAAAAAATTTATTTGGTCTATTGAGGCGCAGAAAGTATTAGACGCGGTCAAGGCGGCCATAACAAAAGCGCCAGTTTTAAAATTGCCAGATTTCAAAAAACCTTTTGAGTTATTTACGGATGCAAGCTCAATAGGGGCAGGAGCAGTTCTAAAACAGGAGCAAAGACCAGTAGTATTTGCTTCTCGTACGCTTAGTACTGCGGAGAGGAATTACAGGGTAACAGAGAGGGAATGTTTAGCAGTGGTTTGGGCTCTCTGAATAAATTCAGAACGTATTTAGGTTCTTTGCCGATTAAAGTTATCACGCTGCGTTAACACGTTTAACACATGGTAAAAATTTGTGAAATAGAATGATCAGATGGACATTAAAATTAGCAGAATTTAATATAGAATGGGAGCATCGTCTCGAAACTCAAAATGTAGTAGGTGACGTTTTGTCGAGAAACCCAATTGAAAGTATAATAGGAGAGAAAGTTCATTGTGCAATAATCAGGGATTTGGTACTTTCGTCACGAGATCAGTTAATAGAAGAGCAAAGAACAGACCCAGAAATAGGTCATATCTACACGGAGAAAAAAGATTTACTCAAAAATGAGTACGTAAATACACTCAATTTGAAATAACTATGACTGCATCAGATTTGACCGCATGCCTTGATTGAATTTGATTCCTTACATATACTCAACCCCCCCAAAAAAATGCTAATTAATGCTTTCGGAAAAATTCGGATCAGGATTGCAGAAACTCTTTTAATATATCGGCTACATATTTTGATAATTGGGGCTCAACAACAAATTTAATTCTCATAAATCTTCCGAACTATTTTTCGTATCTACCACGCTACCAGCGGAAGAACACATGAATACAAGATTGTTTTGATTTTTGAGTTATTTGTTCTCATTTGTGTATTTCTAAAGTAACTGCTTTTGAACGAAAAATTTAATGGGATTAATATTTACCTTATTTTGACGGATTAGTGCTATAAATGTAATGTAATTTACTTGATTCAAAATAAGTCGTATTCTTTAATTTATTCAGGCAAATAATTGTGTTACTTTGGAATAATTATAAGGTGACAAGTTTTTTTACAATGAAAAGGAGAACGAAAAATTTAAGAAAATGTTACAACGTAAATATATGAAACATTTTATTAATTCAAACAAAAATGCATTTTTTCGTTTCTCAATATATTATTTTCCAATTTATAGGAAATTTTGGAACAAAAATTATCTTTCATCTTTAGTGTAAGTACCGCAACTAAAAAATATCAACATTCAATCTTGATTTCTGACTTGTTCATAAATTACGAACTGAAAAGACTCAACTGGTGCATTAGTTCCAGGAAAGCACAATGTAAATTAAAAAAAAGAATAACTAAATTTTCTTATGGGATGTGGGTTTATTTTTGAAATGGTTAAGTATTTCAACCCATCTTATCAATTTCAGCATGTTGATTTTCCAATTGTTTCAATTTTATTCTAATTTAAATATACATTCAATCTGCAAACTGACCATTGTCAATGATTTTAATATCAGGCATTTCTTTTAATAAAAAAATCAACACAGTTTTCTATATCTGCCCAATTTACTTGCGATAAAGTCAAAAAACACCATTGAAAACTGTTATTTCCTGTGATATTTGTTTCAGACTATTCCTCGGCATATTGGAAGCATGTTTGGTTCATCTCTGAATACAGAGATTAACATATCTGTTTTAAAATACTGAAAAAAGGACGACACTTTTCGAGGAAGGACAGGATCTATAAAAGGAAAATGGTTGATCATCTTAATACAATTTTAGCTTTACTTTCATATTGAACTCTAAAATGCCTTGCATGGTTTGAAAAAGGCAAGTTTACAAAATAAATTTTCGTTTTTAATTAGTAATCTTTTTAGACTATTTTATAAGCTTCACCTGTATGTAACGGAATCTTTGAACTATATTTTTACCCACTCTAAAAGGTCTGATTAATTCGAAATTTTGCACACTTTTCAAGGACTGATGACAATACAGTAATTTTGTACCATTGTCCTGATAAGGATCATGACGGATAACAATTTCCAGATTTGGTGACTAAAAGATTAAGTTACAACTCTAAAGCGAAAACACTCATGTCAGTAATTTCTTATTATAAAATAAATAATGGCCCACTTTCTTTGAAAATGGAAATAAATAAATGATAGTTTAAAAAATTAATAAAGCATGCTTTTATTGTAGATCGAACTAAAAAATGAAAAATAAATTATAGTTTTAAGAAACCAAAAAATACGCTTTTATAGTTAATCAAACTAAAAAGTAAAAAATAATTAATAATGTAAGAATAAAATGATTAACGAGAAAATATATATTAATGTCATTGTGGTAAAAGCGTGGGGTGCTTTGTTCTATATTTTTACACTAACTCGGCATTTTGGAATAGAGCTAGTAAGAAATTATAACAATTGATATTGAGCACCCCACATTTTTATCACAATGACATTAATTGTCTCGCAAATCATTTTATTCTTATATTAAGAATTATTTTTTCCTTTTTACATCGATTAACTATAAAAGTATGTTTTTTATTTTTTTTAAACTATAATTTTTAGGAGACTAATTTCTTGTAAGTTTTAAATATGGAAAATGTGTTAAAAGTTCTTATAAAAAATTATTTATAAAGGATCTTCAACAATTTCAATATACTTTATGATTCCTTTCACTCTCATTTTTGACTATTGAAAGAATCAAAATTTACTGAACAGAAATTACAGAATGAGACAAATTAGTTAGTAAAATTGAATGTAATCTATATTTCTGGAATGCTTTTTATTTTTGGACATTACATGTAAATATTAATTGTTCTTGATTACTAATATTTAACGAATATTTTGTCTTATTAATAATTGATCTACATTGTTTAAATTGGATTTATCAGTACTTACATACTATCACAACCTTTTGGCGACATTATATGAAATGAAGCATATTATTGGCAATTCAGCGCATATGACACTTGCGAAATTGGTATTGCTATGTATGTAAGTACTAATTTATCTTATAACCCTGCATCACTCATGCGAAAAAAATGGCCTAAAGTTCTTGCCCAAGGATGTTTACGTTCTGATTATACCATAAAATTTGTACAAAAGGAAAGAAAAGTAGGAAATACACATTATGTTTATTACATTTTTCACTCTTAAATTTAGTTTTTCTGTTCTTTTTATAAGGGCATTCAGTACATTGTTTCATACACTCCTTGAGTCTAGTCATTAGTGAGTGCGATGTTTTCACTAAATCTTAATTTTTTTAAAAAAATCTTTACCTTATTAAAACTAAACATATAGGAGTAAACTTTGTTTTTTAAATTAAAAAAAAATTTGGAATTACTTTTTTATTTTCTTTTATTGTTCAAGCAATATTTTTTTTCTTCCAAAGTTCATCTGAAAGTGGATAAAATGTGTACCAGTTGCCTCCTTTAAAATTACGTTCTTCCCAAATGTTTTTCTTTCTTTCTATATAAAATATTTATTTTCAACAGTGTCTCCCTCTTCTAAATTGGAATAGATTTCAGTAGAGGAATCATGCTTGCTGTTATAAATTTCATCATTTGATTCTTCCTGATAACCGTGAAGAGAATTTCTTCATCTGAAAATCTTCCCTTTTCTATGTCCCGTGATCATGCCTGTGTGATCTGTAACTTATGGAATTTGGACTGATTATAAAGCATAAATTTTGGGATATTTTATTAGAGCAAGGATTTTACGTGAATTTTGAAATGGAGTTCGGCTTAACAGGGAAAATCAACTGGTCCTAAAGGAAAGTAGAGAAAATTTAGGTACTTACGTATTATTGCAACAATAGCAACGTTCAGAATACTTTATCAAGTTGGTAACCCTGATCTTCCATGTGTTGTACACGCTTAATCGACACAACCGCGTATTTCATTTCATATAATCTCGACAATAAAGTTGCGATAACATGTAAGTACCAAAAATTAATACAGCTTTGGTACAAAAACTCTTGTATGAAGGCATGTTGTATACAAGTAAAAAACATAAGAAATCTGAGTAAGGAAGACCTGTATACCTGGGGTCACCCCATTTTATTTGAATAATATTTATTTCTAAGTTTTATTACTCAGTTGGCTGAGTGGGAACACCAATTCCTACTTTGGCATTCATTTTGAAATTTTTTAAAAGAAAGCTGTGGTTAGTTATAAATGCAAAACATTTTTATATAGTCCGAAGTAAAGCTCTGTAGCTCATCTCTTTTTATTGTTGTACAAAGTAAGTCAAAAATTTTCCTTGAATTTTTTTTTTCTTGTACATAATTTTGTTTGTAACATTAAGTACTAAATAATATATTAAATAAATCCTCTCTTCATGTGGGTTTTCTGCAGAAGACATTTTGTATAAAATTACCTAGTCTTGTACCTGGGGCCACATAGTTGCCTTGTACTTACGTACAATTGCAATTAATATTCTTTGTTATAATTTTATTGAAAAAGTTTTCCTGATAAAAAGAAGAAAATAGTCTTAATTATCTGAACTATTTTTATTTAGTCAAGTTTTTTTTATTATTATTGGATGTTATTAAAATGAGAGGAGTGTGTATTTTGTTCTGAAACTTTCAAGATGCTTTGTGACAAATCTATACGGAACTTTATCACTAACCTTCTGAGACGCCTTTTTTAGGAAAATTTAATTCCCTACCTATTTCCAATCACCTCCAAAAAGAGAACAGGGATTCCTTGTTATGCAGATTAGATAAAGTATTTAAGTCAAACGGAATAGTAAAGTGAGAGGCAGTAGGAGAGAGAGAATGAAGCAGGAAGTTACAATAGTGAAGTTAGAGATTTCTTATTGAAGATTTCTAGGTGGATAAATTATCTCAGGAAGAGCTGAGATTCACTGTGGTAAATATTGATTTATAATTAAAGTCTCATTAAAGTTTTATATTAGGAGTGAGATTAAAGTTAAATGTTCAATAGGAACATTATTGAATATAATTCTGGGATCTTTTATTGCGGTAATCTCTGCGTGATCAATATTCTAATTATTTAATTAAGTTAATATAAAGGAAAGTCCCTTTTAAACCTCATAAAGCTATTTTGATTTATTTGTTATTAAAAGTCTTTGATTCTATTTGGGAAAGATAACCAAATAAAGAAAGCTATTTATAAAAATGGCTACTGGTTCTTCTTTGACTCAAAATTATTCTCGTTCTCAAAATGAGATCCAAGGGGATCTTCACAATGGCGCCCAACGAATAAATCCCGAGAATAGAGTCGGATTCGGTTTTAGAATCATTCCGGAACAATATTTTTCGGGGGTTGCGAACATAAATGATTTTTTGGAGAATATTGATAAGAATCTCGCGTATTATGAGATACCTACACAACTAGCGTGTGCTTACTTGTATTAGGGGCTTGTTTCATAACACTCTAATAAATACTCAAGTGTTGAGTTTTCATTAAATTCATTATTCAGACTTTATCAATATGTACTGGAAGTTTATTAAGCGTGTTCATTCAACACCGTCAGCCAAGCTATCTCTACACGTTGTACAGAAATGCCACGTTTTCAGTATTTTATACAGTTATGTTGCAGTTAAGCATCATATAATCGATACAAGTACACAAGTAAAAAATATGAAAACTGAAATATAAATTATGAGGATCATTTTAAAAATTAACAGAAATTAAGTGCATTTATATAAAATAAGTTTAACAATTATTATTTAAGTTTAACATTTATTTGAATACAATTAATTTGGCTATCTTGCACCATACCACGTTTCGCGGATTCGGAAACAGCTGACAGGTGCAGCCATCTAGCGAGAGAAAATCTCTAGAAAAACTGGCCTTTACATTACTCCCTTGCCAGTAACAAAGTTACGATGCAAGAAAAAAATATATGACAGGGACAGTTTCAGACTTATTGAACAGATTATAATTTCATTTTTTTTACAAGTTAAACTTATACAAACCGCTTTTAACACAATCATTACTAATCATTACATTACACAACACAAAATTACTACTACAGGATTGCTACAGAAGTCTTAGTGCACAAAGTATGCTACAAGTTTAAAAATATTTAAACACAGCTACCTTCCTGTTACATAAAAAATACATGGAAAAATACAACTAAAATGTTCAGCAATTACTTTAAATGTATATTTATACTGAACAACAATCAAATTTAAACGAAGTCAAAAAAGATTACATATAAGATATTCAATAACTCAAAAAAGATAAACTACAGAATGCTTTTGCAAATACACAAAACTCAGTCAATATTTGAACGTGGGAAACTAAGAAGTACATAAATATTTTGGGAAAAAAATCATTCATATTCTAATGAAAGTTACATGCAATTAAAAAAACATTTCAAGTCACTCTGCAATGCCAACACCTTAACTTTTTTGTGGACTATTAAGAAACATATCAAATCTAATAGTGTTAAAAAATCAATTTTCATATTTACATACACAATGGGTAATTTTATAATATATAACATACAGAAAACTTCCTATTTACAAGAAAGAATACCAGAAAACTTTAGTTTCAATTCACCACATAATTATAACTCAGTTAATCACTAATACAATCCATTTACCACAATTGAGCATTTTTATGCAAAACAGTATCTATTTACACACATTTTATTTGATGCTAACACATATTTATTTATACACATAGAATTTGATGCTAACACATATCTATTTATAAACATAGAATTTGATGCTAACACATCTATTTATATTGATATCCTGAAAACTTTATGTTCATTAATAAATACATAATAGATAATTTTGTTAAAATACATACTTTCCAATGAAAAAAAATACATTCTGTAACACATTTAAGAGATGAGATGCCCAAAAATTGTAATACTAATGAGAGAATTTCTGTCGACAATGTAAAAAACAGTAGGAATGAATAATTATTTGTGACATAAAGTTGAACTTTGTATAAAATATATTAATTTGAATGCGAAAATATATATGGAACATTTTACATCATGCTCTTTAATTTCTTTTTATTTACAAAGCTTTTGTTTGATTTAGATTCTCGCTGTTATGAAATTACACACAATTCTACTTTTGCTTACAACTTACTGATGAGGTTATATCAGGATAGTGAAAGAATAATTATTTAAATTTCACAATACTAGCATAAAAATCATACATGTATATATAACCAATTAAGAGTCAATTTTGAATTCTAAAATCCAGGAATAAACATACATTGTCATTTTATAAGAATATCTACAACATTTTTAAAGCAGTGTTTACTATAACTTTTTCACAATATGTACATGAATTGCATTACCAAAAGAAATATATTTAATCAATTAGATACATTTTTATAGATGGTGATTTTCAAATTTACTAATTTTTAATAACTGTTTACTAGTAATAAGTGAAAGGAATTTCAAACTTTAACACTTACATACATAATAGTTGCTATTTTGTTTATTCTCTAAATCTTACTGGTTTTTTTTATCTTTCTGCTACAACTGGTAGTAGGTTGTTCATCAGGCAATGGGAAAAGTTCTTTCCAATTTGAAATCTCATTTTTTCCCCAACACTAGTTTGTTCATTTTGATTATCCACTGCTAACAAATAGGCAGGTTTCAGTCTATCTACAGAGATATTATATATATATAACTGCTTTATCTTTGATTAAGATTGTGAAATACTTATCATACTTTTTTGTACAGTATATGGTCCTTCATATGGTGGTTCTAATGCTTTTTTAACTCTGTCGATACGAATAAACACATGGGAACAGGATTTCAAATCTTTATGCACAAAGATATTTTGCTTCCTGTTGCTAGGAGACTTCAGTGGCTTTAGCTCTGCCATGTGTTGCTGTAATTTGGCAACAAAATTCTGTGGATCCATGTTAATAGTAGGGGGATCAAAAATTCACCAGGTAATTTAATGGAAGTACCATAGACCATCTGTGCAATTGTGTAACTAATGTCAGGGCTTATGGCAGCTCTTAAACCTAACAACACAGTGGGTAATGACTCTGTCCACCTAATATTGTTGTGAGCTTTTATATCACCTTTCAAAGTCCTATGCAAACGTTCTACTTTCCCATTACATTGAGGGTGGTAAGATGTTGTGTGGGCTACTTTAGCACCACATATTGCAGCTATGCTTCTAAATAGTTCTGCCTCAAACTGTCGACCTTGGTCTGTGACTAATTTGGCAGGTACTCCAAACCTGCAAATCCATTTCTCATAAAATGCTCTCTCAACTATTTCAGCTGTTATTTCAGGTATAGGAATTGCCTCCAACCAGCAAGAGAATCGATCAATGTAGGTTAAGCAATACTGCATCCCTTCTGAAGGTGGTAGTTTTCCAATGAGATCTATATGAACTACACTAAACCTTTCATCTGGTTGTTCGAATTCTCCTAATTTAGATTTTGTATGTCTGCTGACTTTACATTTTTAGCACCTAATGCAAGCCTTTGCCCATTCTCTGACTTGCTTTTTAATATCTGACCAGACATATTTTTCACTCATCAGTTTTACTGTAGATTTAATACCAGGGTGAGCTAAGCCATGAATTAGTTGGAATATTTGAAACCTAAATTTTTGTGGAATGTAAGGCCTAATTTTTTGCGTTGAGGTGTCACACCAAAGTTTTTTTCCCAGATGGCAATGTCGAAGGTTTAAATTTTAGAGAATTGTTGTGCAATAATTGTTGCAACTCTTCGTCAATAGTTGGCTCTTCTGCAGTTGCCTCAAAGTTGATTTCAGAAATTGAATCAATTCTGGATAAGGCATCTGCAACAACATTATCTTTACCCAATACATGTTGAATGTTACAACTAAATTCTGAAATGTATTGAAGTTGTCGTTGTTGTCTTGGTGATGCTTTTTCATTTTTTGCTTAAATGCAAAAATCAGAGGCTTGTGGTCAGTATATATAATAAAATCATTCACTTCCAGCAGGTGTTTGAAATGTTTCACTGAAAGGTATATTCCCAATAGTTCTCGGTCATAGGTACTATACCTTGTTTGTGTTTCATTTAGCTTCTTAGAGTAAAAAGCTATTGGCTTCCAACCCTCGTTTTCTAACTGCTGGAGTACTGCGCCCACAGCAAAATCTGATGCATGTGTGCAAAGTGATAGGGGTAGTCTAGATCTTAGAAAGGATAAAAGAGCAGCTTCGGCAAGGTCAGTTTTGCATTTTTCGATGCTTCTCCTGGTGTCATCAGTCCAATGCACTTTTCTGCGGTCTTTCTTCTTCGTTCCTTTTAACAGTTTGTGTAGAGGTGCTTAAGTCTTAGCAGCATCCTTTAGGTATCTTCGGTAAAAATTTATCATGCCCAGAAACGTCCGCAGGTCATGAATAGTTTCTGGTAGTTTGTAGTTTAAGATAGCTTGAACTTTTTCTGGCAATGGCTGAGAACCTTCTGCCGTGATCAGAAATCCCAAATATTCAACTTGGTCAGCTACCATCACTGATTTGAAAACATTTATTCGAAGTCCATATTCTTGGAATCTTTCAAATACCATTTTTAGATGTTCACTGTGTTCCTCTTCTGTAGATGAGGCAACAAGTACATCATCAAGTTGGAAGGTTGAAGTAGCATTCCTCAGTCCAAAACTCATAGTATTGAACTCGTACAAGCCAAACGGGGTGATGATGGCAGTTTTTTCTTTGTCTTCCTCAGCAATAGGTATCTGATAATATGCCTTTACAAGATCTATCTGAAAATATTTTTTTATCCTTCAGGATGTAATTAAAGTCCTCAATTCTAGGAATTGGATACCGATCTGGTATTGTCTGTGCGTTGAGTCGCCTGTAATCGCCACATGGTCTTAATGTGCCATCCTTCTTATTAACCAAGTGCAATGGATTTGCCAATTGAGATTTTGAGGGTCTAATAATGTCGTTGTCCAGCATAAACTGGAACTCCTGCTTTGCCAGCTTCAACCTATCAGGGGCCAGTTGTCTTGCCTTCGAATAAACCGGTTGGCCAGTTGTTAGGATGTGGTGCTTTACTCCATGTTTGACAACTCTGTTAACCAAATTTGGCTTGGTTAAATCAGGATACGAGTTAAGCAGGTTGAAATACTTGGAGGCTCTATTGACCGTGCTGAGATCATTATTTTCTTGGATGGTAGCAACTTCTCCTTTAATTGAAAGATTTGTTACTCCATCGATTAATTTCCTGTTGTGCAGATCTATCAGCAACTGGAATTTTTGCAGGAAATCAGCGCACCTATGATTCCTCGCTTAACTTTGGCAATAATAAACGGCCACTGAAATGGGCGTCTTAGGCCTAGATCCAGCGTGAGAATTTTTAGACCATATGTTGGAATTTCAGCGCAATTAGCAGCATACAGTTTATATTGAGAGGCTTGGCACTCACCTTTCGTTTTTGTCCAAGGGAGGATCGAGACGTCTGCTCCGCTATCCACAAGGAATTGACATCCGGTTTCTCTGTCCTTGACAAATAACCGGGATTTGCCGCCTAAAATGTCGGCAGCAGGACTCACCGCGGCGTCTACGGCTGGGATTCGTTTCCCGACTCATTGAAACTGCACGGCTGTATTCATTTGCCAGGGAGGCACTTGTTCCCGAATTGGAAATGGTAGAAGCAATATCTCCCCTGGGGATTGTAGCGGTGCCTTGATTTGCTGTGACTTCTACTCCTCTGATGGTGATGAGGGCTAGAGCCCTGGACTTTTCGTTGTAGCTTCAAAGAGGCAAATTGTTCTTCAAGACTTACTAATTTAGACAGGAGTTCATCCACTCGTAAGGAATCTTTCTGAACCACTGCAGCATCAATTATTCTTGGCGCCATCTCCACGATCTTGTTAGCCAATGCGCTATTTTGTCATTTTCCAGTAAATATACATCAGGGTCACCAGTTATTAGGTGCTTGTTTCATAGCATTTTAATAAATACTCAAGTGTTGAGTTTTCATTAAATTCATTTTTCAGACTTTATCAATATGCACTGGAAATTTATTAAGCGTGTTCATTCAACACCATCAGCCAAGCTATCTCTACACGTTGTACAGAAATGCCACGTTTTCAGTATTTTATACAGTTATGTGTCAGTTAAGCATAATATAATCGATACAAGTACACAAGTAAAAATATAAAAACTGAAATATAAATTATGAGGATCATTTTAAAAATTAACAGAAATTAAGTGCATTTATATAAAATAAGTTTAACAATTATTATTTAAGTTTAACATTTATTTGAATACAATTAATTTGGCTATCTTGCACCATATCACGTTTCGCGGATTCAGAAACAGCTGACAGGTGCAGCCATCTAGCGAGAGAAAATCTCTACAAAAACTGTCCTTTACACTTGAAAGGTCATCTCAAAGGGCGGGCACTAGACTGGTTCGAAGTTCTTGGTTATAAGGTCATTGAAGATAAGGTAACAGACTAAGCGCACTTAAAAAAGGCATTGTCGGAACAATTACCCGTGGTCAGAAATAGGTCAGAACTAGAAACGCGATTTTATTCCTAATCGCAAAGGCGTGATTAGCAGCCTTCGGACTTTATTTATGAATTATTGAAAATTCATAAGGTCCTTAAACTAAAAATGTCGGAGGAAAAATTAATTGATTACGTCGTTAGTAGATTAGAACCTCAAATTTTGGATTATGTCGAAGTTAGACATCCACAAATTACTGCCAATCTCCTGAAAATCGTTGATAAATACGAAGAACGTTTTATGAATAGACAGATCAGAGGTTCGAGTGAGGGATTTAGAAGTTCAAACCCTAATGAAAACTATCGTTTTAATAACCGGCATAGACAAGAAAATTGGAGGGAAAACAGAAATAATGAGAGATACGCCAATAATAGCCGACCACAAAGAGAGTTTCAGTAATATCCAATTAGCAGTTAAAGTCGTCGGAACTATAAGACAAAGATAGGAATTACGTAATTTATTTTCAGGACGTATGAGACCTTCGAATAAATCCCGTTTTCTTTTTGTAGGGGATTATGACAAATCTATACGGAACTTTATCACTAACCTTCTGAGACGTCTTTTTTAGGGAAATTTAATTCCCTACCTATTTCCAATCAGCTCCAAAAAGAGGACAGAGATTCCTTATTATGCAGATTAGATAAAGTATTTAAGTCAAACGGAATAGTAAAGTGAGAGGCAGTAGGAGAGAGAGATTGAAGCAGGAAGTTATAATAGTGAAGTTAGAGATTTATTATTGAAGATTTCTAGGTGGATAAATTAATCTCAGGAAGAGCTGAGATTCACTGTGGTAAATATTGATTTATAATTAAAGTCTCATTAAAGTTTTATATTAGGAGTGAGATTAAAGTTAAATGTTCAATAGGAACATTATTGAATATAATTCTGGGATCTCTTATTGCGGTAATCTCTGCGTGATCGATATTCTAATTGTTAATTAGTTGGATCATTAAATATTTAAGTTAATATAAAGGAAAGTCCCTTTTAAACCTCATAAAGCTATTTTGATTTATTTGTTATTAAAAGTCTTTGATTCTATTTGGCAAAGATAACCAAATAAAGAAAGTTATTTATAAAAATGGCTACTGTTTCTTCTTTGACTCAAAATTAGTCTCGTTCTCAAAGTGAGATCCAAGGAGATCTTCACAGCTTTACAAAAAAATATGTTAGCTATCATTATTGTTATTATTCAGGAATATTTTGTTTATACAAACATAAGAATTCATTTAATTCACAAAAAACCCCATTTTTTTGTAGTTATAAAAATAATATAATTCTGAATCAGATTTTTACGATATTTCAATTAAATTTTAATTCATCTATTTTTCTCTTAATGAGCAATTATAAATTCTTGACTTTTTTAGATACCTATAAATCCTGACTGAATAAAATAGTCAAAACCTAATGTAGATAATATAAGAATTATCAGATATTGAAGATTCTCACATTCCACTGATGATGCAAATTTTACAGTAACTGATGCAAGAGATACTATTTAAAAGGGGGACTTTTGCTTAACAAAAATACAAGGCAAAAAATCTAAACATTTTTATATGGCAGAAGTAATAGATGTTAAAAAAGAACACAATAATGTTAAATTTCTGAAGAATATTGCATGTTCAAATAAGTTTCTTTGTGATAATGAAGAAACTTATAAAACTGGCAACAGAAATATTGTGTTCTAACTGTCTAAACCACAATCTGTTGATGCTTCAGAACGACAATGTATGCAGCTCACTTTTGGAAGCAGTTTTTAAAATTAAATGTTGGATCAAATTACGTGAAATTCATTAATATTTTGGCACATTGAAATTTAAATGGTTACATGATAAATCAATGTATTAGCTGATATTGTTTCTTTTATTAAATTTATGTGTGTATGTTTGTTTTCTATTGATTACAGAGTGAAACCTAACTTTCCGGGAAAGGCTCTACGTACAATGATATTGTACCTAGGACCATTTGTGAATTTTTTTAAAACCTTTTGTTTCACAAAATTTAATATTTTAAGTACTTATATTTACAATTGGATGATAGTTAGTATAATGATGAGGGCATATCAGTTTCACATTTTTAAACAGGCCAGGCTCTGTTTTTGTGCATTGAAAAAATATGGGCCTAAGTACACAAGTTTCCTCTACATATATATTATTGCAACCTATTGGCAACATTATATAATAATACCTTAAAATAAGACCTTAGAAAACGATTTGACTATTTATTTTAAGTGAACGGTGTATATAATTAATTTTACAGTGGAATATCTTTAATTAATTTATTAGCTCTAACGGATTAAATTTCCCAAAGTGGAGTATTTTGTTTATGTATAACCCTTAATTTTCACTGTAGTGATAAAAAAATGTTGCATGAAAAAAACTGCAGTAAATCATAATGCGGTGGGTAAAGCATTAACGTGCATCGTTTCCCTACACGGCGGGTCTTGCAAAGCTCTAATAAAGCTCGAGCTATGAAAGTAGCTAGACAATTGCCAATTTGACTCTATCATTATCATTTCGCTATGTTTTTCGTTGAATCTCCATTATAGCCATTATAATTTAAGAAACGGCGTTTCTTGCGAATATTACAATTTTAACATAAACTAAGTCCAATAGAAAGTAATATTAATATATTACTCTTTCAAATATAAATTATTTACACCATTTTAAGCGTTCATTACGCAAAACTTTTAACAATGTGTTACTTTTACTGAGCAGAGATCAGCTTAGGGAGGTATTTTCAAAAATCGACCCTCAAGAATGTTACGGTGAGTTATAAACAAAAAAATCCTTTTTATCAGCTATTAGATCTACATACTTAAAATTTAACAAAGGTGTGTTTTTTTCCTTTCTTTTTTTTGTTTAGCTGAGATATGCAAAAAGCATTTTTTGTTTAATTTGCAATTCACGTAAAATTGACTCATTAAAAACTTCTTTATCCTTCAATCTGTGTTATTTAATTTTTCAGTTCACCCGTGCGAAGAACGGGTATACCAGCTAGTAATAAAATAAATATTACTCATATAACTAGCTGATGTGCACCTATAAAAACCTAATTTGGTTAGCATCTGCAAAAGTTAATCCTAATATAGATGATTTGGTAAAAAAAGGGTAATTCGAAAGCTACATTATAAGTAAATGCTAACTGTTTCATAATTATTTAAAATTAAATGTTTCAAGTTACTAATTTTTATTTTGTACCTAACTTAATTGAATTGAACCTGTAAAAAGTTTATTAACAATAAAACCTAAATTTGCCCTTCATCTTATTTTTAAATTTCTTGCATTAAAAAAATGTGCTATTTAAGTGAAAATTCCACAATAAGCCTATAAGTAGCATTTTTTTACGTTTCCATATTTGTTTGATAGAAATGTTGGAAGCGGCACTCAAAATTATTTTTTATCAAATTATGGCACTTTCCAAAAACGTTGTTTACCCGTGTTCTTGGGGTTCTGTGAGTGTTAAAAAGAATAACACCACTTTTAGTGCTAAAAATAGAGCCCCCCTCTCCCCGCATTCCACAGATGTGTTTCCGGCCATTCTAAAATTTAAGCAAAAAGTAACAGTCAGCTGATCTCAAGGTCACTTGGCCGTTGCCTTTTCGAAAGGATATCATGGGGGAGTGTTTTTGTGATGTAAGTTTAGGGTTACCTAATTTTACCCCCAATTTTCATGTAAAAAAAGCAGAATTAGTGTTTCTGAAGTGATTAAAGTCATTATTCGTGTAGCAAAATATTCTTTTTCATAAAATATTGTATTATTAATGTGTATTTAAGCAGTTTATGCGGTAATTTTATTCTAAAGTAACGTTTTAAAACTTTTATACGTAGATTGCATGCACCTGGCGCCATCTGCAGACTATGTAATAAAGCTTGCCAAATATGGCGTCCGAAAATTCTGGAAGCAAGGATATATGTATTTTTCGTAATTTTAAAATTTTCTAGACTATTCCTGGTATATCTACATTTCAAGGTGGATTTATATGAGTAATTTACGTCCTCAGCAAAAGTTTTACGCCTGAATAATGTGATTTCATTGTTCAAAAGTACCCTAACCACTTCAGTACATTTAGCAGTCCCCCTTAAGGAGAAATATTAAAAATTAAACTTAAGATGAATAGTGAAAATTAAAATTTAAGTGGAGCTTTGGAAATTAATGGTTAGAATGAATATTCGAAGTTAAAATTTAAAGCGTGGAAAGTTAGAAGTAGAAGAATAAAATTTAGGCACGTAAATTCTTAAGAGCCATTAAGACCCTCGAATAAATCACGTTTCGCTTCTTGAAGGTGATTGTGACGTCTCACGCGTCTTTTCTTTAACAAGTCCTTTGGGTTCTTTGAACCAGAATTAATGGCAACTCTTTTCCAGCCAAATCCAAGAAGTGAAGTGTGAATAAAAGATGCAAATGAACAAACTTTTAAATATAGGATCTTAGAGTAAGCGGGATGGCAATGTAAGGTAATGTTTGACAATTGACGTTAGTTTGTGGCAGTTGATGGTTATTACAGTTCGTGGTTCGTCTGAATGAGTTTTGTGTGACGTGAATTCAAATTATTAGTGATCCAATAGAAGGAATCAGCCAAGTTGCATACCATTGCATACAAAGACAAGATTGATCGTTGCTCCAAGCTGTAATAAGGTAGGATTGATTATTTAATATTCGAATCGGAGATTAGGTGGTTCGTTTATTGATAGTGTCTGAATTATATTAAGTCTTATTGTGTGTTGCGTATTTTTAACATCGTAGATTCTCTCAAATTAATTATTATAATTTAATTTGTTAAAGGTTTAAGTTGAATATCTAAATAAAGTCCTTTTAAGATAATGTTTGATCCTAGTTCTTTCGCTAATCCTACACCTCTAGCTCACGCTGATACTTCGAGGGATGTTTTTCCAAGGGGAGGAACATTACAATACGAAGGCTTTTGTGGCCTAACTTTTCAGCAGTTTTTTAATTATTAATTTTTTTAAATAACAGTTATGCTAGGTTTTAAAAATTGATTATGTTATTCCAATAAGAACAAGTAGCAGATATTGTAAAAAAATTACAGTTCCGATTTATTAATTTTTATATGATGAAAACATTAAATATTATAGAAAACTGCTAGTGCAAGAACACGTTTGAAGAAATTAAAGCTTAATTTAACAATACTTAAGGGGTCACAGGGGTGTTGAAAATGTTTCGAGAGCACAAAATACAAACAATTTTCGACTAGAAATAATTCTTTGAGATTAAAATGAAATTTTGATTCTTTTACACATTTCTTATAAAGGAATAAAGTTTCAAAAAGTATAAAATATCTAAAATATAATCATAATTTTAAAAATAATAAACACATAAAAATAAGAAAAATTTTTGTAAGAGACAAATAGTTTTTACGACGCGCATGATATTTTCTGCAATAATAATTCAATTACTAGCAATAAGTTGATTTATAAAGTCAAATATATCCTTATTACATGCTAATCTTATAAAAATAAAATAAAAAATAATATTTTTAAAAATAAAAAATACATTTTTTTAATTTTTTTTAAAAAATTCAATTTTGTTGAAATATTTCAAAAATTAAAAATTTATAATACTATAACTAGCTAGGATTTGAAGATTATGATAGAATTAATTCTGTAAATTTTATACATCAAAAGTATGATAGTTTTTGAAACGCAATGCGCGTAATTGAAAAAAAACACAAACTGAGAAAAAGAAAGTTTTAAAAATTGAATTTGAGAAAATAAATCTTAAAACTTACATTTTTCCAGGCTAATAATATATACCTTCGTGTTCCTGAAACAGCCCAATTTCTTTACTCTTTTTAATTTTCTTGGCTCTGCGAGCTTCAAAAGATGTTCTTACAGCCTCTGTCTTGACGTAAAGATTCGACGATTGTCACGTTCAGCCAGGGGCACACAAACATTTCTGTTAATTTTCAAGGTAATAAGTATTTGATTTCCATCATTAAAAACACTGGTTTCTAGATTTGCAGCAATCTCTGCAATCTGAAGCCTTCGTCTTAGGACAAAAATTCCAAATTAATGAATTTAAACTTTCATTAGGATTCTGTGTCTTACCTCCTAAACATTTCTTCAGGAGTGCCGGATGAGATAAGTCTGCAAATACAGGCTTAATTATCTCGAACAGTTTAGCAACTGAGGGTTTGTGTTTATAATTTTGTAAATTATTATTAATTGCGGCATTATACTTACACCATGTTTTGGTTTGTAGGACAAAACCAGTGCATCGGTTCATCATCAGTGCTGCAAGAATGACCCCAAACACAGCCCAAATGGCTTTCCGCATTTCCTTTACACTAGTAGAATTGCATTAATTACCATAGTAATGCGCAAGTTTATCAATTAAACTATCAGTTAACCTTTTACCGCCAATAGTTTTACCATCAGATAATTTCTTTTTACTATATACTAATATAAGCTTCCTAAGTCTTGTACCCATTCTCTTTTGCATAGCCTACACATTCTATTTTCTGAATAAGATAGTCATTATGGCTTGTTTTCAGAAAGGGCATTGAATGTTTTTGTGTCGTCATCTCCTATGTAGTTCGAATATTTCAGGTTGTGAAGCTTTTCTGATCGATTAAAAATCCTCAACATCCCGTCAACCTTTTACCAGCAGAGCCAGAATAATTTTTCTACATGAAATCTTATGCGCTCTTTGCCATTTTATTGTACTTGATACCAAATTTTACCCCTTTATAACTGTCGCATAAAATGAGGACAACACTTCCCTATCCAAACCTTACCTGTTTCGGCCCCTATTACAGTACATACTCCAATGAACGATGAATGTCCTCTCTAGGTACCATCACCACTTACCGTTAAAAGGTTATCAGGTGACGAAGAATATTCTTTGACAGCTGCCATTTTCATGTGTGAAAGTTTATTATTAATAACATCATGTGATTTGTGTTCAACAGGATTAGAAGACTCATTACATGGTTTTAATGACAAGCATCTCATTGCTAAAATATATCTTCTGTTAATTTCTGGAGCATTATTTTTATTCCCAGTGTTTTCACAGCTTGAAAAAGTAAAACACTCCCAGTTTTTACAACGTATTTCAAAATTCGAACATAAACCACGACTGGACTTTTCATTAATTGTTAATGGTTTATGACATTTTAAACAACATGATACTGATAAATAAGCTAAAAGTTGAAATAAAATCAAAATACATATCCTTTGAAGAGTTTTTTTTTCACTTAACTGGAAGCACACATATCTCTCCTTTCTGCAACATACCTTCATGATTTGGTTCCCTCTAAATCTTCTTTTCTTAGGACTTTTACCTGAAGGTCTTGGACCTTCTGGTAAAATTTCAATTGTTTTCAAATTGGATAAACGGTTTTAAACAACGCTGTTTTGAATTTCGATAAGTTATTGCAAACGTGCTAGCATTACCAAAACAGAATCAAAACACATTAAAAAGCATGTGTTGAGTTGCAAGCTTCCTTCTCAATTAAGCAAGTGTTTAAAATATTTCGAGGCTTTTTAAAAACAGAAAAATAAAACGTATGCGGAAATCAAGAAAAAGTTTAATTTAAACATTGTTATTACTAAATTGCTGTTTGGAATTTTTCGAATAACTTTCGAAGTTTTTGTAGTACTATCACGTGGTTGGTATCAAAATGTTCAAAAGAAAATGAGGAACAACATATATTTTTTTCGAAAATTCGAAAAAATAGAAGATTAACACCCCTGTGACCCCTTAATTCTATCGATGTATTGATTTAAGTAAAGGGGTGGTAAGACAAGTAGTTGATTGGAAAGAAAGGAATCTAGACAGTGGCGTATCCCACTGCCTAGAGAATATTAAGGCCCCCTACAAAGTCAGCTTTTGGACCCCAAGCTTTAATACGTATGGGGCGTCATTAACGCTTTAGGCACCCCACAATGCGAGGGTGTACGTTACGCCACTGAATCTATGTGAAAACCTTTAAAGAAGGGATTTAATTAGAAGATTTTTATCTCATAATCTCTCTAGCTGACAAGTGCTTACTTTTGTCTTTGTATGCAATTTTTTACATGTCCAGTGCTGCAACGTAAGTTAATGAAAAACAAGTATATTATCTAAAAAAAATTTTAATGTACCATGTTTTTATAACGGACTAAAACACTAAAAAGCATAATTTTTGTTTTCGTCTTTTTTGGTTTCTTCATCTTTCTCTCCTCTTTTCGTTTTTTTTTTAATTCTTTTTTCACATTTTCATGCTTTTTCATTCACTTTTGAGCTATGTGGTCCAGATTTCAAGCTGATTGGGAAATTAGTTTAAAATCAATTACAAAATTCCACCCGGACAGACATACAAGCCTCTTTGGAGGCTCGGGTTCACGACAGAACTTCTTTTTCTGCATTTTCATGCATTGTCATCCACTTCTGAGATGTGGTCCAAATTTCAAGTCTGCAGCTCATCGGGATGTAGTTTCAAATCAATTACCACACGGATAGACAAGAAAGCGAGTGAATAAAAACATGGTAATTAATAATTATTTTATTTATTTAAATGATTTCTTATTAAAATAACGACTAACTGATAATTGGTAATTAATATTTAGAAGAAATATTCTTACTAATATTACAAACGCGAAAGTTTGTATGTGTGTATGTATGTTTGTTACTCTTTCACGCAAAATCAACTAAATGGATTTTAATGAAACTTTCCAATAATATAGCTTATACATCAGAGTAAGACATAGGCTATAATTTATAAAGATATTGTGCGAAGGGTTCAAAATATAACGATAATTGGCAAGTAAGTAGGAAAAAATTCTGCCATCTGCTATTCTGGCGTGCACTGCAAAAAACGCCCACGACAGCATATATCTCTCTATTGTGTGTGAAGCAAAATTTTCCCTTTTTGTTTTGTCTAAGCCAAGCGCTCGCTTCTAATTTATAGATTTGATCTGTGTAATCAGTGAATACCAAAGTTTCATTCGACAAGTGACGGGAAGGACATTATACAAAAAATATGCATCAACAAAAAAATAATACAATATTATTATAAGAGTTTTAAAAAAACACTTCTGGAAAAAACAGAGGCGGGGGGGGATACGAATAGATTGCGAAGTACTGAAACAGGAAAATAGCTTATTATGAATCATATTGTTATTAAAAATAAAATGACCAAGAGAAGAGATAGCTTCATGTGTAGGTTTTTAAAATGTATGGTAAGATTTGTTTATTTTCAAGTAACAGTTAAAAAATTGAAAAAAATTGAAAAATAATATAAACTTTTCAATAAGTAAAGTTCGCATCACCATAGAAAGGAAAGAATTTTAGGGAATTGACAACAAGTTGAAAATTATTTTTAACTGAGTTGGCCTGGTTACAGTTATGTTGTAACCTTTTATAGTTATATATTAAATGTGGGAGAAATTATCGCAAGTTCGACTTGCTTGATGGTCAGGGTGCGAAGGCCCCGCTTGAGGTTGACGGCCCTGGTGCACGGCACCGCTTAGCCCATTGGTAGCTACATCACTGTGTTCACTAGTACTTTCAGTTTCAGTTCTTAATGTAACTACTTGTAGAAATCAAATTTAATTCAGTTGAATGAACTTATATTGACACTTTTTAAGAAAAAATAAAATGTCTTCCAAATTTTGATAGAATTACATTTTTGTTTACGATAGAATTATATTTGTAGTACAAATAAGAATATACGTAAAACAGTAAAATAAAATTATTCATTCAGATCTGAACCAAAAACAGTTATTTTTAGCAGAACGGAAACCGGAACAGTAACGATATATTTTTTTTATTGTTGAACCGGAACATAAAAAAAATATATGGTTCGAAGTCCTGGCTCTATATGTTTTGAAATCACTTATTCAAGGCATTATTCCAAGATTTAGAAATAAAAAAAAAGTGTACTCTTTTCTAGATCCACAGGTGATGAGGAATTTAATTTCTTTTAACTAAACAGTATTTCGATATACTATGTAGAAGCCTAATTTTTTTTCCATGAGCTTTTTTCTTATTTTTAAAGGGAACATTTTTCCCCCCCAGAGTATAATGCGCACTCATGATATTCGATCTTATTTTCTGTGTTCAAATTGTGCGTTATATGCCGGCTTTTACGGTAATTAATTGCTTCTATAACTGTTGCGGTTATTTTATTTCAGACGTATTTGTTTAGTTTGTTGGGTTAATTGACAAATAATAATTTTTTTAAAAAAATTCTTACATTTTCGTATTATATTAGTGGTGTTTCGAAAATTCATAGATCGCGTGCTTTATACTTACAACGTCATTGTGCTCATAAATAACGAAATAAAATGGAAAGAAAGTACAAATACATTTTAAAAAATTCATATAATTCTCATTTCTTAAAATTAAGCCCATTTCTGGATATTTTAAAATAAACTAGGGACTACTATAAATACATATAATTATTCTAAGAATGGAAATGTTGGAAAAAGAAATTTTTCTAAATGATTTCGTTCAATGCTTTCTGCTACGCATTCTACTTTCTTGACTATCTCTAATTGTAGCTATAATAGAGTGAATAATTAGTGTGTGAAAATTCTTGTAAGATAGTATGCAAAATCTAAATAAGTTTTTGGAAATTATAATTTAATGGCTAAGTTTTATTTTTGCTGGAAAACGTATAATTTTATGTCATATTTTCGTATTCATTTTCGAACAGTAGCTTTACAGGAGGAAATATACTTTAGGAAAGGAGAAAATTGATGTGCTTCGAGTGACACAACACCGATCAGTAAATATTTCTTAAGATGAATCCAAATTCCATTAATGACTATATCTTCATTAAACTTGCCTGTTATAAAAACAAACTATTCTCTATGACAAACCTCTGATGAAGGGATTCAAGTGGTACTCTATTTCAGGACTTTTGATTTAAACCCTGAATGAAGATTTGTATGTGTGAGCATGTTAGAAGAGGAAACCTCTAAAATAATTGCAAAAATTGAGAATTATATGAGTAAATGTGTGGATGATTACTTGAACGAATAATATGGATGTGATGTGGAAGTTAGAACAGTGAGGTGTTTCTTATACAATAGCCACGAATCACTTTATTTATAGTATTTTATTAAAGATAGAGAAAATAAAAGTTTAAGCATGAGTTCATTTACATAGTTAACATTATAATAGCTAAAACTTTTGCAGTAAATTTAATTCTAAAATTTAAAAGGAAATAGAGTATTGGACGAAATTTTTTAAAAATGTGAATAAATGAGTCTTTTACTCATACATAAAAAACAAACACTAATTACAAAAATGAAATTTAGCTAATAATTAAAATATCACTTGCCTGTACAAATTCATTCTGATATAAGAATGAATTCATTAACCATTAAAAGTATAATATTACCACAATAAATATATATTATAAAAAAAAACATAAATTTTCTTTATTTATAAGTGACTTCTTTTTTCTTACATAAGGATAAAACTCTAAACATGTAATTAATTTGAGAGTATTATTAATCTCAGTAAATGGAATATTAAAAGCTTATATAACAATTTTTTTTATTTGTAATTAAGTTTCCCATTTACTAAGCTCAAATATATATTTCTTCTACAAAATTAAATTTGTTAAAAATATTTTGATTTACGTGAATGAAAAAAAAGAACGGATTGTTAGTGTTACAGTGAAAATTTCATGCCCAAGGGAATTTAACTATTACACTCAAGACACGGAAGAAAAAACTGCCTGAAAAACACAATCTTTTAACACGAAAATAAAAAAAAATGTGAACAGCTCTTGCCACATACAACTCTAAGACTTTATTTTTCAACCTGAATATTCCATCTCCTTATCTATTTCCATCAGTTCAGTTCAGTTCAGTGAAAACACTGAAAAAGTGGAGACTTGGCTAACGCCTTATGATCAGATAAAATTTTGATCAGTTTCTTATCCAAGTTATAACTCACAGTTCGTGATTGCAGTCTATCAGTAATTTGAATTATCGCGTTGTGCTTCAACTGAGATTGATGAAAGTAGAGTATAGAGTAACTGGAATTTTAGAATCTATTGGATGATGTCAGAAATTTTTCAACTTTTTGAACATGCTCTATTGTTTTACATTTCGCTATTGAGGAATAAGACCATTCTCCGTGGTTGGAGATAAAAAATTTCAAAATTTCACGCTGTGATTTGTATTTGATACAGTTTAATATAAAATGTTCACTAGTTTCTGGTACTTTACAATCTGCTCACAAAGGAGAGTCTGTTAGTTTAAAAAGGAAATATATATCATTTAATGGTAATTTTTTAGCTCGCAACTTATTGATTAAAACTTCTGTATTTCTATTTTTTTCTGCCTGTCTGTTCCATTTTTGAAGATGAGAAATATAAAAAAAGTTTTTATGTCTCTTGCTCTTTTTCCATATTTCTTCACTTTTGATTTTGTGTTGTTTTTTAAAATATGTATGTAGATCTTCATAAGTTATCCAAGAAATAATATTCCACGGCTCTGGAGAGGCTTTAGCTAATTTATCAACTTCTTCATTAATCCCTATTCCCTTGTGAGCTGGTACCCAAATGAATGTAATTGATTGAGCTATTTGGAGGCACTGATGTAAAGTAGAACTTAAATTTAATATTATCGTATTGGATTTTCTATTAATATTTTGGATGCTTTTTAGATCTGATAAGCTGTCCGTCAAGATGATATAGTTTTTTGTCTCAGAAACCCAATTTTTTAACGCAGTCCATATGGCTATAGCTTCAGCTGTGAATATTGAAATCATTTCTTTCAGTATGAAATTTTGTCAAATATTTTTCTTAGGGATCAAAATTCCTATTGATGTTTGATTAGTATTTTTTGAACCATCGGTTGCTATTATGATATTATTAAATTTTGGCTGAATGTAATCATTAAACATATTTTGTACTATGTCATGTGGAAGATCCTTGTTTTGAAATGGTAGTTCATGAGTATAGATGTTTATTTTGCGATTTTCGTAGATTGGAGGAGGAGGGGATCCATTGAAGAATATCTACTTTAGAGATGCAAAATTCTTAGAGCAGGTTGATCGTCTTTTGAAAAATACTGATCTCTTTTTCTCTATATTTATAAAAAAAATACTATTTATATTCCAAAATAACCTTGCGTTCGGTGACCAGTCTTTTAATGCTATTTGCTTGGTTATAAATTTTTGGCAAAGAAAATTATGGCGAGTATTAATTCTTCCATTCATAGACTCTGCTCTTAATAAATCCAACGGGGTATTTCTTGGGAGACCTAGGGCTAAACGTAAGGCAGCATTGTAAATCGGTTCTAGTTTCTGTCTGTGGCTATTGCTAGAAAAGGAAAATAGTTGACTTCCATAATCAAAGATAGAACGGATTGTGGCATTAATAATATTTAAAAGATGATCAGATCTTGTTCCTATTTTTGGAGAAGATAAGGCTTTAATGGCATTTAAATATTTAAATCCTTTTTGACGTAGGTAATTAATGTGATTTTTCCAGGTGATATTGGGGTCGAAGATGATACCCAGGATTTTTTTTCAGACTCTTCACTTCGGGAATAGGTTTGTCGCATATTTTAAGTAATGGAGGTACTGTGCTTCTTTTTCTGGAAAAGTTGATCAGACTGCTTTTTTCTGGACAGGTGGATAATTTCCATTTTTTACACCAGACTGAAATTTTATTTAAAGATTCTTGCATTTCGCCTATTGTTTTATTCCAATTTGTACCACTATTATATAAAAATATGTCGTCAGCATAAACCAGAAGATGGCTGTCGTGTTGAATTTCAAAAATATCTTACATATAAATCATAAAAAGGAAAGGACTTAAGATACAACCCTGGGGTACACCATAATTGTTTGTAACGGTTTTTGAAAAAATGTTTCTCCATTTGATTTGAATTGTTCTCTGATGTAAGAAGTTTTGAATCCATCGTAGTAATCTACCAGAGTATCCAACTTTGTTTAGTTTAGAAATAAGGCCATTTGGCCACACTGAGTCATATGCTGCTTTAATATCCAACGCTACCAAAATAAAATATTCTTTGCGTTCTCTAGCCAGTATGATGTCATGTTGTAATTGAAGTAATGTATTAATGCTGCTTCTGTGAGGGTAAAAACCATGATGATTAACATGAAAAATTTTGTTTTGAAAACTGAAATCTAACATTCCATGTAGAATCATTCTTTCTAATAATTTGGCAATTACTGAGGTAAGATAAATAGGACGGTATGACGAAACTTCCTTGGGATTTTTGTGAGGTTTTATGAAAGGTAGGATAATTGTGTGAGTCCAATCTTTAGGAATTTGACTTGAAGACCAACTGTCATTAAATGGTTTCAGAAGGAGATTTATTGCTTTGATAGGGAGATGGTTCATTGATTGGAGAGAAATTTTATCATGCCCTGGACTACTGTTCTTTTGATGAGATATTGCTATTTCTAATTCTTTTAAAGAAAAAGTTTTATTAATATCCTGGCTATTGTCCGGAATAGAAATATTTGGAATATTATCGTTGTTTTGTTTTTAGTAATATTGTAAAAAACAGTTTGCTTTGTACTGTTCGTTTGTTAATATGGTTCCGTTATTTTCAATAATATTAAAGGAAGAATAGTTAGGATTTGTTCTATTTTTGATTATTCGGATTATTTTAAAAAGAATTTTAGGAGAAGATATTTTTTCGCATGTCTTGTTCCCAAAATTTTCTTTACAGGCTTTGATTGTTCGCTTAAGTTCTGCGCTTACTTCTTTATATTTTATCCAGTCTTCTTTAATTTCCATGGAAAGTTTCAAAACTTTTCATAATTAAAATTACAGTTAATTTTTATAAATAAAAGCACGCGCGCGCGTCAGCGTGAGCATTAATATAAAGTACGAGAGAAATAAAGAATTACAATTTTTATCACGCTGGGATGAATGGTTAAATCATTACAATAAATAAATTATAAATATTACCATTTGTTACAATCTCCAAAATGGGGGCAAAACTTTTATGTTTTAATGAACCACTAGGGCATAGAAAAATGCTATAACGCCAAACTAGGCAACTCAGAATAATGACGTCATTGCACATCTACCAATGACAAGCAACCTCTTTTCCTTTGACCGTGCTGAAGAGGATTGCCGGAGGTGAGAGGAACTCAAAAAGTGCTCTTTATTTAACGTTATGTTTTGTTTGGAAATGTTTACCCTTTTGTAGCTTCATATCCCGTGGGGATCATATATATATAGCCTTTGTTGCTCCATATCCCACAAAACCTGAACTGAACTATAACTGTAATGTAGAATGTTTATTCCGTATTAACACATCTCATTCCATGAAATATTTATCTTTTTTGAAATCTGCTGAGTTGCTACCATAAGGAATTGCCTTTATCACAATTTCAATATGATTTTACAAGTGCATTGTGTTTTAGTCTCTATAAAAAGGTATCTAAACTACACTCATTTCTAAAAAAATTAATAATATATCTCTTTGGTAGCTTTAACTGTATGTAAAACTTTTCATCAAACAATTTATTTCATTCATTAGTGTTAAAATCATGTGTAAGCAATGATACATGTTGACTATTTTCATATATTTCCATTGGTTCAAGTGTAGTATAGGGGGTCCACTTTGGATTTTTCGATTTTTATCTAAATGTCATAGTGATATATCGAATTCATTCTAAAATAAATAATACCGAAAAAAGTACCTTGGCGATCACTTTTAGTCACCAAAATAAAGAACTGTGCCAAGTGCCCCCCCCTGTACTATACTTGAAGCATTTCCATTTTAAGTTCATTGGTATACATAAGTTTTGTATTTAAAATGAAGAGAAAAGTAATTAGCAAATTGTACTGTGTTTGAATTGGAATTTACAGCACTTATTCTGAATGGATTTCAGCTTTGTTGGAGTCATTCGAAATATCAATTTATGTTTCATCAAAGATATGCAAATCCTGTTTCCTGTCATCATTAAATTAGGTTTTTGAAAAAATGTAAATTCTTAAGGAAGAAAAACATTGAATGTGATAAATGCACTATAATTCTGAGTAAATCAAATAGTTTTCATCCATCGGTAGGTGAAAAAACATGAAAAACCATCATTCAAATTAAAAATTGATATTCAGGAAAAATCAGATTATATAAGGTTCTTAAAATTAGGGATTTTTTTAATGGGGCATGACTCTAAATTTCTTTATTTCAAGAGGTGCAAACAAATAAGAATTATATGTTAGAGTGAACAAAGTCAATGGTATGAATTTTTTTCAGTATTTAATGTACCAATGATTAAGTTAAGCATGTATTTGAAATGTGAGGAATTATTTATGTAATACTATAATTATTTACTCTTATGCTTTAAGAAAAATTGTGTAAATATTTGAAAAAAATGTATTAAAATGTTTCCCTCTTTTGAAGCGACAGATCCTTTTATTACATTTATATATATATATTTTGTTTCTTTTAAGAATATAATTCTTATATTTTATCTTGCAATTTTTTTTGTTTACTTTTATTTAACTTTTCTTTATCTTAAGCTTTCAGAATATGGTGTCAAATAAATATACATTATTAGAATTCTTAGAGGAGAAAATGTTTCTTTGTATATAATACTGTGTAATTTAATTCAAAAAGATTTTTTTGAAACTTAAATTTCCTATATACCAAAGTTTGCTAAATTTAAACATGTTTTGTATTTATATCTTTGTTTTTATGATGCAAGTTACCTAAGATTAAGACGGCCACGGTAGCCGAGTGGTATAGGTATCGGATCCTGGCTTGCCTTGTCACAAGTTCGAGCCCTGTACCACTAAAGACCCGCCGTGTAGGGCCGAGATGCGCATTAAATCTTTCAAGAGCTATAACGTGTGGTGTGATAGTTAGGAGAGGGGGTGCCAGCTCAGGTGTCATCCACGTCACTTGACCATGGTTCAAAATTACGTGGTTCGTCGCCAAAAGCTGAACAGTGGGACGTTAATATTCAATCATTACTTAAGATTAAGAATTATACTGCAGAAATTAATCAAAGAATTAATTATTTTGAAATGTGTTTGCTTTAAATTATATGACATTTATTATTGGTAGGTGTTTTCATTACATGTTATATGCTTTTTATCAGATGTAGCATGCAATACAATAACAGAGTTTTCTTTTGTTTATGGACGTAATTTTTCTTTGCATATCATTGGTCTATGTGATAATAAATTTAACAGTTTGGTTGCATCTGATTAAACTGTCAAAATAAGAAACCATTATTGACTATTAAACATTTACTAAAAATCTAGCTATAAAGTTAGGCATTATAAACAGTTTCAAATTGCATCAAAACAAGGAACATTACAGGTAATATACTTTTGCTTTGGAGGTTCAATGGTTTTCAAATGAATAAATTGTCTAATTATTTGATAAATACTTTGCACAATAACAGAATGAAAATATTATTCAGATATTTTGTAAATATATTGAATTGCACTCCTGTTATACATGTCACATATGCTCTTATTAACCTCATTTTATAGCAAAATCTAAGATTCCTCTTTAGCAGCACTCAGGGCCTTTTACTATACAGATTATTGTTTTATTGATCATTTGTAAGGATATACATCTTTCCAGATTGGAACTTTAAGTATGGATAATACCTTTTATAGTTGTTTGTTGGGAAAAAGGAAAGGAAGATTGAATGCTGAATTGTAGTAAATCTTTTATATTTACAGTGTGTAGGAAATATACAATATAATTGGGTCAAAAATCCTGTTTAGTGAAGAAAAGCCTGTTGCTCTAAAATTAATCCTAGAAGGTTTAATAGGAAATGTTTAATTATGTGCAATTTTTGTTAGAAAATTTTCAGTATATTTTGTAATTTGATTTAATAACATTTTTATTAAAACTCATTAATTTAAAACCTGTACCTTTTTATTCAGTAATTCTCAAAGTTTTTTTTTTTTTTTTTTTTTTTTTTTTGTAAGATTGGAATCACCTATATGTTTGATGTTCATTTATAAATTCAGTGATTAGGACAGTTACCAGTGTTATTATTTTGCAAGTCATTACTTTTATTGTAAAAGTATTTACATTACAAACATTTATAACATTTTTACTACATAGTTATATTGTAAAAAAATGTTTTATTTTAAAGACGTAGCTACGTGTTTTTTATTATATTTATATATTTTTTAATTTTAACATTGCTAATTTTTAAGTGTTAAACATATTTATTCAATATTTTAATAAAATGTTATGAGATTTATTCATGAAAAGGATAGTACAAAATTCAGTAGAACATTTAACATTTTCTTTTATATTGAATTTATGAATTAGGAAATTTTTGTATCCATAATTGTATGTACAGCTTGGCATTCTTAAAATTATTACTTTTAGATTAAGCTTATAAAGCTGCAGTTTTTTTTTTTCATTGTTCATGTCAACCATTAAATATTTGATTTAATATTAG
Source organism: Trichonephila clavipes (assembly GCA_019973935.1). NCBI lineage: Eukaryota > Metazoa > Arthropoda > Arachnida > Araneae > Nephilidae > Trichonephila > Trichonephila clavipes. Next base: position 1,029,419 of record BMAU01018008.1, on the reverse strand, counting down.
ATGCCTTTAAAGTTGCCAACTAATTCAATAATTTTAAAAGCTACGTCATTTGCCTCTCTTATCCTTTTTTTATCTCTTTATATATTATATATATTAAATTTAAAATTATCAGTATTATAAAAAATATACTTTTATCTTTTTGCTGAATGTATCATATTTTGTTGAATGCATTTTATTGTAAGTCATTAGACCTTTGCTTCTCAATGTGAAGTGGTATCAAGAAAAACTCTAGAGAATTGAAAAATGATGCATCAATTAAACCGTTATTTAATATAAAGCGAGTGATGGCATGGCTTTGTGAAGAAACCAAAATCAAACAACCAATGTATCCAAAAGAACTATTATAACCATTTGCATCTTCTTATTAACATGAATGTGGATTTAGTGCCAGAAGAAATAGGCTGGACATAACAAAATGGGGAGACTTGAGACTAAAGTTAACTAAAGGATATTACTGAAATTTTTGAGTTTTCCTTTGTACATTTATTTACTGTAATAATAATAATTTTCTAGTGATTTCCTAAAACCTTATAATTTCATTTATAATTAATTATGTATGTATAGGGGAACATGAGAATTTTTAAAAGGTTTATGGGGGCTTAGTACTAAAAAAGATTAAGAAACGCAGCATTAGACTGTTGAAAAGCTTGTTATTCAAAATATAGAGATATATGTGTTGGTAATATTGTATGTAATAGTTTTCCCTCCACAACTGTTTTTTTTAATTAGGCACATTCTAAGAAAGTTGGAGAAAAAAGAGAATCAAGAAATTGTCAATGAAGTGGAAATGTTGGAAATTAACAATGAACAAAATTATTTTTTTTAAGAAATTGCTGACAAAAGGATGCCACTTTTAAACAAGCTCATTTAATAAAAAATTCTAAAAAAATTTATCTTAACCCCTTCTCCAAAAGAAAGAACTAGTATTTCTCTTTTTCACCCTCCCAAACCATTTTGCATTTTTCCTTGAGAGAAAGGGGATGATTCTATTGAAGGAAGCGCTAGAGAGAGAAATTTATTGCCTATTTTGGAAATCTTTAGTAAAATATTTATAATCCAAACCTCACAATAGTCACCACCATCTAGATGTCATATAAGGTATTAAAATCCTCGCCATTCAACCCCTTAAATTAGTTTATTTTATAAATAATTATCTACATTATTATAATACATGTAAATATCATTTATGTGCTATATCTTAGGATGTAATGAAGCAGGAATTGTAGAATAGTTGGGAAAATTTATTAGAAAAATTTATCAATATCCAAATTAATTTTGTTTCATAAAACTTACCTGAAAAAAATACCTAGATATTCATTTTATTAAATTTAATCACTTAGTATAAAATAAATTTGGCCTTTTTTAATTAAAAAAATTGTTAGTCACATTATATGCAAAGTGGAAATCAGACATGTTGAATAAAATAAGCATGAATTCAAAACAAAAAGTAAAATAAAAATAATTATTTTTCTTTTTTTAAAATTCATCTTTATATTTATTTCTAAAGTTGTAATTTTTAGAGGACAATTGAATTTTTATCAGTTCATTTAACCAATTAAATTTTTCTACATGTATGTCATTTCCTTTTCATATTATTGTAAATCGTCAAAAGCATGGTCTTATCTTTTTTCATTGGAAAATTCCATGTGTTGTCTGCTTTTGTTCTTTAAACAAAAAAACTCTTCTTTTAGAAACTGAGCTTTAGTTTAAACTTTTTCAGCGAATTGATGGATAGATTATTGAGGATAAACCTTCAATATATTTCACTGGACTCGACTTCCAATGGATTTTGCTCGCACTGCTGAAGTATACAGCGTAGTCGATAAAATTCTCTTTTCAGTCATGTTTACAATGTTAAACCAAAACGAAGAAAATAGCTCACACAATTAGAATTGGTTTTAAACAAAAGCAAAGCTAATAGCATATAATTGGTGTAGAAGAATAGCAAGCTCACCAGGAAAATTACCTCGAAACAGGTTTGCATCCAAATTTTGAATTCCATCACGTCGCTGTTTTGACTGTAAACAGCTTTGATAAAAAAAATCTCTTAGCATGTGATTAACTTTCAAGTACATTTTTAAAATTACAATTTTTTAAATGTATGACACTTTTTACAAATTGCTATACATTTGCTTTATTTAAATTTCAAAAAAAGTTAAAAAAGAAAGAATTATTTTTAAGCAATTTTGTATATTTTTGATCCACCCAATTCTGTTAAGTTTAAGTGAAACAAAATATAGTTTAGAAAATGAGAGTTAAATGTCTTTTCCATAATTAATAGGCAAATGAAATTACCCTGTAAATGAAAATTATTTGATCCCATAAAATGCAGCATGATATGTTGTAAAATCAGTGTGTATTAAATGTTATTCTTGTGATATTTTAAGTAAGTATTTGCATTAGAAAACTGAAAATGCTAATGAAAGTTTTAAATGATATAGTATAGTACAGTAAAAAATGTCAAAACAGGTATTGTTTCTCTCAAATATTTGAAATTGTGATGTAGTTATATTGTATAGCTATATATTCTAACTGTACTATGTTTTTTTAATAATTTCGGTATTGTGTTATTCATGGCTATTATTATTTTTTTTTTAGAGGAATAGGAGAAATTAGACTACTGTAGGAATTCTGGAGAAACCAATGCAAGGGAAAAAATAAGAGGCATAGAAAAAATCCAAGATGTCTGTGATAAAACATAAGTTTTGAATTATGAATTTGAATTAAGCAAAGTTTCCTGTGTTTTACGTGGAAGGGGTTCTTAAGTGAGAATTAAAAAGATTCTGTCTTAGGAGTTCAGATTTTTACTAGAAACTACTACTTTCTCGCTCAGATAAGACAGTAGATAATTAGCTATAGAAAGAAATTGAAAATTCTCTGCATAAAATTTGTCAATATATTTTCATTTGAATGATGTTGACTCCCAAACAGTTTTGTGTAAATTGTCTTATGGAAAACCAGTTTAATCATAGGAATTTTGGAAAGAAATTTTCGAATTTAAAGCCTTACAAGTACCTACTATATCCAATTAGAGAAAAGATGTCTGTGCAATTTCAAAGGTCTACGACTACATGCTGATAATAATTGCTTAAAATTATGTGGCTAATCACCTAAAGTATTAGGTTTTTGGAAAGTTGTTACTTATGACCAATATTAAAAGGACAGTCTGCTATTTTTCGTTCACTGCATGCTGATTGCTTTATGAAACATAAGTTCATCCGTCGCCTTTCTGAATTATGCTCTAAGAAAATATGTAATACAGGTATTTTGACATACCTGTTAGGTTTCATTTAAATAGCAGTAGAGAATGTAATTTTAGTTTAAAAATTTCACGTACTTATAATTTTGCAATCAGTGAATGCATTTGAAAATATTTTTAGCAAACAACTGGAAATAGTTTCATGATATCTTGATTAATTTAAATATGCGATATTTGGCTGGATTTCATATTTTCATTTTCATATTTAAATTAATTTAAAATACCACTAGACTTCCGATTTCAGTATTGCATTCAAAGGAAATATTTCTTCGAAAACAAAATTATATAATTATAAAATGCATTCCATAAAAAAAAAGATGCGCCCTATTCTCCCATCACTTAAAATAAAAAAAGAATAAATAAATAAAGACCTCTCCTGAGATTTCCAATTTTATAAAAGAACAAGATGCCTACCTCTCAAAATGATATCTTAAAACATCACTTGAGTAATCTGCCCAAAGAAAAGTTTCATGTTTGTAAAATATGCAATAAGGCTTTCTCACGAAGTGGTGATTTAAATTCACATTTACGTGTTCATACCAAGGAAAAGCCTCATGTTTGTGAAATGTGCAACAAGGCTTTCTCACGAACTGGTGATTTAAATTCACATTTACGTGTTCATACCAAGGAAAAGCCTCATGTTTGTAAAATATGCAATAAGGCTTTCTCACGAACTGGTGATTTAAATTCACATTTACGTGTTCATACCAAGGAAAAGCCTCATGTTTGTGAAATATGCAACAAGGCTTTCTCACGAAGTGGTGATTTAAAATTACATTTACGCATGCATACGAAAGAAAAGCCTCATGTTTGTGAAATATGCAACAAGGCCTTCTCTCTTAGGGCTAATTTAATGGTGCATTTACGTATTCATGCTGAGGAAAAGCTTTATGTTTGTGAAATATGCAACAAGGCTTTCTCACAAAGAGGTAATTTAAATTCACATGTGCGTATTCATACCAAGGAAAAGCCTCATGTTTGTGAGATATGCAATAAGGCTTTCAGTCAGAGTGGTGTATTAAAAAAACATTTACGTGTTCATACGAATGAAAAGCCTCATGCTTGCGAAATATGCAACAAGGCTTTCTCACAAAGTAGTTCCTTAAAGAAACATTTACGTATTCATACCAAGGAAAAGATTCCTGTTTAGGAAATATAAAAAAAGGCTTTCAGTCGAAGTAGTGATGTAAAAAGACATTAAAGTATTCATACACAGGAAATGCCTCTTTGTGAAATATACAACAAGGCTTTCTCTCATAGTAACAATTTACATTCACATTTACATATGTATACAATGGAAATACCTCATTTTTGCAAAACATGCAACAAGCCTTTCTCACAAAGTGGCAATTTAAATTTACATTTACGTATGCATACGAAGGAAAAGCTTCATGTTTGTGAAATATGCAACAAGGCTTTCTGTCAAAGAGGTATTCTAAAAATGACATTTACTTGTTCATACCAATTGAAAACCTTATATTCATGAAAGTTTTTATTAGAATTTCTCTCAGATTGGTTCTTTAAATGTACTTTTATCTATACATACGAAGGAAAAGCCATCATTTGTCTTACAGATGTCATATCTTGTGAATATGCTTTTTGACTTTTTATTAGATTGATAAATTATGGTGACATTTGGAGGTATATGCCAAAGAAGTGTCAAGTGTGTGAAATATTCAACATCGCTTTCTAACGGAAGTCGTAATATAAAAAGACATTTACTTATTCATACCAAGAAAAATTTTATGTATGTACAATTTCTGAAAATGCTTTCTCTCAAATTTGTTATGTACAAACACATTAGTGCACATTCATGCCTCCAAAAAATAAGAAGCTTTAGATTCAAAAATATTTAAGAGTTTGCTTTTCGAAATTCAATTTTAAAGATTTTCACAAAGGCTTCTCTTGAAAATTAATTTTTAGAAATGCAAATAATAGTTGAAGGCATGTGAAAAATCAACATTGTTATAATTTTGCGTCATTTGACTCAACATAAGGGAAATGCTACATGGATGTGAAGTAAAAGATTTGTTACATATTTTAGCAATTATTTTTCTTGAGAGTTGGGAATTTCTCATTTTTTTAATACATTAGTGTTGTACTCTTTTAGAACAGGTTTGGAAAACCCAAATAACTTTATGGGCCACCTCGGAAAATCTTTATAATGCTGCTGGATGTATATATATTTATATTATATTTGAACCCATTGCAAACATTTATTGGAGTAAAAATTTAAAATAGAATGAATTATTATTATTTTCATTATTTTTCATGTATACAAACTTGGATAGTGTTATTAAAAATGTGTGCGTGTATCAGTGTGAACACACGGTGGAAATTAACTTCTTTGGCTTGTATGTATTGAATTGTATAATTAAGTTTTATTTTGAAGTAATCTTATATATAAGTAACAATTTTATCATTATTATTTCAAACTGTGTTTAAAAAAATAATTAGGATGGAAAAGGTATAAGTGTAATCAAAATGTTCATTCTCAATAATAATAATAATAAATTTTTTTATCGTATACATTTATAGAAAAGTATCATTATTATTAGTCCGTTTCCATTATGCTTATGGGTGTTTCAGTACATACTTTTGTTATCAAAGGCTTGTGTGGTAACTAAAATAAAAAATGTAGGTTTTGCACTCAATATCATTTAAGAATCTCGAAAACACTTCATCAAGCATAGTATTTGATTTTGTCATTGATGTTATTTTGTAGGTGAAATTATCTTTTAAAAATTCAATCAATTGTAGAGATTTGTGTAAAGCAAAATTGACATTAAATTCTCCGCTTAAAATCATAGGTATTTTGTCACAATTTTTATTAAGTAAAGCAGAACCTCTTGATGTGTATGGTAATAATGATTGATGAAGGAAGTCGATAATGTCATCCAACTTTTTGTTCGGAGTAATACATGCTGCTACAATTATAATTTTTTATCCATTATCTATTCTGCATTCAGCCAAGCACAAATCTTCCACTAAAGATTGTATGTTACCTTAAATATTGGATTGACTGACAGAAAAATCCATGGATAGAATTATAATGTTGACAACATCGCTAGAATTTTGATACATTGCAACTCCTTCTGCTCTGATATTTGGTCGTTTATACTTCACAAGGCAGTTGAAATTAGGAATAGATATATCACTTTCATTGTCCAGGCAAGTTTCTGATAAAACTAAGATATTTGAATTTTTTACTACTGACTTTTTTAAGTCTGCAGTGTGAGCTCTAAGGCTTTGGCAATTAAAAGTAAAAATCAATAAGCCTTGTCTGTTCTTTATGAAATTAATCAAATCTTCATTCATAGTTTGTTCAATGAAAGTCATTTAAATTCCTCTTGCAAATCAATTGTTGATGACAATTGTCTTCAACCATGGTAGAATGCTTTACCATTTTTTGTCGTAATATATAATCCTTCAATACTCATTACACGTGATAAAGCAACGTATAACAATGATTGAGAATGACGTTGATCATATTCGTAATCGATTTTTGAGCATGTGTTACCTTGAGATTTATGAATTGTAGCACATGCAAGGGAACCAACAACCACACCAAGGGAACGTGTGTGCGCTTACCAAATATTGTTTTTGTTGAGTGGAATAGTGTAAGATCTCAGTACACAATTAGTACAGCCATTCTACTGGTGTTAATTTCTGTTGCATAACCTGCTGTTTAATTAAATACTTTTGTTATCAAAGGCTTGTGGTAGCTAAAATAAGAAAATTTAGGTTTTGCACTCAATATTATTTAAGAATCTTGAAAACATTGTATCAATTGTTATTTTTGATTTTGTCGTTGATATTTTTCTGTTATTTTGTAGAGATGAGGTGAAATTGTCCTTTTTGTTTCTTAATTTTTCCTCTACTTGAGGTAAATCTGGAAACTCAAGCCATATTGTCTTAACTAATCCTTCATCATTTGTTTCTACATGAACTAGCTTTCCAACTGCACCATTTGCCAATCCATCTGTCACATTGTAGACAATTTAGTCATAAATAATACATGAGATAAGCAAAATAATTATTTAGATTTAGTTCATCCTTTTTAAGAAGAAAACTCTTTTTTAGATCGTTAGAACTTTTTATTCTAGTTCTTACATCGCGCTACAATATGTCAACAACTTTTTGTTGCCAGATCATGAAAACTAAATTTATAAAAACAAAGATATTACATAAATATAGAGATACAACATTACTCCTTCCCCAGTAACATAGTTACGATACAATATGCAATACATACAAATAAAAGTAAAAATACAACAAATGAGTCATAAAATAATATACAACTAATCTGTGTAACGCGCTGGAAACGTTACATGTCTACCAGAGCGTGTAGTTGTTTTTTTTTTTTTTGACATTTTTTTTTCAGCAAATCTGGTGGCCGTTTTTCAATTTTTCTTTGCACAATCAGTTTTTTTTTTTCGGGCAGCGTTGGTGGACGTTCTAATTGTTTGAAATGATAATGATTATCACCATCAATTGACAACAAATATGCAGGTTTTAATCTGTCTATAGATATATTGATGTCCTTGCCTTTAATTTTCACAGTAAAATATTTATCGTATCTTCTTGCCACTGGGAACGGTCCATCGTACGGAAGTTCAAGTGCTTTTTTCACTCTGTCGACACGTATGAACACATGTGTACTGTTATGCAAGTCTTAATGGACAAAGTGTTTTTGAGAAGGTTGTCGGCGAGTTTTTAGTGGTTGTAACTGATCCATTTGTTTCTGTAATGCTTCCGCAAACATATCTAGATGCAAGACATTTTTCGGTTTCTCGAAAAATTCTCCTGGTAATCGGATAGTTTGTCCGTAAACCATTTGTGCGATGGTGTAATTTGTGTCACTACGTAGAGCCGATCGTAATCCTAACAATACCGTTGGTAAGGTCTGTGTCCATTTAACTGAGTTATGCGCTCTGATGGCTGCTTTTAAAGTGTGATGGATTCTTTAAATTTTTCCATTACATTGTGGATGATAGGTTGTTGTTGTGCATACTTTAAATCCACAAATAACACCAATGTTTTTAAAGAGCTCAGATCTAAATTGAGTACCTTGATCAGTTATCACAGGGTATGGCATTCCAAAGCGTGAAATCCAGTGATTATAAAATTCTCGAGGAACCGTTCCTGCCGTGATATTTGATAAAGGAATAACCTCTATCCAACATGTGAAGCGGTCAATGCAAGTAAGACAATTTATTTTTTCTTCTGATACAGGAAATGGACCTATGATGTCAACATGAATGACACTGAATCGGTCATCTACTTCTTGGAAGATGCCAATTTGTGAATCTGTATGTCTATATATTAATTTTGTTCTTTTGACACTGGATACAAGATTTTGCCCATTGATTGACATCTTTTTGAATGTTTAGCCAAATAAATCTAGAAGCTATTTGTTTAACAGTAGATTTCACACCAGGGTGAGCCAAGTTGTGAATTTTTTGAAACGTGCATTCGAAGAGGCTGAGGTATAAATGGACGAATGTTTGCAGTTGAAATATCACACCAAAGTAATTTACCAGAGTCGAGGGGATATTGTTTAAAGTTTAAGGATGGTTTCAAGCGCAGTTTATTAAGTTCTTCATTATCAACTCGTGCATCAGCAATTTTGTCATAATCTATTTCAGAGATAGATTCAATCTTAGATAATGAATATGCAACTATATTTTCTACTCCAATAATGTGGCAAATATTTGTTAAAAATTGTGATATATATTGTAAATGACGTAACTGTCTCGGTGAAGCTTTTTCATTCTTTTGATGAAAAGCATATGTAATTGGCTTGTGATCAGTATAAATAACAAAATTTCGTCCTTCAAGAAGATGTTTAAACTGTTTGACGGAAAGATATATTCCTAATAATTCCCTATCATAGGTACTGTAATTTTCTGTGCTTCAGTTAATTTTTTAGAAAAAAATGAAATTGGTTTCCAGCTTCAAACTGCTGTAATACCGATCCGATCGCAAAATTGGAAGCATCAGTAAATAAAGCCAATTGTAAATTAGGGTCAGGAAAGCTTAATAAAGTAGCATGTACAAGATCTTGTTTACATTTTTCAAAATTTTCTTTAGCTTCCTCTGTCCAAACAATTTTTGTTTTGTCATTCTTTTTCGAATCTTTTAAATACTCGTGGAGAATAGCTTGATGTTTAGCAGCATTTTTTAAATATCTTCTATAAAAATTAAGGAGTCCAAGGAAGGTTCTCAAATCACGAATTGTTTCGGGTAATTTGTATGATAAAATTGCATTTACTTTCTCAGGAAGTGGCTGAGATCCTTCGGGTGTTATCAAGTATCCCAGAAATTCTAAATGAGTTACTCCCAAAGTTGATTTTGAGATATTCACTCGAAGACCATATTTTTGTAAGCGATCAAACACAAGTTTCAAATGAGTTTTATGTTCTTCATTTTCAGAGGCTACTAGAATGTCCTCCAGGTATGGAAAAACAAATTCTAGTTCAAATAGTACTTCATTGATAAAGCGCTGAAAAGTAGAGGGTGTATTTCTTAACCCAAAGCTCATAACACAGTGTTTCTCAAAGTGTGTGGCGCGCCCCCTGGGGGGCGCGATGACCCTACAAGGGGGGCGCGAGCGTATCGAAAATTTAAAGATTTTTTTTAAAAAATAACCGGAAAGAGAAGTAAAACAAAATGCTTTCTTCCATAATAAAAAAAATAAACACAACACTGACATAATTTATGTTTATTATCTGGCTTTTTTCCGTCATCAAATAGCTATCTTTGATCCCAAAACCAAATTAAAGAAGAAAAAAAACATTTTGTTTTATTTGCTGTATTTCCTCAATGAGAGATTTTTTATTACGTTTTAACATAAAATATTACTCGTTAAAAGAAAAAACGAAACCCAGACCCTGAGAAAAATTCTAAGAAGATAAACAATTCACCACTGTAATTATTATTGTACATTAGTTGTAGAAAAAGAAAAGGAAGTCATGATTCACTTTTCAACCAGGCTGCATAGTACGTTTGCTAATCATTTGATTGACCTTCAATCTTATGGTATGGTTATTATCAATATTAGTTCCCTCCCATCTTTTATGCGTTTGCTTTTCACTTAGGGAAATTGTAAATAATTGAGTTTTGCGATATTTGGAAAAGAATTGATTGGTTTAACATTTCTGAAGGATAATTGAAAAGTGTCTGATTTGCGTCCTTTATTATGGTCTTGTACTTTTGAATCATTTTAGTTCAGTTTTATTGGATTTTTTCTCAAATCATCAAAGAATTGAATAGTCCTTGAAAGAAGGTAAGTATACTTTCTATAAATTAAAATATTCACTAGAATTCCGATTTGTATCGTGTACAGTAAAAATAATTCTAAACAAATGATTGGGGTGACTGAGTCCCCCGCACGACCATTAATATTAGTATCGAGTACGCGCCCTCTCCCGGGTTCAAACATTTTGAAGTCTTCTCGCTTTAAATGTTAAAAAGTAACACAATTATTCTTCATCGGAATTTTATATTCTTTTTCATAATTTAACATTAATTCTAAATGCTAATTGTGTGAGGTTTAAAATTACAGTTCTTTTAAACAGTTATTTACAATCATAGCATTTATCTAAAAGAAAATCATTTTACATTTTTGTATACAATGTCGTGCACACAGTTTTACTCTCCTTACAGTTCAGCTATTACATCAAGAATAATGTTTTATTTTTTAAAAAAATGAACTCGTGCGCGAAGAGTCGGTGTTTTTTTCAGCCAGTATACGTTTGATGTATCAGTACTGAAGGTATTTTATAAATAATTTCTTATTACTGAATTTGGCCGCGGTAGCCGAGTGGTATAGGTACCGGATCGTGGCTTGCCTTGTCACGAGTTCGAGCCCAGTACCACTAAAGACCCGCCGTGTAGGGCAGTGATGCACGTTAAATCTGTTGAGAGTTGAAACGTTTTCCCGTTGGTGTGGTGTGGTAGTTAGGAGAGAGGGGTGCCAGCTCAGGTGTCATCCACGTCACTTGACCATGGTTCAAAATTACCTGGTCCGTCGTCAAAAGCCCTCGTGCAGCTGAACAGTGCGACGTTAATATTCAATCAATCAATCTTATTACTAAATTAAGAACAAGTTTAATAATTATTAGGGACTTCCACGGGCTTGTCTTGTAGAGGAAAGTTTTTCAAAGGAAGGTTTAATATCAGAAATTGACACTTAAAGAGTTATTTTTCTATATTTAGCTTAGATCCATATTTTGTCTTCAAGGCATCCAATGCAGAAAATCCGGTTTGAAAAAGGTGGATGTTGAAAATGGTAATAGTATACGAAATGCTTTTGTTTTCAGTACAGATAATTCCTCATCCACCTCTACCCCAAATTCAAAGAGCGATTCATTACAAAATTGCCTTTTAATTTTTCACTGGATGTGAAATCTATGAAGATTTCTTCGGAAGTTGAGAGCCCTTCTGGAGTATCTTGAAATAGATCCCTAATCTACTCGTAACTTGCTACCAAGCTGTCCTCATCCAGAAAATACTTTTTAAAATTCTTTGCCAACATAGCTAAATGATTTTACATGTTTTAAAAACAACTTTCACATGTTGTTCTACAGATTTGTAAGTTTTAACACATATCGAGCTGGGGCTTTTTTCCCATCATTTACTTCAGTAGTGGTAAATACAAAATTTAAGTATTTTTAAGAACATTTCCTTGATTTGATTTTCGGAACCATGCTCGTCTGTGTACTTGTTAATCCTTTATTATCGTCGAATGCTCCCTTACGACTTAAAAATGTATGTATGATTTTGTTTTAATCTACTGCCGTAAATACTTAATTACCGTGAATTACAATTAACGTGGAAATTTAAAAAAATGTACATTCAAGCTAGATTCGGTAGCTATAGGAGTATCGAGTCGACCAAAACTGACTGGAATTGTACGAGGAAAAGCATTTTTACATGTTTTGCGCAGACGTCCGATAGGTTGCCCATACTCACGCAAACGTACCCTATAATGCCAGATGTGATGGATATGATAGAGAGCGACATTGACTAGACTATTTTTCTAATGACATTTTTACTTTGAGAAATGAATGCTGAAGTAAATAAATCTTTAATTAAATACATCATTTTGCGATATGTTCCAATTTAAAAATCAGAGAAAGAAAAATAACATAATTCTAAGTAATATATATATTTTAAGTAATTTTCTTAAAATATGTATATATATATATATATATATATATATATATATATTATTACTTAAAAGTTACATATACTTAAAATTTAAAATACTTATCGTTTTAATTTGTACAGTTTATAATTAAGATCGTATTGTAACTTTAGCGTCTCTCTCTCAAAGTGCATTTTTATTGCAGTAAATATATTATTGTTGTACAGGGGTGCGAGACAAAAATTATGATTGAAAATTGGGTCGCCAGTATTGAAAGTTTGAGAAACACTGTCATAACATTAAACTCAAATAAGCCAAATGGTGTTATTATGGCTGTCTTTTCCTTATCTTCTTCAGCAATTGGAATTTGAAAATATGCTTTGAATAGATCAATCTTAGAAAATATTCTATTCCCTTTTAAAATATGATGAAAATCTTCAATACGTGGAATTGGGTTACGGTTGGGAATGGTTTGGGCATTTAAACGTCTATAATCACCGCATGGTCAGACACTTCCATCTTTTTTATTCACGAGATGTAGTGGGCTTGCCCATGGAGATTTAGAAGGTCGAATGATATCGTTATCTAACATAAATTTAAATTCTTGCTTGGCTATTTCTAATTTTTTAGAATCCAATTGACGAGTTTTTGAGTAAACCGGTGGGCCTTTAGTAGCAATATAGTGTATAACACCATGTTTGGTATTAGTAACTAACAAATTTGGTTTCATTAAATCTGAATATTGTAATAATATATTAGAAAATTTTTTGATGCTTTATCCATTATGTTAATTTTATTTTCGTGCAAAATAGAAGAAATTTCACCTTTAACATGAAGGTTATTTATTCCATCTATTAACTGTTTATTTCGGATGTCAATTAACAAGTTAAACTTATAATTAAAAAATCAGCACCAATTATTCCTTTATCTACTTTAGCAATAATGAAAGGAAACTGGAACTCACGACGCAGCCCTAGATTTAAAGTTAAAATTTTATGTCCAAAAGTTGGTATTTCTGAGCCGTTTGCTGCATAAAGCTTAAAAGAATCACAAATTTTATTTTTACATGAGACAGGAATCATTGATAAATCAGCACCACTATCAACAAGAAAGCGTAAACCGGTGTTTTTGTCAGTTACAAATAAACAGTAATTACGGCAATCTTTATATTCTGTAGCAGGAGAGCTTGCCGCTAAATCTACTGCTCTTCTAAGTTCCCCGATGCCTTGTTCCAGGAACATGGACTTTTACATTTATCAGGATAACACTTATTACGAAACATGAAGTAGAAATAACAGTATTTTCCATTTGGGTTGAAACGCTTACGAGATCGACTTCGACTTTTATTTCGAGTTTGATTGGAATTTTCAAATTCGCTTCTTGAATTTCTTCTGTTGATGGATAATTTTGAGATCCGTTGCTCCAAAAGGCTGACTTTATCTAGGATATTTTTCATAGCAGAATAAATTTCTGGTGATGAATTTATTTCAAAAATTTTATCTGCCATAACTGACAAATTTTCCGAACTAATAACTAAAATATTTTTGATGGAGTCTGGTAATTTATTTAGCCATAATGTTCTTAAAACTTTTTCCGAGATATTAACTCCAGCCAACGATTTCATTTTTCTCAAAAGTTGACTGGGTTTCATGTCACCTAATGAAATTCCAGTAAGCAATTTTTTAATGCATTTTTCTTCACTATCTTTGAAAGTACTTAAAAGTCTATTTTTAGCACAAGAATATTTATTTTTTTATCACTCTGAATGATATCCCATATATTTTCTATGAATTTTGTATCTAACGGCGCAACAAGGTAATTAAACTTAGTTTCTTCATGGTTAATATTATCAATGGAAAACTGAGCTTCAACTTAAAAAAAACCATATTTTGGGATTTTCTTCCCAAAAAGGAGGAATTTTAACGCTTACCTTATATGCTTCGAATGTTTCCTGATTCGACTTTGTCACAGCCATTTCATTATTATCATCCATCATTTGAATATGTGCGGGTCACCAGTTTGTAGACAATTTAATCACAAATAATACATGAGATATTTAGATTTAGTTCATCCTTTTTAAGAAGAAAACTCTTTTAGATCGTTAGAACTTTTTATTCTAAATTGTCGAATCGGGCGCCTCTCCACCAAATTTTGAAAAATCGCCAATTTGGCGCGTTTTTGCGTGTTGTGTTTCGGAGTTGTAACCCTACCACAACACGCAACGCCGGAGCGCGAAATTCAAGATGACGGAAGGAAAATCATTAAAAAATAGCATTTTAAAGTTTTGGAACTGTAAATCGCTGCAAAAATCAAGCATTTAAGAATGGAAATAATTTCACTTACCGTTAAAAAATGCTGCTTTTTCCGACATTTATGATGACGATGAGTTGTTTACTGAAATTATACCAGTGTGCTACTGCATATTTCTGAGAGCACCTTCCAAAATATTTTTATTTTTGCATCACTAACAAAACGGTGCACACACAAATCCATATTACTCAATTCAAACTAAAACCATTTCTTTACACTCCTAAACACATGATGGGTATTCTCTTTCACACTGGACTGAATTTTGCAGTACCATTCAAAAACAATCATTCACTTTATTACCCATTCTTTCTCTCAATTCCATACTTTTTCCACATTTCGGACATACATACGATGATCCAATCAAACCTTCTTTCATGCATCATTCTTAAAACAGCTTTCTTTCCAAGCACAGGCAACATGGCACAAAAAAATGTTTAACAATAGTAATTGTAATTTTTCATGCATTCATTCATATTAATCCTAAGAACATCGCTGGACATCATGGCAATCTTTTGAAATTTATGTGGAGAAAGAAATGAAAATATTACCTGTAAAAAGTAATTCCCAAAACGAAGCCGAACAGCTGACCCAACCTGAGCAAAAGAAATAACCGTTTCCTCATTAACGGAATTTTGTAAGTAATAAAAGCTTTCTGCTCATGCGCGAGAAAGACCGTTGAAGAATTAAACTGTTGAAATAAAAAAAAAACGAATTACGAATGCGCTAACTTGCCGCGATATTGTTAAAACTGTTAAAATGAAAGAAATCTACTGCGCATGTTCAAAATTTCGCCAAAAAAACGACTTCCTTCACTGGAAAACAAATTCAGAAGGGTTACCAGATTTGGAACATTTATCGACTTGGCGAGAAAACACTTGGCGCGAGAGGCGCCCGATTCGACAAATCAGCCCTCGTTCTTGTCAGCAACTTTTTGTCAGCAACTTTTTGTTGCCAGATCATGAAAACTAAATTTATAAAAACAAAGATATTACATAAATATAGAGATGCAACAAAATCAATATTTGTGATAATCATGTAATAAGTATTTTTCACATAAACTGTTTGATAAGGCTATCCATTTGTATCAATTAATAACATCTTATGTAATTTTTGATGTACGAAAAAGTTTCTTGTTCTTTTGAAGTACAACCAATATATACAACTTTTGCAGTTGAAGTTATTCTGTCCGCATATGCATTCAATATTTTGTATTCATTGACATTCACATTCAAGGTATACATTGAATAATGGACTCGATTCATCACTAGAGGTCGCTGCAATCACTCCCATACCACGTGATTTTCCATGTGCGTTTAAGTAAACAATAACAGCCGATCGTTTTACACTTGTGGTTGTGCGCTAACTTTCGAATTTGCTATTATTATTATTTTATATTCTTTAAATTCTTTTCAGTACGTAAAATATTTTTAATATATTTTCTAGTCTTTTTAGTTTTTGTTTCGTGACTAAATATATATATAGTTTTAGTTATAGTATTAGATTTAAGTTTATTCTTCTATTCTTTAGCTTCGCGTTTTTGTATACTTTTATGTTCAGAATTTTTTTTATTAGTGCCAGCCACATTGTGATTTAAATAAATATGCAACGCTCTATTGAACAAAAAAATTTTGCCACTTAATATTGTGATTCCGTCATATGTGTATACAAATTTATATTTAGTAAAAAGCAACTAAAGTAAAATTTTTCTTTGTTGACCCTGATAAGGAATTGACTTAAATTTTTTTTCTATTACTTGTTTTAAAATGTAAAATATTATAATGGACTAAATTCATATGACATTATGATCTAGTGATATTTGTTTTCAATTGTTTCCCGCCTAACGCAAAACACTTTCGTACTTTGTTTTGTTACTTCGTATAGCTATATTATTCTTTTTGCAAGTTATTTGTTGCTGTTACTTCATATATATATATATATATATATATATTGTTACAAATTTTTTGCACTAAGCGCTAAAAATGGTGTAAATAATTAGTTCTGAATGTGTAATTCGTTAATATTACTTTCTGTTGTATTTATTTTATGTTAAAATCGCAATATTCGCAAGCAATTCCGTTCGTTACATAAAAATGGCGATTCAATGGAAGCATAGCCAAGTTGGCCTCATTTTTGGTGAACATATATTGATGCTTCTAAAAAGAAATCTATTAATATCACAGTCTCTGATGTAAGCGAATTCTTGAGAAAAATTCCAGCAGACTAAGTAGGGCGTGGTGCTCGCCAAAACAAAGTATTGTTTTGACTACTGAAAAGTCAGCCAACGATTAGTTAATACTTCAGCTGTTGAATAGGACGAGTGACTGCTAATGGAATACATTAGTTCTTTGTATTTCTAGAGTTGTATCTGGCACTTCTAAGGATTCTAAACAATAAATTTTCATCGCCCCTGAAGACTGTCTTGCTCTTTTGGATTGATAGCATTAACCTTCTAAGTGGATACCTTCCTCCTGAAAAGTTATTCCGAAAGCGTTAACTCTTATTTTGAAGATCGCTTTAAAAATGCAACAGCCTTCTTTCCTTTCCCTCTTTTAGAACTTGGGAGGTCGAACGGGGACAATTTTATGACCTAGTTCGGTTCTTTTGTCAAGTAAGAACCAAGAGATCAATCGTTTACAGCTAGCTGTTAAGTTGCCTTGGGCAATCTTGTATGAAACTGTAGTGGAATTCGGTATTTCTTTCTCCTATATGTCCCGTCACAGTAAAATTAAAACAAAATGCAGGGTAAAAAAAAAGGAAAAAATGAAATAAATAGTATGTTAGAGAAATTGAAAAATAATTATATTTTCTTCAAACAAATTTTATTTTTCTGTCATTTTTAAAAAATTAAAAATATATATATATATTTTTTTGGTATTGCGATTTGAACCAGAAAAAAGCGTCCTGTATTCATTTTTGAATATGAGAGTAAGAAAACGCGCTCACTTTCCTGTTTTTTAAAAAGTAATGAGGTAAAAAGAGCAAAGGCCCTATCTCATTTTTAAACAATAACACAATAAATGGTACATACGATGATTATATTTATGAAATAAAACCAATCTTTCTCTATTCTCAGTTATATTTTTAATTTAAAATAGCATAAAAAAGGATTTCAATACTTTTAATTTATTTTAATTAAAATCATATAAAAGATACTTTTATGTTAACTGAATATTTTTCGGAAAAAATTTAAATTTTCCTTCCTAGTTTTCTCCTTTTCGAACTTCTTGTATTAAATAAAAATTCCTTTTCTACATCGGCATTTGTGATGGACCTAACACACATTCAGTCAATAATTTTTAATTTTAATGGGGGACATACTTCTTCAAATGCGCATGACAGTACTTCTAACCATTTTCTACTCAAGTTAAATTTCTTATCTTTCTGTTTCTTTTATTACAAGGAAAAATGTCACACATCGATAACTACATTTTCACACAATTCAGTCATTACAAATTCTATTGTGAGAAAAGTTCTCCCTAATTAATTTTGTCTTTCAAAACAGTACACTTAAAACAATTTTTGTTCAGTGAAGTTAACCGACAGTTCCACAATGTATTCATACCAAATTTTAAAAACAAATTTAACACTTGGAAATGTATCCTGTATTAAATTTTTCAGTATACACAAATATTTCCTGCTGTAGGGAAGATACAGTAAGAGATGTGGTGTGCGGTTGTGAAAGAATGTTTTCGTACGTGTAGACTATTTTTGAAAATTTAAATATCACTGAAGCTGATCATATAACTGCAAATGAGCCTTATTTTAATGTATGCTGGTATCAAAGTAAAACATTTTACAATATTAAACAGCCTATGGGTTTATACTCAATATCAAACTATTCGCAAAATGTGGCTTACAACTTCTATTCAAATTGTAAAGAAACTGAAATATATAAATATATCTTACTGCAGTCAAAAATATTCATAATATGTAAGTATCCTATTCCTCCACTTATTTCAGTACATTTTAAAATCTGTAGCTGAATGCAATTTTTTATATTTATAAACGAGGCATAAAAGCTCACACAGTCGTAAAAATGTCTTTATCATTTTTAAATATACTACTATAAAACGTATATGGATTGTAAGATCAGTTGTAAAATCCTAAAAGCTTTTAGAGGAGCTAAAAACATGTAATTTTGGATTGATCAAATTTTTAATATAATACACAAATAAGCATGTTATTAAGCAAATACATTTGAAAAATCAAACTTCCTTCTGAAATAAACGTAATTGAAAGAAAAATGTTTAATTGCAAATGAGTGGAAATACATGTTTATCTAAGGGGTATCCCCAAAGTGAGGTAATCCTCAAACTTAAGACTTAAACTCAGTGGCACAGCAATCCATGAGGGCCAGAAACTACTGTGCCCATCATAATACACGTGACCATTGGACGCTGAGGTGCATGAACAGATGTCCCGATTTGGTGGTCTGTCTGAAGAGAGACCTTCAGTGTTTAAGACCCGAAGCAAGCTTGGTACTCATTTATCGACCCAATGTAGCGGAGATGAAAGGCAGAGTCGACCTTGCGCAGCCCGTTAATAGAACCCCAGACCTGTGGTGTGGAAGAACTATACACTACTACTCGATCCTATTCGGTGAAAAATAAAATTTAATGTTAGAATCTTATATAAATCCCCAATGAAGGAGGGAGTCCAAACTTTTTTTTTTCATGTAAACTGTTTAGACGGAAACGGTTAATTATTAACATTTCACAAGTTGCATAAATTAAAATTAACCGTTATAGTTTACATAAATTTTTAAGGGTGCAAAAGGTGTATTTCGGCTGCACGAATTAATTTTAAAAGGAATACGGTTACGAAAAAGTAGTACAAATCTATCTAAAGTAGGGTTGGTTACCTTACATATTGTCAAACACAACAATGCATTGGAAGCCAATTCCACAATTCGTTGTTATAAAAATGTATGGAAAATTACAAGATTTATTTTTGCATTTGTAATTTATATATATATATAATTTTTCCTTGGAGCTTTAAAAGCTAGAGCGGCATCCATCAAAACCGCGGTTCTCTCTCTGTTTTTCCAGATCGCCCCTGACTAAGCCGGCTCTGCCATAGTAAGTGAAAATGCCGGATTTTGTTTGTCAAGGTCATTTTATAGCAGACTGCATTTTTCATGTATTTTAGATGGTCGCTTTATATTTTCTACATCAATATCTTAATGTCTGAATTTAAAATTACATAAAATTCTTGACATTCGCATCAATGACCATGATAATTTTTATTAGTATATGAATGTGTCATCAAACGATTACATGACTAATATTAACATATTATTTTAACCATTTAATTAATATTAAGTATAACATAACGCACACAAAAATTTTCTGAACTTTAAAATAAATATATTTCGAAAACTACTTCAGATATACTCAAAATTTTTCATTCCTACGATTTAGCTTCTCAGTTTTGCTTCTATGTAAGAATTTATTGTAATTGTATATTCATCAATTTTTTTAGTATATTTTTTGCTCTTAGCATGCAGTTTTTAACTGAATTGTATGAAATCTTCGAAATATATTAAAAGATACCAAAGGAGCTATATAATAAAATTTGAAATCTTTATTATACTCAAACAATTGCTAAAACTTATGGTAAATAATTTTTAACTGCGCGATGCATTTTTTTTTTCGAAATTTCAAATGGAATTTCTAACATAAAATTTCTAGCTTTATAAGGTCGAGATTTCAAAAAATATCCAGATTTTAATTACTTATTCGGTTAGCATTTAAAAAAGATAAATGTTGAGGTATTTTGTATAAATAGATATTTTTGAACAATAATTCGAATGTGTTTTTCAATAGCTCGAATTTAAAATTGATTTTTATGTTTATTTATATGCATAAATGTCTACTGTAAATGTTTCCGTATATTTTTGATTACCATTTATTCAAACATTCAAGTTATAAAAAAAATGTGTGAAAATCTTCATTCATGTTCTTTTGATGTAAACTGAAGTTCAAGCACTTAAAATTCAAATATAATTCAGTGTATTTTAACAATATATAACTAGGCACTGTACTTAAACTTCCCTGAACACTTGGGCTTTGAAATCTAAAAAAAAACTAATAAATCTTAATTAGTTTTATTTTTTAGTTATTATTTTTATCAAAGTATAAGAAAATGTTTCAAATGATTTGATGAAGTTTAAATTTATTCATTTTTAGTGGTTGGAAAATTGAAAAAGGTTTCAAATTTTAAAGAGTTTGGTGTTTTATTAATTTTTCGGTATCTTATAATAAAATAATCATGTTTCAAAAACTGAAAGCTTTGATTAAAATAAGAAAAATGAAGCGAAAGAATATACTTTAAAAAGATAATTTGTCTAACTATATAAAATAGCAGATTGCACTGACACGCCCCAACTTGTTACAGTTTCAAATTAATATGAAACCAAAAGGGAATTGTAACATATTTTACTTATGCGTTGTGACTTTTCAAAACTTTTAAAATACGAAGTAACAAGTAAACACTTCCTAGGGTCTAAAGAAATTTCCCCCTGATTTTTTACGATTGCCCCAGGGTCAAAACACGGGGTTTCCTGCGAGCCATAAAACTTCCCCTCAGTGTCCTGCTGTGTTGCTTCCACCGTCCCCAATTATCTTTCAAGATGTTAAACCTTTAAAAGGGGGAAAGGATTTCAGAAAAGTTCGGCTAATCCGCTTTTGAAAACGTTACTTGAAGTCAGAAAAATCCGTGCAGTGCATTTTCGAAGCATCTTTACACTGACGGAATTTTCCGTGCTATCCGGTTAGAGGGTTAAATCCTGGAACTCCGAATAATATTTTTACATTCTCTAAAATGTTTTGTTTCAGAGCAGATCGGCTGAAATATTCATTCGTTCTTTGTAAGCAAACCTATTCCTTAGCAAATTTTATTATAATTTTTTACATAGAAACTTCTTGTAATTTTGAAAAAAAATAGCCTGATTTGTTATTTTTTAATATTCATATAAAGTTTTCTTTTTGCTGTTCTTGAAAATCCATTTCAGTATTATTGTTAGGATATCAAAACTTTTAATATTATTCATTGATTTATTTTTTAAAAGAGTGTACGGAAATATTTGTGTGGTTTACATCTATTAGACAATTTATATGTAATTCAATAACTCATAAGAAATAATTTGTAATAAAGAATAATCCAATAAAATTTAGTCATTATTTCTAAAAATTATGTATTAACATGATTCCTTTCTTGAATTAAGAGTATTTTCTTTTTTGAACTTTGAAGACAGTCATTTCTAAAAGAAATTTCAAGCCTTCATAAATGATAATTATTAATTAAAGTCAGACAATCAAAGCTGGCAAATGTTAATTCATTACAGATTCATCATATATTTCAAAAAATCTTAACTATGTCTTGGGAATTTTTATAGAACATTTGTGTTTCAAAAATTAGTATACAATAATAATGTTTAAACTTTATATATCCATATTAATGCAAATAAAGATTGAAACTGACAAAAAAAGAAACCTCTTTTGTCGTACATCTTAGAAAAATACTCTTCATGAGTACACAATGAAGTGATGTCACTGATAGTCTTTCAACAGAATTTGATAAAAGCATTTTATAAATTACTACAATGAATTACTTAGTTAAAAATAAAATTTTCATATGCTTCATTTGTATTATAATCATGTAATATTAAAATTAAATGTTGATAAATAATGCATATTAAATAAATTTTAATTACTAATTTAAACTAGCTATCTAACAAAAATTTTGTATGCTCCTGTATGGAAAAATTTTCTCGAAAATAACTTAGGATGTTTCCCTATAGTGTAATAGTTTGTGTTTCAAAAAAATTCCTAAAAATAATCCCATATCTTAGTATGATTCATTTCTTTTTCTTTTTTTCTAACTAAGGAGACAATGATTTATAAAAGATAATTTTCAAACATTTATAGGCGATAATTACTAACACAATCAAAGCGCCAAATATTATTATTTTATAACAGATATCTTTAAAGGCTTCACAATATATTGGTACAAATCATACTATTTTAAGGCTACAGCTTATGTTTTGGTTTCAGTTTCATTTTAAATCAATTTTCCACTCTTAAATTGAATGAAAAATATTTTTCAGCACAATTGACTCTTGCAGTGTGAAATGATTAATTGTTTCGGTTAACATTACTAAAAGCATTTCTGCTTGATTATGTTTTAAATTCTGATAGTTATTTAATTAAGATTGATTTCAAGGCCAATTTCTATTTTAAAAATTGTTTATAGAATTTAGAATCTTTATCATTAATTTTTTCTTGTTGAGAAACAATATTTCGAAGAGATGGAACACTATTGAAAATGATGCATCTAAAAATCCCCCTCAGCTGATAATGCAATTAGACTTTTGAATTCTAGTATTGCAGATAAAACTGAATATTTTCATGATGTACCAAACTATACGATAATATATATTGTAGAGTACTATATTTTAGTACTTAAAAGTTAAAAAGTAAACTTAAAAAAATTATATTATTACTGTGTTTCTTGATCCTAATTCTCGATAAATATACAATTGCTCCAAGTTCTCTTCTTGAGTCAATACTTGTAACTAACTCAATGCAACAAATTCATTCAGGACTTATAAGCAGGATAATATCAATATACATGAGTCTTTTTTCAGACTTTTATATTTATACAATCATAAATCTAATCTATAGTTATAAATTTTCAAATTGTGCAAAAACCAATAAATGTGTGTGCATATTTGTCATATACAGTAAAAAAATTTCTACATTTGTATGATAGGTTTATACCACATTCAAACTCTGAAAAACACAAATGTTGTGTTCATAAATACCACACAAATATGTTCAATTTTTATTTTTTGTAAGATAATTATAGACTCAAAAATGGCTTTTTTATTTTGATCATGCAAGGATGTGTGAACAGGACTTTTATATTTTATATATGGACACAAATTTATATTTTACTATACACACATTTTAATCTGAAAATTTTAATGCCTGAATTTATTACGATATTTGGAATTCAATTCTCGATTAATTAGTTTCAATGTTTGTATACGTACATAGAATACGTATATAGTTAAAGTGAAACATTATATTAAGAGCTTTCTTGTGTTACATTTGTTAAAGTGTCATGAAAATTACGCAACAAACATGTTATAATAAATACACTGTCAACATTGTGTAAACTTTCATGTAGAAGAGCACCTTCAAAATATTTATATTGTTTGATTCTTAAAACAGCTGTTTCCACAGTAACTTGCTTGTCAGACAATTTGCAGTTATTAACAGTTTCAGAATCATAAAATTGAATTTTATCTTTGAAAAAAAAGAGGGCTTTTTAATTTACAACCAATTTTGTCTAACTCTTCTTCAATTAAGAACCCTTTATCAGCCATAAAAACATCATTTATTTCAAGAAGATCCATTGGTTTACTTCAAAGAAAAAGTTCCTTGTCTGAACTTCTGCCACAATGTAAATGTGATACAAAGCAGATAACCCCTGAATGCACATAACACCTATTATACCATTTAAAGTATTACAGTTTTTGTAATGACTAAATGTCCCTTTTTTTTTTGTTGCTGTAAAGGAGGGTTGGGTTTTTTAATTGGAAACTCTGTGCAGTCAATGATCACTCTATAATCTTTATTCTCAAACAAAAAAAAAAGGTTTTTGGCATTGTTTCCAAAACAGTTTTCTTTGTAAGGAAAAGTGTCTAATAATTTAAATTTTTCATGGAAAACTATTGCAACAAAATTAAAAATTCGAAATACTGTTGCGATGAAAATTTCAGATAAAATTTCTAGTAATCTATTGTGTGCATGTGTGTAGACATACCAATCCTTAATTTTACCAAAAACATATCAATGGGTTGACATAATTAGCATTGATATAATTAGAATATTTCAAAACAAAGGAACTTCAACATAGAAAGGTGATATCATAATGCAAACTATAACTTAGCTACAAAGTAAGAATTAATGTGCTATTCAAATAATTGCAAATAAAAACTTTATGCAGATCAACACTATGCGATTTAAATTGTTACAATAAGCACTGCTTGAAGTAGCTACATATTAACTATATGCAGTTCAAAGAATTGTATAATTCAAATAAATGAAAATAAACAGTGGCGTACACACACTACTTTCATGGGAGAAGTTATATTTCTAAAAAAATGTTGAGGAAAGCATCTAGGCGTGATATTTGTGCTAAAAATTAAAAACTTTTTGGTTCTATAGGAGAGATTTGAACTTCTAAATCCTACCTTTGTGTTAGTCACTGAAAATAAGCAGTGGGTACTTCAAATAATTACAAGTAAACGGTATGTAATTCAAACAGTTACAAATAGAAAAATATGTAGTTTAAATAGTAAATAAACACTGATTAGTTCAAAATAATGGCAAGTAAGCAATTTTTTAAATTTCCAATGGTCAAGATTGCAGAAGACTACTCACCACAAAAAGGGAAGCTCCGCTGTTAAGTGAATATTTAAACTTGATAAATAATCACTATATATATTTCAAATACTTACAAATAAAAAATATATTATTCCAATATATGCAAATAATGTCATTGTATTGTTCAAAATGGTCGCAAATTAATATTATATAGCCTTGATTTATTGTAATTAACAGTGTATTTATCTTTGGCTTATTTATGAAGATGACCAAATAAAATTTAAAAATGTTTTTATTTCATTTTATGTCTAGAAATCTATTTATATGTACATATAGACTTTCATTAAGCAGTTTGTAAAATTCAATCTCAATCTTTTATAAAAAAATCTGTCATTGACAGAATTCAATGACTAACGCCAGCATTACAAAACTAATGAATTTAATTACATGCAACTAATATTCTTTAAAAGTACAAGAGAGCTGGTTCATTGACACTATCAAGTCTGTGCTTCTTCTCATAATCACTATCTAAATTTGCTACTTTGCAGTGATTTCCTCTCTTAGCAGCCCCTCGTGAGGGAATTATGACTGTACAAAATTATATATACATATTTAAATTACAATATACAGGAATGAATTTAATTTTTTTAGTCTATTTTTCCCCCTGGTATATATACATCCTTTTTCCACAAAGTGCATATAAATGTCTCCAAAAGTGATTGGAAACAATAGCTTTTTATTATATGCATGTACAATCTCTCTGAACAAATGGATCGGAAAGTTTGTTCCCATTGCATGTTGATTTTTCATCATATCTAGCCAATTCCTTATAATCACTCGACATTATCTACAAATCATATTAATTAAGATATTAATATGCAAATATTGTTATTTTTCTAAACATGATATAATTTATAAAATACAATACATATTATAGATTTAAAATACTGATTAAATAATTATTAAAAATTATTGCTAATCTTAATTAGCATAATTAATCTTTATTCGCATAAAATCAAACAAAATTGAAAAGAAAATTTTTCAAACATTAGTTTTTTAAGTACAAGAAAGAATTTGGATTTGATGTGGACGAGACAATTCTCTCTCTCAGCAATTAAATACACTAACTAATTCAACAGTAAAGTAAAAATAAAGAAGATACTTAAATGTATTTTCTATGTATTTATCAATATTTTTCACTATAAAAAAGTTATTAAGGTGAAATATGTGCATGCAATTCAGAAATTAAACACACTGATTAATCTTAAACCAGCCAAAAATTAACAAAATGAAAGTAAATACTTTTCACATATTTATAACTATTTTTCTTTAGTTAAATAAGTGAAAAAATGTAATACAATATCTATAATGAAGTTTTATATGTAAAAATAAGTATATCTAATTATATTCTAAATAATATAAAATTTAACAAACAATTATTTAAACAAATTTCCAAAATACTTGTCATTACTTTTCATTTGATAAACAATAAAGAAATCAAAGAAACCAATACAGTTATGATAATAGATGTTCTCATTTTAAACATTCTATTAGTGGCCAAAAACAGCGATAAGCAAGCAATTGTGTCAACCTTGCTCTAAATGAATCCAAAAAGTTTACAAGGTATTTTTGCAAAGATACTGAACATTACACCGGAAGTATTGCTGGGTTCCGCGTCAATGTTGTTTACAAGGTAGAACTTGCCCATAGTTATTATTGAAAATAATCTTAAAATGACAAAAAAATGGTGATCAACTGCATACTTACTCACCAGTTACAGAGCATCCAGAATAGATCACAGAAGTGGTACCCTAATCTGTGTGTTTCTTTACGTTTGCAAAATTAAAATTCTTCGAATTCGAAATGCTAAGAAAATATATCACTCTTTTTAAAACTTGAAATATCGTCGGCGTATTTGATAAAAACAAAAAGTATTGAAAATGAAATAATTAAAAAGTACTCGCGCCCGCATTTCAGTCGAAATGTCTTTTGGAACATCTTTTAATTTCTGTGACACTGAAGATTTATTCCTTCTCTGCAAAATTTGGTTTGATGGTGGCTCGGAAAAATAGAATTTTGTAAGCACTGAATTAGGTTTCAATATCCTTCTGTTGGTGAAAGGCTGATACATAACGTGTGCTTCTTCAAAATGATCGGAACATACTGAGGAATGCTTAGTTGGTTTGAAATTTTTCTGCCCAAGTGTTGTAACCACTTTTTCAGTAAATATGGATTCTTTAGCTGAAACCCAAAAAAGGTTTTTGACCTACAGTCAGACTTTCCTTTTGCATTATGACAATTTAATACGCTACAGTATCTCATTTTGCTATACGATAGAAGATGAGCAAATCCGAAAATGGCGGCTAAATACTCAGTCGAATGAAGCACATGACTATTTGTTTACATCGTGTGACATGTGACTGTGACGTCAGGTGAATCGAGTCCATTGTATACCTTGAGACACCTTGCTTCAGCTTCTTCCACAGTACAAAAAAGAGACTCAATCAGAGTTATTTCCATTTCATCCAGTTGTTCACCGTTTCCAATTTTTGTAAGTATAGAAGAAAATTGTTGATTTGCTTGACACATGATTTAATTTAGCTCATAAAATTTTAGATTTCGCTATAAAATCGGTCCAACGATA
Organism: Trichonephila clavipes; assembly: GCA_019973935.1. Classification (NCBI taxonomy): domain Eukaryota; kingdom Metazoa; phylum Arthropoda; class Arachnida; order Araneae; family Nephilidae; genus Trichonephila; species Trichonephila clavipes. The sequence goes on along the minus strand of BMAU01018008.1, from coordinate 1,001,661 downwards.
GTCTGTTTTGGTTGCTTATAGATGGGTGTATAATGAACTGTTGGTACTTGACGTAAATCTATTAAAATAGTATCTAATCCACCGAAATTTGATTGAAAATTTCCAGTTATTTGTTTTAATCTGGAATCAACCTTCAATAATAATTGAGCTCTGATCATACTTATCTCATCAATGATTATGACTTTTATGCATTTATTGTTGAGCAATTTCAGAATTTGATGGAAGTAATCTTGATAAAGAAATTTTTAAAGCTGTATGAACAGTTGTTCCTGAAATAGCTACTGATTTCGTACAAATTAAAGTTCTTATTTATAATTTTTCCGAATGAATTTAATAGTTTTTTCCATATTTATAACATTAGTATTTGATATAAATTATTTTTATTTATATAAGATAAATTGATAACTCAGTGTATATATTGATAATTATAATTTACTAATACTTTCAGTAGATGAACGTGTTAAGATAACCTATAAATAAAAATTTTATCCACGTCTTATTATTTTTTTTATATAAAAAGTTTTTTAATGTCTTTTAACTAATAACTTGCACTGTCAATGTTTATACATTCACTTGTTAAAAAAAGTCTGCTTTCACCCATAAGAAATCATGTAGCAGAGGTAAAATTTAATAGAAATATATTTTTTTTCTAACAAAATTTCACGAATTTGTTTACTATTATTTAAATATTGAGCATGCAAAAATTCGTAAATTTTGAATTAAAACTACTTAGGATAACGGGAGTTTTGTAGCAAAACACACAAATAGTAGGCAGAAAAAGTCTGCGTTCACTCTTTGAATATTCTTGATTCTTGGAATTTGTATCAACAGGCGTTATAGGTTAACCGAGTTTTTGCATTTAGTTATCAAGTAAAATAGCTTAAGAAAATTGTGACGCAATAATTGTCAGGTTTTTGTGAGATACGAAGCAATTCAAGGACATGGGAAATATAACGAAGGAAATTAATATCAGTGAGCGTAAAATCAATGTTAAAAGATGGGAAAAGTCGTCGGGATATAGCAAGATCCGTTGGACAGCAGTATTCATCTATCCAGCATGTTATTTGAAGCTTTCTATCTATAAGAGCTTGCACATCCAAACCTCTTTTAAGTCATCTGTTATGACTCAGATAGCTTCTTTCGTTTTCAAATACGTTTTATTTCAAATTCACAAGACAGAGTTGATAATGAGGCTATTTACATGAAGAAATTTGACAGAATAGTTGTAATACGTACATCTTCGAAATGAAATACACTTAAAATACTTTCTTATTTCGTTTCTTATTTCGTTAACATAATGTAAATTAATCTAACACAACGTAACGGACAAATTCTGCGAATTTTTAATTAAACTAAAACTCTACTACTTAGTTGCCAGATTTCAAGTAAGAAAACGATACACAATGTAGTTAATAAAATAATTCAAACAGGAAATACAAAACTTATTAGGAGTGGCAATATCCTCCCACCTTTTGTATTGCGAGCAAATGTAGCCAAAGCAATACAAAATGAAACAAGAAATTATATGAGAGAAATATACATGAAAGTTACAATACTTAAAAAATCTTAATAGTTAACGAATACAACACACATTTTTACTTCTAAGCAAATTTAAATTGATATTACAATTATCAAATGCACACTGAAATTAAAGTCCTAATTTCACTTTACAAGTCCAATCGTTTCACAGGAACAATACGTCGACCAAACCTTGTTTTCTTCACAGACAGTGATTGTTCTATACGAAGTGTCTCAGATTGCTCCCCTGGAGGAATGTGTTCGTGATCAACATCATCAATAGTCTCTGTAGCACTTTCAACATTAACATTCTCTGGTACACTTTTGGTAAATTCAGCAGAATCTATTTCCAGAGGATAGATTCGTTGAATCGGACGGATGATCTCTCCATTTGCTACACGTAATCTGACTACTCGTTCGATATTATCCTTGCCTTTGAATAAGTCGATGACTCGTCCCAAAGGCCAATTTAAGCGTTTCGTATTGTCTGAGCCAATAAGAACAATATCACCAGGAAATAAACTATGTCGTTTTAAAGATAATTGTGGATTTCGTATGTGAGCTCGGCTAAATACTCTCTTTAAAATCGATGACGTAGTTGAAAACGTAGGTTTTGAAGGTAACGAATGCGTTTTCTCAAATGTCTAGCATCTACGATGTCTATGTCCACAGTTTCATTTCCCTTTATGTCTTGTATGAAATCTGAAGGTTTGATAACCCTTAATTCATTAGGATCATCATAAATGTATGTGAGTGGACGTTCATTGACAATGCTTTCACACTCGCATAGTAAAGTATCCATTTTCACGTAAGTCACACATTCACGACCTAAGACTTTTCTCAAAAGTTGCTTAACGGTACAAATCATTCTTTCGCACCAACCTCCATACCATGGTGTGAATGGGGGATTGAAATTCCATTTGATCTTTTGAATCGCACATTCAGCTACTATTTCTGGCCAATGTAGAGTATTGAGAGCTCTCGATGTTCCAACAAAGTTTGTTCCGTTATCTGTATACATAATAGAACTTATCTCTCTTCTTGCAAAAAATCGTCTTAGAGCTTGCATAAATGCTTCAGTAGACATAGATGTTACTAATTCTAAATGTATAGCACGATACACTGCGCCCGTAAAAATCACTATCCAGGCCTTTTGACCTCATTTCAAGTATATGGGACCTGCTAAATCAGCTCCAGTCACTTCAAAAGAAGCAACACGATTTATTCTATCAACAGGAAGTGGAGAAGAACCATCTGGTACTAAGGGTTTTGAAGAATATCTCTTGCAAGTCAAACACTTATGCAAAACTTCTCTAACAATCCTTCGGCCCCGAGGATTCCAGAATCTTTCACGTAGATGAGACAGTGTAGTTTGTACTCCAGCGTGCTGAAGTGTTTTATGAGTATATTCTATGAGTCTTCTAACAATGGGATGATCTGGAAGAACGGTGGGTTTAACAAAGTCCTCAGCGTCTTCTCCAAGTATAAGTCTTGATCGAACCTTCAATATTTTATTTTCTTCGTAAAACTGAATGGTGTTGCTATACTTCTCTTGCATTTCAGATGACCATTCTGCTTGTATTATTCATATTACAGCTTCGGCCATTTGAATTTATTGAGATGTTAGGTCCTTTCTCAACTTGTGTGAATTTGCTTTGAGATTGTGGCAAAATCTCAATACCCAAGCTGTCATGCGTATGATTTTTGGGTAGCTGGAAAAATACAAAAATCTATTTCCAAAATTATCGTTGGTATCAATAGTAAGTTCACTGCAACAAATTTTCGTCTCTCTAGCAGGGCTTCTCGTGGAAGAGCAATCTCAGTGTATGGCCAACATTCTGGACTTTCGTAAAGCCACTTTGGACCCTCCTACCATTGACTCCGGAAAAATTGAGACCAATCACATGATCGGGAAGGCAGATCTGCTGGATTGAGATCTCCAGAGAAAAATCTCCAATCTTCTACATTTGTCAATTCTCGTATTTCTCTCTATTTCCCACAAATGTATACCAGGGTTCCGAGTTAGTAATCCATCCTAATACTGTCATGGAATCAGTCCAAATATACGTCTTTAAAGTCGAATTCAGAGTTTCTAATATAGTTGAAGCAATTCTAGCTCCTGAAAGCTCTAGTCGAGGAATTGTTGTTCTCTGAACAGGAGCAACTCTAGCCTTTGCTGAAACTAATGAAACTTTCACTTCGTCTTCTTCTACACATCGTAAAAAGGCACAGCAGACATATTCTATAGCCGAAGCATCCGTAAATATAGGTAAGGTAACCTGTTTGAAAGTCCTACGAAGGATTCTACATTTTTCGATAAGATTCAGATGTTTTGCCCATCGTTGATAACGTAATTGCAAATCGGATGACAAATCCTCATCCCAGTCCAGTTTGTTTCGCCAGGCTTCTCTCAGTAATAACTTTGGTAAAAGTGTAGCTGGTGAGGTAAATCCTTTTGGGTCATATATACTGTTAACAATGGAAAGCAGTTTTCTCTTGGAAATATTTTCATTGAATCCTATATCAGTTTCAGGACTAACGCAATAAAGCTCGTCAGTTTCCGTATCCCATTTAAGGCCTAATACGTTTTGACTTTTTTGATCTTGAACTCCTGTGTGAGCCCAACATCTTAATTCAAATGTTGCAGCCGTCATTATTTCCATTGTTTGTGTCTTGAAATTCACCGATTCTTCTTGATTTTCCACACTAATTGTTAAATTATCCACATAGAAACCTTTCTTAAGTTCCTCGATAGTCTGCTGAAGAGATTCAAGTTGAAATTCAGCTGAATTAAGGTGGTGATGAATACTAGAATTTAAGAGAAATGGGCTTGATGTAACTCCAAAGACAACTCGACAATGTCCAAAGAATTCTAATTTTGATTTATCTTCCGTATTCCACCACAAGAATCTCAAATAATCACGGTCTTCAGGTTTTACAGCCAACTGTAAGAAGGCTTGTTTTATATCAGCTAGAACTCCTATAGCACCTGTACGAAATCTTAACAAAGGTGGAGGAATCTGCTCCGAAAGACTGGACCCAACACTCAAACATTCATTAAGAGAATCATACCCTGGACGTTTGAAAGGAGCATCAAAGACGGGGCAAACTTTAGTTGTAGCGCTTGATGATTTGATGGCTGGTCTATTAGGAAGATAATGGCCTGGCTTCGAAACTTCAGTCTTCGGTATAGCTTCTATTATACCTTCCTTTTGCCATTGTCTTAAAATATCATAGACTTCGTAAATATTTTCTTTCAAAAGACATTTTGCTACTGAATGTTGTCTAGATTCAGCTACATCATACATATATACAGGTGGGTGTCCAGCCAGCCAAGAAGACCAACATTCTAAACAAAAATTTAAGGAAATCCAAGCGAATTGGAGCTCCTCAAGTCAATTCAAGCGAACCCCTGTGATGCTTTTAAATTCAAATGGATGCGAGGTGGGGAATGTCCGTTTTGCAATCAGACAATATGTCATCGTTGGATTGTAGTGCAAGGCATGTGTGCTATTCTGCATCAACCCGTCAATCCCATTTTTTACTCGTGATTGGTTCGAACACTCATCATCCGTGATTGGCTACTGATGGCTCCACCCACATCCTGTTCGAAAGTATAAAAGAAGACTCGTCTCAACGCTTCACATCAGTCGCCTGCCAGCACGATGGACCAAATCGATGCCTTCCCCGAGCACATTTCAACGACCGTGATGCCCGTATTTCTGCCCGAGAAACCATACGCATTAGAATATGCAGCTCGGCAGGGCCAAATCCGTGCTTGCATCATTTACCAGGATCTCAACACGAAACATGTGTTTAACTTGCTTTGTAAAGACAATTGGCTCCCAAAAAAGACGCTGCTGGATAATTTCAAGCGTGCCATAATGGAGGTGAAACAGGTGAAAGAATTCAGGCCCCACGATGTCTTGTGGGAGAAAATCTCCAAGGGACTTTTGAGAAATCCCGATAGACCCCTGAGAAATACCAACAAGAGGATGGTGTATATTTATAATAACATGTTTTTTTGTGAAAAAAATTTTACTTTTGGCTTCCGAACGGTAAAATCCAGCGAGATTCACCTTATTCAATCGACCAACGTCCCCATGCGGATCTATGAATTTCCTTCTTCCAGTCTCAGGTGTCGAGACAATCCTAATTTGCTTAGGAGGAGCTTTGAGCCATTTGACCAGATGCTCTATCATCGAATGGTGTTGGAACCCCACACGGCGTACCCCATCCTGGCTGGAACCCGTTACATCTTGTTGACGGTTCAAAAGACTGTGTTTGGTTTAAACATTATCCCCGAAACCATTCTCCCCCTGCTCATTGAGAATGGATTTAACCTGGGGGATTTTAGAAAAATGTGTGAAACGGTACGATCTAAAGATCTACAAGCTACCTCGTCCTACCCCGGCTCATGTACCTACAGAGACAAACAAACGACCTTTGGAAGAACAGCCCGGGCCTTCTTCCAAGAGGTTTGCAAACAGAGTGTTTATCCCACCCATCATTTGACCATCTGTGGTTCCTGTGTTGATCGCCAAAACTTCAACTGCCTTGGCCTTCCCTCAACCCGTGATTATTCCAGAGCTTCAGATACCTGAGCTGATGAAACCTGTGCAGATACCAGCGACACCTGAGCTGACGACACCTCGACCACCTGTGCAAATCCAATTACCAGATCCACCTGTGCAGATAACTGTCTTTCAACCACCTGTGCAGCTTCTTTTACCAGATCCACCTCAACCACCTGTGCAGATTTTTTTACCAGATCCACCTGTCCAATTACAACCTGTAGTCGAGACTTTGGAGCCGACCCTTACGGGCGACTCTTCAATAGATCAGATCATGTCGTCCATATTTGGAGACTGCTCGCAAAAAGGGATTCAAGCACCCCCGGCTCATACCCAAGAGCCCCAGGTGCTTGACACGGCGCCTTCCCTGTTTGACGAGAGTAATGATCTCATATCTTTCTTGGATCATTTTGAAACAGGGTTGGCCAGAGAGCAACAAGAAACACCCATGGACTTGACCATGCCCCGATTGAAAAAGAAAGTGAGAAGAATCAATGGGTTTAAAGTGATTAAACCGTTGCATCTGTCTGTACATAATTATTGTTTGTCTTGCTTGTAAATATTTTTTGTTGGAAATAATTTTTGATGTAAATGTTTTTTGTAAATATTTTTTTGTAAATAAATTTTATTTTTGCATGAAACCAGTCTCATTTTTTTGTCCAAAAAATACCAAACTTGGAGACAAGAGAATGTAAAAAAAAAATAGTTTCGGTACAAAGTTTATTGGACCAGTGTCGACATCGCACCACTATCGTGTTTTGCAATCTGGGTCGGTGGCCGGATCGAGTCATGTATTACGAGCAAGACTATCCTTATACCATCATTTTTGAACCCAACTTTGGTGTGAACATTCCTCGGTCCTTTGGAAAAACGCTGATTGCGTGTTTACGAGTCATTTGGATCTGACATGGGACGAAGAGGTCGAGTTAAGATTCTTTCAAGTGGGTCGTCCCCCATCTCACCGAGTTTGGGATGCATATTAACCTCAAAATACGGATACGTATATTTTGGATTTTACAGACTGCACTTGAGTCGCAGACGTGTACGTGAAATAGTTGACTTAGTTGGAGGATTGGGAGATGCATCGAGACGACAACGTCCCTTGGCGCACTGTGGATCTCGAACCTTGAAACCGGGCTTTCGAAAAACACGTGCAGCACTCGCATGAAAAGGTTTTGGCCATTGGGATGCCATCTGACGCCACGCTCCTCGAGCATATATAAGACAAGCAGCCAGCCACTAGAATCATTATCTCTCAGATTGAAGTAACATATCTGTCTCGAGTCAACCAGCCTATTTTGCTCATGCCAACGTGTTTCATCACGATGGCAAGCCAGTGCCCATCGAATTGTCCACTCCCACGATTCCCAGGGATGTCATCGATTCCAAAGTGATTTATATCACCGTGAATCATGTCGGGCTGACTTCCAAGCCCAAAGATTTTCGATCCAACTGCCAAGAGAATGCCCTTCTTCGTCTGGTACACCACCCGTTACCCAAGAGTGTGCCCGTGGAATACCTGCCCTTTTGCGTGAGGGGAAAGTTTAGTCAGCTGATCCGAGGCAACAGGGGCCTGTTGGTGGTAAAGGGAACGGATAAGTTTAATAAGCTGCATGCGGAATGGAGCTACAAAGTTACGGTATTGTAACGTCGTGTATAGCTAACCATCAATAAATTGTTAAAGCCTAATATAAAAATAAAAGCATTGTTTATTTGCTAAACAATTTGTTAATGAAGCAATAGAATACAGTTCATATGCCAAGCCGGTGCAGTCAGTCTATATTCTATTCTTAACGCCACCGGCGTTCATCGTCTTTCCACTCCGATCTCGGACTAAGCCCTTTTCTTTAGCGCTCTCTTCCCATCCGTTCCTACCAGGGCTCTCCTCTCATGCTTTCTAAATCCAGGGCAGGGCTTTTCCTTTTTCTCCATCCAACGTCGGGCTCCTCTCTCTCTCTCGTCTCCCTCTCTTCGTCTCCTGAAAAAGAACCCTTTTAAACACCAGGGGTGTGTTCACAACACGCTCTCCTCGTCCCTTCTTATTGGCAGGTCACAAAAGTCTCTCTAGGCCTCCCTCGTCCTATTTGCGCATAACACACCAAAACACATCCGGGCCGTCTGGCCCAAGGCGCCATAATTCCCTGTCCAACATCTGGACACACTTGTCCATCACGCAACCTGTTTCTATTATCCCCTTCTCTCAACACCAGAAAAGACGACATGATTCTTTTAAGACAGGCTTCACCTACTGTCAATGGGGCACCGGCTCTCCTTTACCATTATGGCGCCCCATCTGGCTGTCGTCACTCCCCGCGTTCAGACAATAAACAATGGCCCCATGGCCACGTGCACTGGTCATTTTACAGCTGATGGATCTTAAAAATTCAGGGACAATCGATGGGTGTGAGTTCACAACAATTGAAGACGTCGTATTTGTCCCTTAACAGCTGGTGAAACTATAAAACTTATCGTGAATCGAAAGATAGGGATTCACAACAATCGACGATGTCACAGTATTGACACAGTAAGAAAATGGACATTGGCCCGGAAAAAGGGGGATCGAGTCGACTCGGTTCCCCTTTTTTCGGGCCAAATATTGTACCAAGATTGTAGAGCATATTTTAAAAACTTGTGCTGAGGTAATTTATGCTGAGTTAATTTGCGCTGAATGATGCATCAAGATTGAATTCATCTGTAATGTGGCACAAATAAAAGTTTAGTGGGCATTTGTGCTGAATGAAAAGATTTCTTTCAAGGTTGCAAAGCATCGGCAATAGATGTCTGGTTACACTGATTCAGGGTTGAAAAGCATTAGCCAATAGGAATCGATTCACGTGACCCAGCAGAGTATAAGAGGCGAACGCTCTGCCGCCAGAGACATTCTCACTCAGCACCATGTCTCATCTAGCTTTTTTCGCCCATGCCAACGTGTTTCACCATGGTGGCCAGCCTGTCCCTATCGAACTGTCCATTGCCAGCATTCCGGAGGATGGCAAAGATCCAGAAGTGATTTGCCTCTCGGTGGATCACTCCAACCCAGTGTTTCTCAAACTGTGGGGCGCGCCCCCTGAGGGCGGGTGCTGTAACCCTGCGAGGGGGCGCTAGCATATTGAAAATAAAAGGTTTAAAAAAATAATTTTTTGGAATGAAGTAAAACAAAATGCTTTCTGACATAATAAAAATACACATTTACACTGATATAATTTATTTTTATCATCTGGTGATCATCAAAAATAAAAGATTCCACTTCAAACGCTCATTAGCCATCTTTGATCCTATAACCAAATTAAAAAAAATATTTTGTTTGCTTTGCGGTCAATATGAGAACGATGAGAGATTTCTTTCTTTTTTTTACGTTTCTTTTAACGATATCAAACGATGAGAGATTTTTTTATTGCGTTTCTTTTAACCTAAAATATTACTTTAGCTGACCTTCGAACTTACTAGTATGGTTATTTTCGTCTGTTTTTAGGGAAGTTGTAAGTATATATAATATATTTCTATTTCATCTTTTTCCATGTGAAAGATTTTTATGATATATGGATAAGCATGAGTATTCTGAAACATATAATGCATAATGAAAAACATTTTACACAATTATTTTTTAGAACACGCTACACTTTCCCTATGAACAATTTTGTAGTTTTGATTGCTGTGTTGTATGACTTATTATGGTTCATAAATGTAAATAAGCAGAATATTAAAAAAAATGGGCATCTGTGATCCCTATTGAAGAAAGTTGAAACTGATCAAGCAATTGAAGAACGTACTGAAATAATGCACATTAATCAAGATAGCGGAAGTAAATATCAGAAAAGCGTTAGACATGAAACGTTTGAGTTGATTTGAAATTTTCAAATGCTGCCTAAAGATCTCTATGAAGAAAACTATGAAGCCATAATGTAGTACTTTGCCTTGTCAAAAAGACACATTGAAGAAAAAGTTCAAAATGCTATTTGTAGATCATCAAAAGACATCAAAACTACAAAAACGTGAACAAAATATGACAGTTTAGATGGAAAATAACGTTCCTGTGTTGTTAGCGAAAAGTGTCTGTGATTTATGTCCTTTATTAAGGACACGCACATTTGGAACATTTTCTTTAGATTTATTGGATTTTTTCTCAAATTTTCTAAGAAAAATTGAAAAGTCCTTGAAAGTAGGTAAGTATATTTTCTCTTAATTAAATTATTCACTGAAATTTTTTGTGATTTTTATCGTGTATAGTAAAAATAACAATAAAATCAATTATAGTTTTAAAACAAACTAAAAAACACGCTTTAATACTTTTTTACTTTAAAGTAATATTTTTTTTACTAAAAAGTAAAAAAAATATATTACTTTAAAGTAACATATACAAAATTTAATACTTATCTTGTTAATTTGTACTTTTTATAATTATGATCATATTGTAGCTTTAGCGCCAAAGTGCATTATTATTGCATTCAATACATTATTACTTTTAGGGGGGGCGTGATAAAAATTATGATTGAAAATTGGGTCGCCTGTAGTGAAAGTTTGAGAACCACTGCTTCAACCTCATCCCGACCTCCAAAGACAGCCGAGTCAACAGGTACATGAATGAACGGCTGAGCCTGAAAAGCCACCTGCCGGATCTTTGCTCCTGGAATACATGTCTTTCTGCGTCCGGGGCAAGTTTTGTCACCTGGCCCAAGGAAACAGAGGCCTCATCGTCGTCAAGGGATCGGACCAGCGGAAAATTTGTGAAAAGCTGAGACTTTTTACAATCAACCTGGAAATGCTGCCCCATTTCCGGGGATTGAATGACCACACCCTGCCTGACCACCTGCACGATGAGGTGCATGAGGACTATGACATTTCCGAGTGCGCCATGATGAAATCCTACCTATTTGCGCGATACCTGCAGCATTTTAACAAGCTGCAGGCTGAATGCAAAAAACAGACTGTCCACTTAGTAGAGTGAGTGAGTGAAAAAAAAATTATACCGAAAAAAGGGGGATCGAGTCGACACAAGAGTCGACTCAGTACTCCTTTTTTCATGACACAATATGCCAACGTTGGAAGGCATCTTTTTTAAAATTTTATCACAACATGAGTTTGCGCCAGCCAATAGGAATCGTTTCACGTGACACCACTAGAGTATAAAAGGCCAGCAGCCAAAAATTCAGTCATATTTTCATGGAGCATGCTAAATGTTTTTCGTTAAGAAGGTCAGGATTTGAAGTGATTAATATTCTCAGATTCTGGCGGTCTAATCGGCAAACGTTTTTAGCCAAAATCTTCAAGTCCGAAATCCCCCATTTTTTCGGGTCAATTACTACACCAAGATTGGAATGCATCAAATATAGATTAGACTTACCTGTTAATAATTGTAGTCTTCTGCTTTCACACACCAGGATTGGAAGGCTTGTCTCGTTGAGTTGATTTGTCCCCTGCTTTACTCACCTAGATGCATAAATTTCATTTGACATGCCAAGAATTTCATTTGTTGATGACCCCTGCCTAAATTGTCTCTCTGAGATGGAATGAAAAATTTTCTCTCGCCCCATGAAAAAATATTTTTGGGAGAAATCTGAAAAATTTATTATGTGCATTCCTTATTGCTCTCCCTTCATACTTTGCTTCAAAAATGAATCCAGACTCTACATTCAACTTTGGGATAAAAACTAGGTGAAAAATAGACAATAGTCATATAAAAAGAGTCGTTTGAAAACAAAAGGTGAAAACAAATTAACAAAAATACGGTGTTGAGATACTGCTCATGATTCATTTCAAATGACATGGTTTTCATGATTAACTTCAAAAGAGATGATTTTCGTTTCAAAAGAGATGGTTTTCAATTCAAAAAAGGTCGTTTTCCATTTCCAATCATTTTTTGAAAGGGTCACAGTGCTCAACTATTTTTTTGACCGACTGTAGCTACACCACTGTGTTCACTAGTACTTTTCTCTTTGTTCTTAATGTAACTACGTGTAGAAAGCAGATTTAATTCAGTTGAATGAACTTGTTGATGATTTTTTAGGAAAAAATAAAGTCTTTCAAATTTTGATAGAATTACATTTTTGCTTACGACAGAATCACATTTGTAGTACAAATACGAAAAAATATACGTAAAATAAAATTATTCATTCAGATCTGAACTGAAAACCATTTTTTTTGGCAGAACGGAAACCATGACATAAACGATATATATTTTTTATAGTTGAACCGGAACAAAAATAATTACGGTTCGAAGTCCTGGCTCTATATGTTTTGAAATCCTTTATTAAAGGCATTCCAAGATTTAGAAGAAAAAATAATAGTGTATACTCTTCCAGATCTACAGTTGATAAGGAATTTGATTTCTTTTAACTAAACAGTATTTCGATATATGTAGAAGTCTAATTTTTTTTCCTAGGAGCTCTTTTCTTATTTTTAAATGTATCGTCTTTTCCCCCGGAGTATAATGAGCACTTATGAATTTCGATCTTATTTTTTGTGTTCAAATTGTGCGTTATACACCGGCTTTTACAGTAATTAATTCTTTTTATAACTGTTACGGTTATTTTATTTCTGACGTACATGTTATTTTGTTGGGTCAACTGACAAAAACAATCATTTTTTTAAAAAATTTCTTACATTTTTGTATAAAATTAGTGGTTTTTCAAAAATTTACAGAGCGCGTATTATATACTTACAACGCCATTGTGCTCATAAATAATATAATAAAATGGAAAGAAAGTATAAATACAATTTAAAAAGATACCAGAACACCCATAAATATAAAGATATATATTTATGAAAGATTAAGCCTATTTCTGGATAATTTTAAGTAAACTAGGGACTATATACACTGCTGGACAATTGCTAAGGACGGATCACAAATTGCTATGTAGCATAACATTAAGCGAGACATGAGGCCTAGTAGGATAAAATATAGTTGCCACACTGTTCAGACATTAGAATAAAGAATATTTATTGTTCTGGAAAGAACAAAAGCTGTGAAATATCTGAAAGAAAAAAAAATGTTCATTTGATCTGCGTACGGAGAAATGAAACAATGCATCTAAAAGTCATCAGGCACCTTAAAGAAAGGTATCAGTACGGGATATGTCCACCGTGGAGTGTGATGCAACATTCCACACGTCGTACCATACTTTGCACAAAATAATCCAGCAGCTGTTGAGGCAATTTATCCCATTCCTCTGTGAGTGCACGGATGAGGGTGTTCTTGTTTGTCGGAGGATAGTTTCGACCAGCAACTTGCCTCTCTAAAGCATCCCACACATTTTCATTGGGGTTTAGATCTGGAGAACGCTCTGGCTACACGAGACGTTGAATACCCTCGCTGTCTAGACAATCCTGAACAGCGAGTGTTCGATGACATGTTGCGTTGTCGTCCATAAAAACAAATTTATCACCGACAACGCCACGGAAAAGACGAACATGAGGAAGTTGAACTTCATCAATGTATCGTTGGCCCGTCATAGTCCCATTCGCAACCACATGTAGGCGCGTGCGGCCATGGATGATGATGCCGGCCCACACCATCATACTGCATGTCGGATATCGGTCCTTTTCCTGGATATTTACTGGACGATGAGCAGTACCACTTTCGCGCCAGATAAGTTGGCGTCTACAATCCGATGACAGATTGAACCTACTCTCATCTGAGAATAGTACGCATGCCCAGTCCTGTTCAGTCCAATTGTGATGCTCACGACACCATTGCAAACGGGCAGTACGGTGCTGTCTGGGCAATGGGACACACACAACAGGTCTGCGTGCGTATAGTCCTCCTCCCCTCAAACGTCTGGCAACAGTTTTTCGGTAGATCTGCTTTCGTGAGGCAGCAAGAAACTGATTTCCCACCTGCTGAGATGTGGTGCGCCTGTTCCTTTTTGCTGATAGGACGATATATCTGTCTTTTGTAGGCGTCGTACTTCTAACACGACCTCCCCCGTGCCGTCTACTACACATTCCAGTAGTTTTAAATGACTTCCACAGCCGTGAAACAACGCTGTGAGCGATGTCGAACTCCCTGGCAACATCTGTTATTTTTCGCCCTTCTTCGATCTTTCCAATACTTCGGCCACGCATAAAATCATCTATGTGATGTCGGGAAGACATGCCAAAAATTTTAAGTTCGTCTATAAAATCTTTCCTGTAAAACTTTGACTTGAAACAACAACTGTCCACACGCGTCAAAACCTTTAAAGCTCTTATGAACGCTATCACGTGGTGAACAGACGTGGAAAAAAAATTTGCATACTCATACTTCTTCTTACTAATATCCCGCACTTATTCTAATTTTCCACATTTTGCTTCCTTTCATTTTGTGGTTGCTATGGATGATAGTGTTATCCGTCCTTAGCAATTGTCCAGCAGTGTATATACTATGTATATATATATATATATATATTATTCTAAGAATGGAATGTTGGAAAAAGGAAATTTTTCTAAATGATTTCTGCTACGTACACTTTCTTGATTATTTCTAATTGTAGCTATAATAAAGTTTATAATTAGTGTGTGAAAATTCTTTTAAGATAGTATGCAAAATCTAAATAAGTTTTTGGAAATTAAAATTTAATGGCTAATTTTTATTTTTGCTCGAAAACGTATTATTTCTTTCGTCATATTTTCGTACAAATTTTCGAACAGTAGCTTTAAAGAATTAAACATATTTTAGGAAAGGAGAAAATTTATGTACTTTGAGTGACACAACACCGATCAGTAAATATTTCTTATGATGATTCCGAATTCCATGAATGACCATATATTCATCAAACTTGCCTGTTATAAAAACAAACTATTCTCAATAACAATCCACTGATGAAGAGATTCAAGTGGTACTGTCGCGAATGGAGCTAACGAACTCGTAGTTTAATTAGAGTGGCGCTGTGAGCGCATTTCTTTTTTTGTTTACGTTTGTTAGTAGTTGAAGTAGAGTCTGTAATTAGAACGTGAAATGTATCAGTTGTCTATTTTCCTTGTCCATTAAATCTTTTTTGCATCAAAAAGGACTCTCATTCTCTTGGTTAAGAGTCTATTAAATCGAATCTTTTAGGTCAAGCTCATCCCGGGCGTTAGAAACAGAAGAATAAGGTAAGTGATACCTTTATTCTTATATTAGAATTTTGTAAAATAGAAAATTAATTTTTTCACAGGTACTCTATTTCGGGATTTTTGATTTAAACCCTGAATGAAAATTTATATGTGGAGCATGTTAGAAGAGAAAACCTATAAAACAATTACAAAATTAAGAATTACGTGAATAAATGTGTCGATGATAACTTGAACAAGTAATGTGCACTTTATTTACAGTATTTTACTGAAGATAGAAAATAAAAGTTTAGCTTGAGGCTTTATTTATGTAGTTTAGTTTATAAAACCTAAAAATTTTGTAGTAAATTCAATTCAAAATTTAAAAAAGAAATAGAGTATTGGACGAATTTTTTTTAATGTGAATTAATGAGTCTTTCACGCATATATATATATATATATATATATACATAAAAACAAATCACCTAATTACAAAAAAGAAATTTAGCTAATATTTTAAAATATCACTTGCCTTTACAAATTCAATCTGATATAAGTACGAATTCATTCACCTTTACAATGTACATTAATATTACCAATAAATATATATTATAAAAAAAACATGAATTTTCTTTATTTATAAGTGACTTCTTTATATCTTACGTAAGGATAAAACTCTAAATATATAATTCGTTTTCAAAGTACTATTAATCACAGTAAATAGATTATTGAAACCTTATACAATAATTTTTGTATTTGTAATTAAGTTACTTATTTACTAAGCTCAAATATATATTTCTTCTACAAAATTAAATCCACTAAAAATATTTTGATTTACGTGAATGAAAAAAAGAGCAGATTGTTATTTTTAAAGTGAAAATTAAATGCGCAAGGGAATTTAACTAATATTCTCAAAACATGGAAGAAAAAACTGCCTGAATAGCAATCTCTCAAATGGAGACTAAACTTTTATGTTTCAATGAACCACAAGTGGCAAGTGGCAAGTGGCAAGTGGCATGGAATTTACGGAGTTCCTGTCCCGGAAACGGGACGTACCTCCTCATCAGAATTAATAAAAAATAGAGCTGAATTAAATGAAAGTGACATAAGAGTAAATAAAATAGAAACAAAAGATGGGCAGGACAAATCCTGCTGGAAAAAAACAGTAGCGGACGAAGTCCGCTCACTGATGAAAGAATTGCCCTGCAAGCTGCAATATGATTGGTCGAGACCGATCAACGCAGAAAGTGGGCGTGGAAACAGATTGGGTCGATCCGGAAATAAACGACCCGGAACAAGGAGATCTTGAGATTAAAATAAAATCCAGATTCCATAAAAATAAAAGGGAACTAACAAAATTTGAAAAATTTAAATGAACCTACTTGCACATTGCCATAAAATGAATAAAAGGGAGGGGGAACGGACCAAAAAATAAGAGAATATAGGACTAGACGCGGTATAAGGATTTATATAACGCAATGAAGTCATATATGTGATATAATCATGATAAGTAATTGATAGCATAGATGTGAAATGTCCAGTTCTCAAAAATATTAGCGGTCGTTCGAAGGAACGATTTAATTAATGATTGCTGGACGTGAAGCAAATTTTAAAAAGAGTTCTAGATAGCATAGAATCGTGCCTCCATCTGGTGGCCGAAAAGGAAGCTGAAGCGCGACACCGCACAATTGAATCCAAGGAGGTCACCCTCCCGGATTCTGACCGTGGTGATCGCTGCTTCGGAAAAGACATTAAGTCCGCGACTCTCGGCGCGGAGCTAGGAATTACTAGTTAATATGAGAGTAATAAACTTTAAAATAGGAAGCTTAAGTTTAAAATAAAAATAATTTTAATTTAAAATAAGTTCCCAATGAACAAAAGTTAAATTTGAACCCTAAGCCTTTTGGCTTGGGGGAAGTTGATAAATTCGTGCTCGAGAAGCGCTCTGGGGCGCTTTTGAGACGATGGCACTGCGGGGATCATATGCAGGCTGGTTGGTAATTAGTTCATTGGGAACGGAAGGAAGTTTATCGAAGAACCTTTTAGAAAGGTCCTTTATGTGAGGTAAAAACGGCTTAATTTTTAAATCACGATAGATGACTTCATTGCGTATGAACCAGGGAGCATTAACAATTTGTCTCAAAAATGAGTTAGTCAGCGTGTGTAATTTCTTAAGATGACACATGCCGGCGGATCCAAAATTTGTGATCCGTAGCACATGACCGGTCGGATGATGGATTTGTAGAGCAAAACTTTGTGCCGGATCGCAAGTTTGCTCCTTCTGGAGATAAGCCTTTTAAGCATGGCATGAACAGCGAGCGCTTTTTTGCGCGTCTGTTCGATATGATACGCAAAAAGTTAATTTAGCGTCTAAAAACAACCCTAGGTATTTTGCAGGAGGACGGGCTGGCCAGGGGACGGGCTGGCCAAAAATAGTTACGGGGGTAAGTCCGACGGGAAGTCGGGATCTCCTCGTAAACATGAGGCAGGCACTTTTAGATGCGTTTACTTTTATTTTCCAGTCGTTTAACCAGAGCTCTAGCGAAGAAACGTAGTGTTGCAGATTAGAGATTACCACGGAAAATCTCTTATTCTGCGAAATAACGGCAGTATCATCAGCAAACATTGCTAAATGCGATGAATCAGTTTGCGGGATGTCATTTACGTACAGAGTGAAAAGCAGAGGCGAACTTAAACTTCCTTGCGGAAGGCCGCTTCTGATTGGTCGAGGGGAGGAGAGAATCCTGTCAACTCTCACTCTAAATGATCGATGTGAAAGAAAGCTGTGAATGGACTTGATCAGGGGAGCCGGAAAATCAAGTCGTATGAGCTTGATTAATAAGCCATCATGCCAAATTTTATCAAAGGCTTTGGCTATGTCCAGAAAAAGTATACCCGTGGCCTCGTGCTTGGAGAAGCCACTATGAATCAACTCCGTTACTCTGAGCAGTTGATGAACTGTCGAGCACTTGGGTCGAAAACCGCACTGCTGGGGATAATAAAATTAACAGCAGCGCAGTGTTGTTTATTTCGTATACTTTGCTCAAACAAAAAGTAATGAGATTGGACGATAATTTTGCGCTAATTCCGGATTTTGTCCGGTTTTAGGATGGCAGTTTTCAGGAATCTGGAAAGTAGTTATTTTTAAATAGCTGATTAATCAGAAGGTAATGAATAATAGAAATTTAAGGAAGATTTTTAAGCATACGATTTGAAATTTGATCAAGTCCGGGGATTTTTTAGGCTTGATTCTCTGTACGTAAGTTAAGACTTCCGTTGGCGTGGTAGGTTCCTAGCTACTCCCCACGTTCAAGAAATTGAACCTACCACGCCAACGGAAGTCTTAACTTACGTACAGAGAATCAAGCCTAAAAATTTGAAAATTTCAAATCGTATGCTTAAAAATCTTCCCCTTAAATTTCTATTATTTATTACCTTTCTGATTAATCAGCTATTTAAAAATAACTACTTTCCAGATTCCTGGAAAACTGCCGTGGTTATCCCCATCCTAAAACCGGACAAAAATCCGGAATTAGCGCAAAATTATCGTCCAATCTCATTACTTTCTTGTTTGAGCAAAGTATACGAATTTGTGCTTATGCAACGCCTGAATCAACACTGCGCTGCTGTTAATTTTCAATGAACCACTAGGAAATGCTATAACGCCAAACCAGGTAACCCAGAATAATGATGCATTGCACATCTACCAATGAGAAGCAACCTCTTTTCTTCTGACCGCGCCCGAGAGGAAAGCTCGAGGCCAGAGCAACGCATAAAGTGCTCTTTATTAAACGTTATGCGTATTCAATTCGATGTTTGAGTGAATCGAATCACAGAATAAAGTTAGGTATGTTAAAAAAAACTTTGTTAAATTCTTTATGTTGAAATTTTTATTTTATCTAATTCTTGATGAATTTTCTTTACTATTCGTTCCTGATTTTAAATTAATTACATTAATTTTTTTTATCCAGATTTAAAATGTACAATCCGCTTATTTGATTTTAGTTAGAATCTGTATCCGCAATATATTGTTTTCTAAAAAAGATATTTTTTTAAAACTTGTATTTTATATTACGTAACTTAGTTTTATTATTTTTTTGTAATAATTTGATAGTAAAGAAACCATTAAAATGTGCACAAAACCTTGATGAATTATCCAATACATTATTTTGTCTTTTCCTCAGACAGAATAATATTTGTTTTTTCTTTTTTTTTGTATGTGACTCAATATTTAACCAATGGTATCTATAACACAAGAAATGTTCCATGCCATATGTCATGAAAATAGCCTTCCAAAATGGAGGAATCTGACATGTTTTGTGCTCAGTTATATCACTTCCTCAGAGATGTAAAAAAATATATATATATACAGTGGCCCACAAAAGTGTTCGTACACTTGCAGTTTCTTATAAAATTTAATGTTTTCGACTAATGAAAATTAATATATTGTAATTGTAATTTTTTATGAAATCTGTAACTTGTTTTTAATGAAATGACGTAATTAATTTTTTAAAAAAGTAGTATAACTATTTTTTTAAAAAATTTAATAATCAAAAAGCTACTAAAAATTACGCCACAAAAGTCTTCGTACACTTAACAAAAATCTCAACTTAGCTTTAAATATTGTATTTATTTCTTAATATAGTAGTAACTTAGTAGGATGTCTTTTAGTGCCCAGAATAACTTATAAGTGTCTTGGTATAGATTTAATCAGTTTTTTGTAATTTCTGCTTTGATTTTCCTCCATTCTTCTGTGATTGTTTTTACTTCACATTTTTAATTTATTTGTCCTGTTTTCTTTTTTTTTACATTAAAATCTCACCAAATATGTTCTACTAGGCTAAATAAATTGATTGAGGAGGTATTTTCAAAATTTGGGGACAGTTATAGGGACACCAGTGGCATACATTGAGAGCAGTGTGCTTGGCGTCATAATCCTGTTTTAAAAATTAAGTCATCTCCAATATCCAAATTTTGGTTGGATAATTTAAAATTTCTTTTCAAAATATTTAAATAGATCTCATGATTCACAATACCATCAACAAATACCAAATTACCTTATTCTGAGGCCAATTTACACCCCCACGCCGGAGCACATTCACTTCCATACTGAAGCATGGAAGTGGAGGAGTTCTTGTTCCACATAAATTCATGAGATTAAACTCCCTGTTTTTTCATTTACAAGCTATTATAGATGCATCAAAACCAAAAATGTTGAATTATCTGCCATCCCTCTTGCGTGGGGTGTAAATCGGACACAGAATTAGGTAATTTGGTATTTTTTGTGGATATTGTGAATCATGAGCTCTATTTAAATATTTTAAAGAGAAATTTGTAATTATCCGCCCAAAATTTGGATTTTGGAAACGACTTCTTTTTTTAACAGGATAATGACGCCAAGCGCACTGCTCTTAATGTACGCGTGCCTCTATAACTGTCCCCAAATTATGAAAACACTTCCTCAATCACTTTATTTAGCCCAGTGGAATGTATTTGGTGAGATTTTGATGTAAAAAAGAAGAATATGACAAATAAACACAAAATGTAAAGTATAAACAATAATCACAGAAGAATGGAGGAAAATCGATGCAGAAATTACAAAAAACTGATTAAATCTATACCAAGACGCTTAAAAGTTGTTCTGGACACTAAACAATATCTTACTAAGTACTAAATTAAGAAAGAAATACAATATTTAAAGCTAAGCTGATATTTTTTTTAAGTGTACAAAGACTTTTGTGACGTAGCTTTTTGATTATTAATTTTTTAAAGAAATAGTTACTATTTTTAAAAAATTAGTTGCGTCATTTCATTAAGAACAAGTTGCAAATATCATAAAAAAAATTGCAATTACAATATATTAGTTTTTATTAGTCAAAAACATTAAACTTTATAAGAAACTATAAGTGTACGAACACTTTTGTAGCCCACTGTATACTCTAGGAAACTTGTAATTCATAGAAACATATCAGAGATGATAAGGAAAGTTGCATCTTTTTCTTGTAACTATTGTTTGGAATATTATCGACATTGAATATTTCTGTTTCAAATAAAATTTACTTGTTTATGGCTGGATTATGTTGCAATCCTTTTTATGAAAACAGACTTCACTACTGATACATTATACTGCTAACCAACAATTTGCATTATGTATTTTGTTGAATGAAAAGACATCTCCAGTGCAAAACATTTTACCAAATATTCATATTGTTATTATTACTGTGAATGTGCATGGAATGGCCATTGGCAATATATTGTGGCTTTTGGTGACATGTATTTATTTAATGAGATCTGTTAATTTTATAATACTGAAGAGAGAGATGAGATTTCTTGTCTACGAATCAGTGTAGTTGGACATCTGCGAAAGATATGCAACAGGAAATTTCTTTTCATGTGGTATGCTATTATTTTAATTTATTTTAATTGATTCTTTTAAATTCTATAGGAAAGATAAGGGATAAATGAATGAGAACATTAATTTTAGATAGTGTACAGCAAACCCTTAAGCAAACTTTTTTCAGTAGATACCATCATAAAGGTTAATATAATAAAAGGGATTTATTTTATTTATTGGCAAAAGTGTTACACATTTTTATTGATTTTAAAAGTAAAAATAATAGATAGGAAAATTAGTGTTTGTGTGTGTGTCTGTAATGCTGTCAACCAATTTTGCCAAATAAAAAGACATCGTCAAATGCAATTATCGTCATCATTGTTTTGAACAAATGTAGAAAATATTTTTTCACTATTCGCTGCATAACATATATTTTATTTGAAAATGTTGTCAAACAGTTTAACACATAATTATAAGAAAATGTAATTGTTGATAAATATTTATTGCGTACTTATGATTCAAAGATTTCATAGGCCTGAAGTCCATTTATGAATAGTAAATTTGAAGTTTTTTGTGGAACTTAAAAGTTGAATGGTACAATATTATGTAATTACATGATATTGACATAATTAACTACATTAAAAAACTCCATCCTTGGATGTATTTTAAAGTTATTAATATTAATACATTATATATATATATATATTAATACATAAATTCAATTAAAATGAATAATGCCTGAAATAGAAATAAATCTGTAACTCTGAGTTTCAGCTTGTCTTTCTATACTACTGAATAGAAAAATAATTAAAATTTTATCATGTATTAAGATGAAAAACTTGGTTCCTAGGTGATTTCCATAATGAAATACTGCATTTAATTAAATGATTTTATTTAGATTTATTTACCAACCACTAAATAGTGTATTGTTTTTGTCACTATAAAATAAAAGTAACATCTAACTACTTTTCCAAATTTTATCACAACAAATAATAATAAATTTCTTTGGTGGTTTTAACTGTTTATAAAACTTTGCATAGAACAGTTTTGTTTTTAAATAAGTTCCTTTAGCATTATAAGCTTATGTAAGCAGTGATATATATTGACTATTTTCATTTATTTCCATTTTAAGTTTATTGGTATGTAAAGAGAGTGTTTTTTTTAGAGGTATAGAACTTTAAATTGCAATAAAACAACGATGTATTATTCGATTGACATGAATTTTTTTTTTATTCGAAAGATAATCTTGTGGCATTACATTTTAAATATGATTTCTGACATATGACTGCCACGGCTGGCTCGGATGTAGTCCAATCTGGACGTCCAATTTTCGATGACTTTTTCCAACATTTGTGGCCGTATATCGGCAATAACACGGCGAATGTTGTCTTCCAAATGGTCAAGCGTTTGTGGCTTATCCGCATAGACCAATGACTTTACATAGCCCCACAGAAAATAGTCTAGCGATGTTAAATCACAAGATCTTGGAGGCCAATTCACAGGTCCAAAACGTGAAATTAGGCGGTCACCCAACGTGTCTTTCAATAAATCGATTGTGGCACGAGCTGTGTGACATGTTGCGCCGTCTTGTTGGAACCACAGCTCCTGGACATCATGATTGTTCAATTCAGGAATGAAAAAGTTAGTAATCATGGCTCTATACCGATCACCATTGACTGTAACGTTGTGGCCTTCATCGTTTTTGAAGAAGGATTCCACCAGCCCATAAAGCGCACCAAACAGTCAGTTTTTCTGGATGTAACGGTGTTTCGACATACACTTGTGGATTAGCTTCACTCCAAATGCGGCAGTTTTGTTTGTTGACGTAGCCATTCAACCAGAAGTGCGCTTCATCGCTAAACAAAATTCGCTTATGAAAATCGGGAACAACGGCAATCTCGTCTCAATCTACGCCTTGCTTGATGATCGTTTTGATGAATTGCCAAACCAAACTGAGAATAAATCACTTGACAGCTGTTAAATCGGTCGCCATCTTGGAAAGTAATGCCAACTGAAACTTCTATACCTGAAAAAAAAACACTCTTTATAAATATCAGAATATATAAGCTTTACATTTAAAGTTAAGGCCAACGGCCATATTTTCAAAAACTGACTTTATCCAACAGATGGCGTTGTTTGCAACTCGGAGGACGTCAAAGCGATAATGTTTGTAAAAAGATAACCCTTCGTTACTATAGCAACGGGGTGTGGTTAAGAAATGATTGACAGATATAGTCAGTTTCAGAACGCATGCGCAGTTGCAATAAAATAAACAAAAAAGAAAGAGTTGTAAAAGTGCTGTCTTTTAGAATTGCCCCGGAAATGGGTGCGCAGTCTTTTTTTTTTAAATCCTTTCAAATATTTTGGGATATCCACGAGTGAATGAACAAGTACGTTTACAGTTTCTTGGGTATCATAAACATTGCCTAGAGCAGGGAGGGCGAACCTTTTTGGATCAACGTGCCATTTTTTCTAAGGAAGTTTTTCATGTGGTACAGACGTGCCGTCCAATAAATTGGACTTCTGATGATTGGGAAAATTAATAGAGCTAAATACTAACAACACAAAACTCTATTTACTTCGAACAAATACCTTTTGCACTGTAAAGTTATGAATGTTTCATATGTAATTCACATTAAAGGAACATTAGTGTGACTACTGTTGTTGCAGATTGTGTTGATGACAAATAACTTATATTAGGGTTTGTAAGATGTTATTTTTTGTTGAATATACACATGCTGAACTTGATTAATATGCCAAAAGCGCGGTTTCTAAGCAATTAATTTTGCTGTGGATCCCTTTTTTGACAAGAGTATTCGTGATATGTTTCAAAATGCCATTTTACAGACGATGTTCTGCATACCACTATTCCACAACATAAAACACACACCGCTCTTTCGCCTTCACTTATCATGCCATGTTTATCGGTCCACTAAATTTGAAATTCTCTGTTACACTTATATCTTGCACTTTTTGTTCTTTTGCTGAACTATAGGCAAGTTAAGTAACAGTTAAAAATCGTAGATATAACACAGATAAATTTTAAAATACAGTTGTGTCAATGAAATTCACAAAATTTACATCATAAGGACAAAATTTACATCATAAGCAATTGTAGTCTGCAACGTAACTAAGGCAAGGCAATAACAAACGAGTGTGCTCCGCGACTGATCATTGGCGTTTATTATTCTTCATAAAGAACTTTGAAATAAAATGCAAATCATTTTGATCACTGGCGTGCCAAAAATATTGTGTCTGGCACGCGTGCCATTGGTTCGCCATCCCTGGCCTATAGGGTTAAGAAGAAAGAGGAAATTTAGAGAAAGGAGTTTTAATTTTTGGAGGAAGGATTTGATTTATCTCCAGTTTTATTTTTGTAAAGATATCTTTTTTATTTGTCTTTTAGCGTATTTAATTGAATTTTTTTTTGTTTGATAAGGCATGTAATAAATTTCCTTCTGCTCATATCTTAGATACAAATTGTATTTGAAATTGCTGTGTAAGAATACTCATCTGGGAAATAATACTTTTCAATTAGTCTTTCACAAGAAAATGTTACTTTTCTAAGAAAATAATCTAGAGCAATTTTTTCACAAATAGTTTGTATAATTCTGTTTTCAAACGCATCTACTTCTTGTTTTACAAATTAATGTTATTATTTCCGATACGCATGAAAATATGACAAAAATTTCACTAAATTACAGTCGTCGCTAAACCTGAAGAAAAGTTCGTTATTTGGAAAATTTCGTGAAATGGTGATTTATCTTTCAATATAGTTTAAAAACCACTTAAAACCAAATTTCGATAAATGGAAAATGCACTTAGCTATTTGGAGGTTATTTGACGAAGAAAATCATAAAATGTTCTTGGTTTCAGGAAAAAGTTCACGAAATAGAGAAATTCGCAAGATAGAGGATCATCGAATTAATTTCTAAATTAAGCTTCCTTTTTATTACACTTCCTTAAGTTGGTATGGAATTGAAAACCTGTTTCCTGTTGAATTTTAATAATTGTTCTTATACATAATCGAGAAAAAGCATGAATATTGTTAAATTTGGAAACCTGGAAGAAATATGAACATTTTAAAAAAATTAACTTAAATGTTTTAAAAAACTAGCGAGAGTTCTCAGTTTTAAATTTATATAAAACTTTTATAGATATATATATACAGTCGACTCTCGATAATGCGAACTTTCGATAATACGAACCTCTCGCTAATTCGAAGTATATGCTCAGCCCCTAGAAAAACTCTTGATATTTCGAACTAAAACCATACGTTTTGGTACTCTCAATATTTCGAACTAAAATTTGTGGTTCACCTGACTACAACACGTGATAATTCGAAGTTATCCTATAAAACTCTCGATATATAATTCGAACCTTCAATATTATGAAGTTAGATTCACTTCCTGTACCTTCCAAGAGCGGTTTTTTTACTGAACTTATTTTCAGTCCAAATTGTGCATGTTGATATAATAACTACTTTGTTTATTATACTTCCGGTATTTGCTAAGCAGAATTTTGATTTATTTCCAAGCCATCTATTTTATCTTTTTCCTTTGATACCCAAGCTTTAGATGGATAAAGGAAAAACTGCTTTCTTTTTTTATTCACTGTGCAGTAATGAGTGATGCCTTCCTTTTACAAGTATTGCACAATAATTTTGATTTGCGTTGAGCATTTATTACTATATATATATATATAATAATGAGTCACATTTAAACAGATGTTTTTTTTTAATAAACCACTCAAACTACATCCAAGATAATTCAGCAGAATCGTTTTATGGCAGACAATTGAAAGCGAGAAATAAAACCTTTATATAAAAATGTACGAGGCAAAGACAGGAGAGACAGGGATTTAACATTATTCTATTATTTTTTTTAAAAAAAAGAGCGGTAATGTGCCACTAAGAATTGCTCCACGTGCCATAGTTGTCGATCCCTGCTATTAAGTATACCCCTGTAGCTGAGTGTGAACTGTGAATACGCCTTGTGTTCATTTTGTATTCCAAATTTTAAATTAAAAATATTATTTTACTAAAGTTGTGGTGATTTACGTTTCCTACCTGTTAATTTCGATGTAAACCTTAAGCCACTACCTAACACTTCACCTCAGCGTCGACTTATCACGCGAAAGGAACGACATGTCTTCTTTTAAAAAGTACAAGTGCTTAACAATTTCTGAAAAGCAAAAGGTGATATTTTCAAGACATAAGTGTATTCTTTTAATATAGAACTTTTAACTTTTGTTTTATATTTATATATTGTATAAAATGTACTTTAAAAAAATTATGTACAATTGTTGCTTTATTACATAGTTTTAAATTTAAATGTGCTAGAAAAAAAACTTCTCTTCGTGTATTTTGAGAGTTTTTTGCTACCCTCTTGATAATTCGAACTCTTGATAATTCGAAGTTTTTCATTGGTCCCTCCAACTTCGAATTATCGAGAGTCGACTGTATATATATATATATATATATATATATATAAAGTATCGTCAAAAAATTTCAAAATTATCTTGAACAGAAAAAAAAAATATTGAATAGAAAACCCTTTCATATCTTCCAAGAAAATCTGAGAAAAACACATTTAAAATTTGTAAAGGTATAAAGCAGAAACTAATAATATCTGTAAATCTCTAATTTTTTAATACGTTGTTTTCCAACTGAAGAAGGTTGTAAAATAGCTTGTCATTTTCTATGAGACACAAACATCGTTTTAACCTATAATTATGTCATACAGGCGCTAATCTCTGACTGCAATGTAATGGTATTAATAATAAATCATTATTATTGTTGTTACTAAAATCAATAACTGTATGAATCACAAAACTTCAATTTTATTTTACATATGCAGCATAGAATAAGTCTAATTGTGTCATACATATCTTTAACACTTTTGGTACTGCCAAGGCCAGATCTACGTATGAGCTGCAGCCCAGGGCCCCCATTTCCCGTCGAAAATAATAAACTGAAAAAGATGCTTACATTGAAAATAGTAGTAAAATAATAAACCAGTAAAAAATACAAATCCAAAATAAAATACCCGAAATACTATATGAAATTTATTTTGATTTTCGAGTGCAGGAACAATCAACTTTTGTCCTTTCGCTCTACCACCGAATACGCGGAAATTAATAACTAACTAGCTGCATGGCACGACGTTGTACGGGCTTTCTCTACTTTTATAAATTTTCCCTTTCCTTCACAAGATCAGTACTTCTAATACTCTTTTTCAAAATGACTTCCGCCCCCAGCTCCTCCGCTTAGCCCGGCGTTGCTAGGGAAACAAAAAACTATAAAAAAAAATAATGCTTAAATATTTCTCGCATAAAGGGATAAAAACGAAAAACACAATTTTTAAGAAAAAAAAACCCGTAATTTTTAAGATATTTTAGCATTTTTCTACAGATTACGGATAATATCGTTCTGCACAGGGAAAAAGTTTTTTGGGGGCTTCATTTTTCACTTAATGCCTTCAAATTTCATATATCGATTGCAAACAACGGTAATTTTTAAACAAAAAACTTTAAAAAGTAATGCTTAAGTATTTCTCGCAAGGGGGGGGAAGAGAAAAACAACTTTGTTTCAAAAACAGTAATTGTTAAGATATTTTATCAATCTTTGTACAGATTACGTATAATATCGTTCTAAACAAGGAAAAAAAGTTTCGTAAGATTATTTTTATAAATTAAGTATTTAAATAAAATTTTGAGTATTTTTTTGGAAAATCGCAAAAAGAACCCCGTTTTTGACATTTAATTTTTTTTAATGACTGATTCTAAAAGAGAAAAGCATGAACTTTTTTGGTGTAAAATATTTTTTAGTTAGCCTGAAAGAAAATGCAAGCGGAACGATTTAGAAATCATTTAAATAAAAACGTATCGATTTTGTCTAATTTAAAAAAAATCGTAAAAAATAGAAAATATAATTATTTTATAAAATAAATTATACCGTATTGTGGCAAAGTAAATGATCTTTCTGATCCTGTAATTATTTTGTGTGTGATTCTCATAGAAAAAATTAGATAATGTTTTAAAAACGTCTAAAAAAAAGGCCGGAGAATTTGAACTTTGCTACTGGCGGGAAAAAATGGCACTAATTATGCGTTTTAATTTTATTAAACAATATCTTTTTAACTAATTGGAATATCGGAATATAAATGGTAAAAACAAATTTCTCGGATCATTCCCAAGCTTTTGGTACCTTTTGCGAGTTTCTGCGTCGTGCGGTTCATAAGAAGATAGACCTACATACGTTTGTTTACCTACGAATTTTAATAGAGGAGATCCTTTCACATGAAATGAGTTATTTTCAAAATAAAGATTCAAATGATGATATATACTCTGTTTCGGTAAGAGAATACAAAGAACCAAAGATATCATTTTCGAATAATCATTTCATTAAAAAACTTAAAAATGGTCGATTGCTGGAAAGATTTTAGCTATGTTATTCAATTAGTATTGGTAGTGTTTTTTGTTTGACGTGCAAAATTTTTTCTAAAACAAATTCTCAATGCACAATTGGCTTATCAGATTGGAAACAATTAACAAGTTGTTTCAAAAATCATGAAAATTCTATTGAACATAAAAATTTCATTTTAGTTTGGTTGATACGAAAAGAAAAAAAGTCCGTTTTAGATAAACAGTTATAGGACCAACTAAAAAGGATTCAAAATATTACTACAATGTCATCAAACGTGTTATTGCGGTAGTAAAGTATTTGGTTATATAAGAGGTTTAGTATTAGGAAGATTTGATTCTCCTCCTAGTGGTAATTTTATGAGTGACCTGGAACTACTAATAGAGTTCGACCCCATTCGTGAACTATAATCAAAATCATTAATATCGTACTTATCAAAAACAATATATGAGCAAATAATTGAGATCATTGGTAAGCAAATCATTAAAGCAATTACAACTCAAACAAATAACGATGACATAAAGTACAATTTAATTGGGATGGATTCAATACCAGATTTGGCCCACAATGACAGACTTGCTATTGTGCTACGATATTGTTTTGGGGGAAAATGTATGAAAGATGTGTCTCATTAATTAAGATTAGTAATCACACTGACTTATACTTATTTAATTCTCTACAAGAATTTTTAGAAACAAGTGAATTGCTATTGGGTAATTGTAGGGGACAGTCATTTAACAACGCTGCTAATATGTCAGGTCGATATAATGGTGTGCAACCTCTTCTAAAAGAAAAAGTAAGTTCCCTATAATTATGTGCGGTGTACTGCATATTCTCTTAATCTGGTTAGTGCAGAAACAGTTAAGGTTGCGACTGAAATCGTGAACATCTTTGGTTTAGTGCAGTGATTCCCAAAGTAGTCTATATCGACCCCCCAGACATACAAAGGGTCCACATCAGTGAAAGAATAATTTGGAGGTCCATGAGGTGTAAATGGGGTTACTATATACTATAATTAAATACTATAGCTGCACTCATTAAACTAGATCGTGACTTAAATTTTAAAAGAAAATTTAATCAAATGGAAACCAGAATTTACATATTTAACAGATTTATTTACAAGATTAAATGAGGTTAATTTGCAGTTACAAGGGGACAGTATAAATTTTATTAAAACAAGGACCATCATTTCAGCGTTTCATGTGCCAGAGTTAAGCCTAAGGAGTATAATATTATACTTCCCGAATTTTCCCAGCTCCTCACTTGGCCATGGATAATCTGCGAGGAAAATGGCGTTTTAATTTTCGTTCAACATTTAAACGCCCTTTATTCAGGTTCTGAAACTAGGTTTGAGAATGCTGTGACTATGGTAATTACCACAGCAGGCAATCAACACATATGGTCCTATTGATAAAAAAACGTCATATTATATATATATATATACAAGAGGAACTGATCGAAATGGGTAGTAATTGAGATCTTAAGGCCAACGGTCGTATTTTCAAAAACTACCTTTATCCAACAGATGGCGTTGTTTGCAACTCGGATGACGTCAAAACAATGTTTGTAAAAAGGTAACCCTTCGTTACTATAGCAACGGGGTGTGGTTAAGAAATGTTTGACAGATATAGTCGGTTACAGAACACATGCGCGGTTGCAGTAAAATAGACAAACTATTCAAAAACGTAAATGGTGAGGACAATGGGGTGCAGCGTTGGTTGAATGGGTGAAAAAAAGGGGGGGGAGTTTTGTAAAGGTGTTGAACTGTTGAGTTGGAGCGCCTGATCTCAAACCGAGATCTTTATCTCCTATCAGGCAAACATAGGTGAGAGACTTTAACTTGATAAATGCCCATTTTTAAGTTAAAAAGTACTTTACAATATAAAAATAATAATTGCCAGTATAAAAATAATAAGTGCGGTAAGGGGGGGAGAGATGCTGGAAGCATGTTGTTTGCGTTGGCTGTGGTGTGTAAAAAAGATCACAGGCACCTACCGACTCGCCCCTCCGCGAGCAGAGGCAGCGGCAGAAAACAGTGGAAGAAGAAGCCAAACGAGAACGAAACCAAAGTGACGTCAAGAGGGCAAGAGTGGAAGGGGGCGAAAAGCCCCAAAACACGTTCGAAAAGCACCGAAACGCAGTAGGAAGAAAGAATGCTGCATTTTTTTTTCGCAGCCAGAATGAAAAGAATGAAGTCTGCGAACTTGCAAACGCAGCAACAGGGGGAAGAAGCAGGAGCCAGCTTTTACACTGATCCCAGTTTTGCCAAGTGGCAAAGGCATTTGAGTGTTGTAAGATGTAGCAATTAAGTATTTATGTTGTGTTTACGGTAGTTTCAAGGGCAATTTTGAAGTGAAACGAAAATTAGATGACACGGGTGCCAGCGAAATAAATCGCTTATACCCAGAATCTCGGAGCAAGGACGAAAAAGAATACCGATATCTGAATTCACTCCCCCCGCAGGGGGAGGCTGGAGGAAGGAAGCGGCCGAACGAGAACGAAACTGGAGTGACGTCACGAGGGCGAGAAGGGAAGAGCGCAGGAAGGGAGGGCTTAACGGCCCCAAAACACGTTCGAGGAGCACCAAAAATGCAGTGGGAAAAAGAATGCTGCTTTTTTTTTGCAGCCGGTATGAAAAGAAAGAGTCTGCAAGTAGCACTTACAGACGCCACAGCAGGTGGAACGAAGCTGAAGCCAGCTTTAACACTGATCCCAGTTCTGATGAGAAGCAAATGCATTTGAATATTGTAAAGTGTAGAAATTAAGTGTTTATGTTGTGATTATGGCGGTTTCAAGGGCAGATTCCATTTAGTAGTTTTGTAAGCAAAGTTTAGTTTAGAGTGAGGATACGTGAATAGTGTTTGTGCTCTAATTACTGGATTGTCATAATTTTGAATGGAAGTAAAAACATTTCTAGAGGTTCTAGTGATGTAAGTATCAATCGGCTCTCCATGTGTAAGTCGTGATGTATGACACTATTTCTAACGTACCAAGGTGCGTTTGCAATGATTCAAAGAATTTTGTTTTGTATGACTTGGATGCGTTTTGTATGGGTCGGGGCCGCGGCCCATCGTTGGACGCAAAATTTGCTTGTAAAGTATCACTTTATTTTTTTTAAGGAAAGAGGAGAGCTTCTCCCAATTAGGGAGATAGCTAACACTATTCTACCCCAGAATTTGTCTGAAAGATAGTCAATATGTTTCTTGTAAGTTAGACGACTATCAATATGTAAGCCCAAGTAACGTACGACCGGGACCCAATGAATGTTGTCATCAAAAAGTGTGAGTTCAGCTTGGGGGTCAATGACGCCCCATTTTCTGAAAACAATGGCTTATGATTTTTCTACATTAATAGCTATTTTCCAGTCTGTCAACCAATTCTCTAGTATGTCGAGGTAGTGTTGCATGGTCTTAATAGTGTAATTGAGTTGGACACCCTGGTTGAGCGCCGCTGAGTCATCTGCGAATAAACAAGTACTGACGGTGGGGGGATCTGGAAAGTCATGCGTGAAAATGTTGTAGAGATACGGGGAGAGAACCGAACCCTGCGGGGTTCCACTTTGACAAAAACCCGTTTCGGAGAATGTGTTATTTACACGAACCCGGAAGGTTCTGTTGTGTAAATAATTTTAATTATATAAATAAGCAGGGAATATGAGTTTTATCATTTTGTATGTGAGGCCATCATGCCACATCTTGTCGAATGCCCTTTTGACATCCAAAAAGACACCAACAGTGTATAATTTGCTAGCGAAGCCTTCATTTATAATATTAGTGACACGTATCAATTGGTGTAGCGTAGAATGGCCCTCCCGGAACCCGCATTGTTCCGGGGGAATACAATCTATGGCTTTGCAGTGAGCTTTGATCCTGTTTAAGATGATTCTTTCAAATATCTTAGCAATGCAATTTAATAAAATGATAGGCCTAAACCCCTGCGGAAACTTATGGTCTTGACCAACTTTTGGCAACATGACTACGTTTGCTATTTTCCACTGTGTAGGAAAGTGGCAGCTAATGAGGCATCTGTTGTAAATTTTAGTTAAGTGTGTAATAGCATTAATCGGAAGATATTTTAAGGCAATATTTGTAATCTGATCGGGACCGGGTGACTTCCTATTAGGTAATTTCTTAATGATACCTCGAACTTCTAAGGGAGAAGTGAGGGGAGGGATGTGAGTGTTGAAGTTGTCGAAATAGTGATTCACTGAGCTTTCGACTTCAATTTTGTCGTCACTATAAGGTTCAGCATTTTCTTGAAAAGTGACTTCAAGTGTGTCTTTAAAAGCCCCCGCTTTTTCGAAATCAGAGTAAGCCATACCACTCGGACCATGGAGAGGTGGTATGACTGTATGCTTATTTGTAATTCTTTTATGTAAATTATAAAGAGAATTATCTTCAGTATTTAACGAGGAAAGAAGATTTTTCCAGGTCCTGTTTTTATGTTCGTTGATTTCGATCCTAATCTGTCTAATGAGAGCATTCACTTCCCTTTTATAAAGGGGGTATCTCGTGTTGTTCTAAAGTTTACGGAATCTATTTTTAGTCTTAATGAGCTCTCTAATGTTAATAGGAAGGCGGAGGTGTGAAGTTTTAGTTATTCTAGTGGAAGTGGAAGTGTTAATAGCATCCGAGACAATATTGCTGAAATTTTGAATGGCCTGGTCCAAATTATCTACCGTAGGATTTCCTGGCATGTTGTAGTGGAGAATTTCTTGAAATTTAATCCAGTTAGTAGATTTAAGTGTTTGAAGTAAAGGTGGTAATTGACAATTAGTTACGAAATCAAAAATAACTGGATTGTGGATTTAGTTCATTTACAGTAAAAACGTTAGAGTGTGAGAAATTAGCTGCAAAGCCGATGTCAATAACAGTGCTTGGAGCGTTGTGATTGAAATGTGTTGGAGTGTCTGGTGCGATAATATCAATAGCAGAGCTAACCGCCCAATTGCTAAGAATATTACCTTTAGCGTTGCTTCTCCCTGGGTTCCAACTCGAGTGTTTTGCATTAAAATCTCCAAAGAGAAAGGTTCTATTATTATGGATGAGAATAGCATCGAGTTCCGTGACATTAATGGAGCCGTGTGGATGTTTATAGATACACGCCATAGTGACTTTGGTGTTGTTTCCTAATTGAATTATGACCGTTGTATTTTCAAACGTGTTTGAAGTACTAACGATGGCGTGGTGCTTGATGGAATTCTTAACAAAAATGGCAGTGCCCCCGCCTCTGTGTGTGAGTCTGTCACTTCTGTGACAAGTGTAATTTGGAATGCTAATTCGGTCCGGAGGACGAAGTTGTGTTTCTTGGATACCGATTAAGTCGGGGTTATGAAAAATGATGCTATCTTTGAGTTCTTCTAAATTCTTTTTAACACCATTTGCATTCCAACTGTAAACTCCAAGAGTGTTACTGTTAAACGCGCTGAACATTAATTTTTGTGATTTTGTTGTAGGAAAGCAATCATAGTTCCCCACTGTGTCATCATTTGACCCATTTGTTGCATGATCGCATTGGCATCAAATGTGTTGTTTTTAGTACTATTCTGAGCCGCTACCGAAGCATAAGACGGCTGCTGTTGGCGTGGTGTGGACTTTTGCGTGCGCTCCTTGGCCTTCTCCGTCCAGATGTTGTGGCCGCGGTAGCCGAGTGGTATAGGTATCGGATCGTGGCTTGCTTTGTCACGAGTTCGATCCCAGTACCACTAAAGACCCGCCGTGTAGGGCAGCGATGCACGCTAAATCTGTCGAGAGCTGAAACGTCCTCCCGTTGGTGTGGTGTGGTAGTTAGGAGAGGGGGGTGCCAGCTCAGGTGTTGTCCACGTCACTTGACCTTGGTTCAAAATTACGTGGTCCGTCGCCAAAAGCCCTCGTGTAGTTGAACAGTGCGACGTTACTATTCATTCAATCAATCAACCGTCCAGATGTTTTTATTTGGTTGGTTTTTGTGTTGTTTCCTGTTAATGGGGTTGCTGGGGCATCCTGAAAAATTCGCTGGATGAGGTCCGCCGCAGTTAGCACATTTAGCTGGGGATTTAGCGGATTTTTTGCAATCTGCGGTGAGATAGCTACCACTACATTTCAAGCATTTGGGTGCTCTATTACAGAGTCGGGAGTGATGATAAAACTCCTGTCAGCGATAACACTGAGGAGGCATCGAAGAGCCCTTTAAAGGTTCTATCACGACACGGAAAAACCCAATATTCGTGATTTGGAAAGTTTGTTTATTTTCCTCGTTGCGCTTGAGAACTACCAAAAAAAGTGGCATGTTTGTGTTGGTTTTTCTATTTCGTAGAATAGAAATGTGGCTGGGTTCGAACCCGAAGCCATTGAGTTCCGAGGCTATTTCTTTCTGATCATAGTCAGTTGGTAGTCCTCGAATGACAGCTGTCCGCCATCTCGAAAGTATGGGACCTTATCTTTTTAATCGCTAGGTACGATTGAAGTGACCGCAAGAGCGGCCGTACTTAGAGATCTTTGTGTAACTTACCATCGTAGACCCCCATTTACAACTCATGAACCCTAAAATTATTTTTTTGTTGACGTGGACCCCTTGCAGGTCGTCATAGACCCCCGGGGGTCTATATAGACCACTTTGGGAATCACTGATATAGAAGCTAATCTCTTATTGTTATCTAATGACATTAACATCAAATTATTATTATTATTGTTACTAAAATCAATGACAGTGTGTGACTTAAAAATAGAATTTTCATTTACATGTACAACATAGAATATGTCAGGTGTATTGTTATGCGACACTTTTATAATCGATGTCATTCAGAATTCGAGGAATGCGTAATTATTCGATTCTCGGCGTGCAGAGGAACGATGAATAGTGAGTGAGTGAATATTAACGTCGCACTGTACAGTTACACGAGGGCTTTTCGCGATGGACCACGTAATTTTGAACCATGGTCAAGTGACGTGGACGACACCTGAGCGAGAATCACCTACTATCTAACTACCTCTCCACACCAACGGGAGGACGTTTAAGCTCTTGACAAATTTAACGTGCATCGCTCCCATACGCGGCGGGCTTGTAGTGGTACTGGGCTCGAACTCGTAACAAGGCCAGCCACGATCCGATACCTTAACCACTCGGCTACCGCTGCCACATGTCTATGTTCAAACTTCCTCCAGTTGGTGTGGTGTGGAAGTTAGTAGAAGGAGGTAGCTCAGGTGTCGTCCTCGTCACTTGACTATGGTTCATAATTAGGAGATCGGTTACCAAACGTCCTCGATTAACGAAAAAGTGCGACGTTAATATTCACTCACTCAAGTCTTATTAAAAGTTGTATTTTTATGTTATTAATAATTGTGCAAGATTTGTAATAACTGTGCGGTTATTGAAAAAGATATTTAATTAACATCGTAATTCTTATATAAATCAATTCAAATTATTGAATTAAAAAATATGAAGTGACCGAAACTGATTGTTTGGGATAACAAAAAATAAATAAGTAAATTAAATTTCTTTGCTCCCATAAAAATAATTTTTCTAACAGGCTTCAGTAGTAAAAGTATGAGTTAATAGCCACAGCATAAATCTTATTAAAAACAAAGATCATGTCTGCAATTTTGGCTTTAAAAAGACATACCTGTCATTTATCACCAATTATGGAATATTGTAAGCAAATGTTTAATTACATTTTCAGCATGGTTGCCAATCTCCAAAACAAAAAAGAAAGAGGGGGAATAAGTTCTGGATACCACCCAGGAGATTTAGAGTTAAACCTGACACAATTGATTCCAAATGTTAAAAAATTATTATTGAAGCACTCTTTAAAAGCATTTGTTTGTTGTTCATTTATTATATGTATTAATTAAATTTTAATTCAATTAACGTGTTTTTTCTTAAGTTTTAAACACCATACTTCACTTCAGTTAGAAATTTAAATAGTTTTAAAGTAAGTAGATCTATACCACTTGTCATTAAATTGGTAAATCTGCAAAAATTCAATATTAGGTAAGCAGGGGTCTTCCCCAAACCGAAGAGCATGGCAAGGGGTCTATGAAACAAAAAAGTTTGGGAACATCTGCTGTATAGGATCTGCGTTTACTTTTCTTACTCAATATTTGTCGTTTTGAGTATTTCCGGTGTAGCGGTCTCCCCTCAGCGAAAGGGGACACTTTTTTAAGGACTGGCACAGTTGTAAAACTGGTAAAAGTAATGCTAGTTCTTTTTTAGGGTGGTGGGGGTTAAAACAGCAGTAAATTTTGATC
Source organism: Trichonephila clavipes (assembly GCA_019973935.1). Classification (NCBI taxonomy): domain Eukaryota; kingdom Metazoa; phylum Arthropoda; class Arachnida; order Araneae; family Nephilidae; genus Trichonephila; species Trichonephila clavipes. The sequence goes on along the minus strand of BMAU01018008.1, from coordinate 964,581 downwards.
ATGGGAGAGTTCTTATTTCTCGACAAAGATCAGTGGTGAAATGTTTTCGACTCTCGGAACTCTTAGAACTGTAAGATGTTTTGGGGAATCCCCCATTCCACACTTAGAAGAATATATTTTAAAATAATATTTAAAGTATATAGATAAACAAATTTTTTATATTATATGTAAGGACAATTTTAAAAAAGTATTTTATTTTTTATTAAAAAATTTCATGACGTAAATTTAATGTTATTTACTCATTGATAATATTAATGTTTGATCCAATTGTCACCAACGCATGTATTACATTTAGTAACTGATATGTGTTCACAATGTTTTACACAAACTGAAGGCGTATATGAAAAATTATGAAATTATCTCCACTAGCATTTCATATTCCGGGTTTAATTCGTTTTTATATTTTGTTTTTGTAACCACTCGCGTTGAGAAATATTTTTCTCACTTACTAAATACATTTTTGTGAAATGTTCATAGTTGTGTGAGAAATTCTGTGTATTTTGCACATGAATTAGCAATCTAAAGTTTAAAAGTTATAGCTTAAATTTAAATTTTAGCATCGAATATGTTGGTATGTTAATAAATTCTTCCATTTTCTTCATTATATATGTCCCCCCACAAATGTAAAAGGTTTCAAAACATTGTACTAACTAGTATGAAATTACTTCATGGAACTCGGGATAGCAAACAATAGCATATACACAACCTACTAGATAAAGAAGAAAAGTTTTTAAAAATTCATTTATTTTATTACAATAAAAGTTTAAAAAGTTTTTCAAAACAAAGTTAAATTATGTAGAAATAAAATTTTTAATTTTAATGTATATCATCTTTAGATAATTGTGGTTATACGAATTTCATGAGAACGTGAATCCATTTTGCATACACATTTGTAATATTAAATTTATATGTATGTTTGGTAACAAAATAATATCATTATTATGTATAATGTATTATATGCATAATACATGACTCGACTGGACTACAATTCTCGACTCTTACATCACCTGTGCTGGTTACAGAATTTAGACTTAAACTTACACTTTTAAAAAATTTTTTATTTGTGCTGGATATATACAGTTACCCCCCCCTCCCGAATCTAAGCCGCCATCGGTTCTAAGCTGCACACCAAATTCTCAACACGTTTGTGTGAAAAATGAAAAATAGTGTAAAAGGGTTTATCTATATCAAATTTTACGAAATTAAAATGAATTTAAACTGAGAACTAATAAGAAAAGTGAATAATTATTTATCTTATGAGTATTATAAACTTTAAATTACATACATGTCCCCGTTCTCGCTCTAAATACCCCAACCAACAAATTTCTCTCCCTTCGACTATCTCCCTCGTCTTCACATTCAAAGTGCAGCTGAGATTCGAGTCAATACGGTAATTCCTCTGCTTTAATTAAGCGTTCACTCATAAATTCTTTAGTAAATGATTTCGATCTGTGTTTGCAATCCAAAGTGATAATATATAACTAGTTTTTACTGCAACTGTATTGTCTTCAACAATTTTAGGTGGATGTAGTAGCCTGGCGGTCAAGGTAACGAACTCGAGCCATGAGTTTGAGCCTTGCACCACAAAGCCGATGCACATTAAATATGTCGAGGCTCAAACGTCTTCCAAATGGTGTCGTTTGGAAGTTAGGAGAGGGGTGCCAGCTCAGGTGTCGACCTCGTCACTTGACCATGGTCCGTCGCCAAACTCCCTCGAGTAGCTGAACAGTGCGATGTTAATATTCACTCTCATTCCCTCACTCAACAAATTTAGTGAATATATTTTTTAAGCGTTGATTTCAATTCCGACAACTCGTCTTCACAAAGTTTTACAACACATTAGTCATAGTTTGTTTTTGGTTTTGTGTCATAATGCCTTTGAAATCATATTCCTTACCAACTTAATTACAGTTTTTACATGTCAGGCACAACACATTTTATTCTTGCTTTGGGCATAACATTATAATATTGCAATTCCCATTTTTCTTGAAAATTACGATGTTCATCCTCAGTTCATCTTTTCTTTCTCTGTTCTTGAAGTTTAATTATGCTTTTATTAAATTACTTTTTAATTTCATATGAATAAAAACCAAAACCTACTTTCATTCACAAACTATTGAGTAAAGTTGTCCTGGTCATCTTATGGTTTTTAAATTTAAAAAAAAATAAAACTCTTCAACTGTTTCTTTGACGTCACGCTTTTCATCTCTCATTGATTGGATATTCAAAGAGTAGAGGATGGGGATGCTAACTCAGGTGTAGTCCTCGTGACTTGACCATGGCTTATAAGTACGAGGTGGGTTGCCAAAAGCCCTCGATTGACGAAAAAGTGCGACAAAAATATTCACTCACTCAGCCCTTATTAAAAGTTGTATTTTTATGTTATGAATAATTGTGCAAAATTTGTAATAATTGTGTGTTTATTTAAGGAGATGTTTAAGTAGCATTATAACTCTTATAGTGATTGGAATTTTAAAAAAATAAATAAAATTGCTTTGCTCCCCCAAAATAGTTTTTCTAACACGTAAAAGGAACCTTTGGATAAGCTAGAGAGCACCAGTTTCTTTGCATAACTTCAACCAGTTTTTGTTAGAATAAGGGTCGCGTGACTTGCATCTGGGGTCGCTAAAAATTTGAGGATTTTTGATTCAATTTTTGCTTAAAATAACTTGCTTGTAGTGACGCACATAAGGGACCTCGGTTCCAATTATGTCGCCTAAATGGGATGTACGCAGTGGAGCCAATTTCTTCTTTCTTGACTGCTGTCAGATTACAATTATTAAGAAATGGGATAAAATTAGAACAAAGCACAACATTTTAAAGAGTGTCAATTTTGAAATCGAGAGGAATGACATTTTTTTAAAAAAAGTAAGCATTTTCTCTTTATGAAGGAACTCAAAAAAGTTCTAAAGAAAAGATTGTATTTTGAGGTTTTCAGCTATTAATTTCCTTAAATTATTAAAAGTAAGCATTAAGAGAGCACTTTAAAAATAGCAATTAGACGTATGTATAACACTGTAAAATAGAGATATAAAATTGGATAATAAAGACGAATGCAACATTATTTAAAAACATAGCGAATTGAGAACTGCTACTTGGGTTTAGATTCACTTTTGTGTCTTGTAAACATGCTCCTTTTGCGTATTGTACTGAAGCGAATCACAATTACGGCAAAGCGCAATTAAAGAACATCACAATCATTGTGAAATAAACAAATCAAGAAAATGTATTACTTTATGAGAATTCCTTGCAGTGAAAAAGCTAATCCAAATGGAACCGAACATAATATTAACTTATAATCGACATATTTTCACTTCATCATTATCAATGTTTGGTTTTAATATCTGTAATATTGTTACAGCTATATATATATATATATATATATATATATATATATATATATATATATATATACTAGCTGTACCCTGCCACGTGTTGCTGTAGCTCAGTCTTGTTTAACAGAAAGGACATATTTTCAGTATGTTAAATAATTTGCAATGCACGCATGATCTTTTATAAAAAAATGTATAAATATATATACGAAAAACTTTCCTAAACTGATATTTATAATTTGTTAACCAAATGCTTGAAGTTATTACAGCTTATTTTTGTCCTTATGTCATGTTATGAACCTCTAAATTTATTTACTTTGTCTTTAAAGTGGCGACCTCAAGTTTGAAGATAAATTTTAAATGGCTCCACTCTGGATTCATTGAGGGAATTGGGTTAGTTTTACAATGCTTATGGATATTTTTATTAAATCAGAGGTGTGTTCACAAATGCACATTTATCCAAACAATGTCACTTGGAAATATGAATTGTATTTCCTGATGTCATATAGGAAATGTTTTGATTCCGCAGTATATCTAGCAAGCAAAACTTGTAATGGCTCTGTTCTCTGAGTTGAGGCAGTTTAATTTTTTCAGTGGTACAAAACATTGCAATGAGGATACACTTCCATCATTGTGTAAAATGAGAACATGTTGCCTGAACCTAGAATCTTCCCCTGGGTTGTACCGGAATGCAAGTTGACTGTTATTGTGTGTTTGCTCACCACAAAGTCATGTTTGATGCAGATGCGCTGTTTTTGGTTAACATCTTTCTGATGTTGTAAAACACGAATGATGTGCTCGCAAATGAGCTTCCTCAAGTCTGGCTGCATGTTGCTTTGCTGCGCCCTCAGCCTGTGTTTGTGACATTCTTTGTCTGCTTTTCTCGTTTGCTGATATCCATTCTTTCTCAGTTTGATGTGCAATTACACTCATTGTAGTACTTTTGCCTTGCAAGTATGACAACCTAAGTTTGATTTCCGCAAAACAGGCATAGAATGTTCTTCCCTTATTGAATGCATATTGCAGTATATGGCCGACTAAAAAGAAAAAATATAAGTACCCCCCCCCCATAAAAAATTATATATTAATTTAATTTAGATTCATTGGAGAAAGATAAAATATATATACCGTAAAGTCCGGCATTTAACGCACACCCAAACTTTCAAGCTGCAATTTTTAAATTTTAGGTATATTTGCTATATAATGTGCACCCCTTTTTTACGAAGAAACCTGAAATGTACAAATGCAATGCTGTTATGTTTAGAAGCGATTTATTCAAGGTGTTTATCTAAACAATTGCAAAAATAGTATACCTTTAGAACTACCACCTTTTAAGTTCAATAAGAATGTCATGTCTTTTAAATAAATAGTATTTCGAAATATTTAGAAGTTTAACTTTTTTATGCTCATTTATTTTTTAATTTTTAAAGCCCTCATTTTTATACCCAGCGTATAACTCACACCTGTAAATTTCGATCTTATTTTTTGTGTTCAAAGTGCGCGTTATAAGCCGGATTTTACGGTAGGTGGAAGATTTTAATCGGTATACTACTCGCTAAACACATACATAGTGTACAGAATTAAATTTAGTATTTTATATATAAAAATTATCCAAAGTAAATATTCTGTGCTTAAAAACAAATTGAAAAATGATATACAATACGAACAGTAATTGACATAAAAAAAGCTGGACTATCTTTATCAACGCGAAAGTAAAATTCGAAAAAATAATTACAATCTTATGACAACCTGCTTCCTCAACATGTATTTGAGCCCTCTGTCTGTTTTGCTCATTCACTGATGCTTACTCTAATTTGATCAGCATTTATCCCTCGCATTGCGTTTGCTTGGCCAGCATGATGACCTAAGTTCGAGTTTCTGCAATACAATTTTATGTACTCAAGTCGATTGACTGCAGTAAAAGTGAAGGTTTAAAGAAAAACATATGAAATTACAAAACAGCTCTGAGTGGGCCTTGTATCCGAATTCCTTTGTTGCCCTTTTTCAGATATGAGCACCATGTAAGTGGAATTGTAATAACATTCGTTGGGGCTCCTGCATCATTGATACAGCGATAGCTCTACGTCCCTGACAAAAACAAACCATAATAACTTTCAGTATTTTTCTTAACAAATTACTAATGGAATCTGTTTAAGAAGGTAATAATCTTATAAAGCAATGAAAAACAAAATAAGGTGCAATATTTTGATGACTCAAAATCAGAAAATCTTAGTTTTAACATTTGTATTTCAATACTAACATCAAATGAAAGGTACTTACGTATTATCGCAACCTATTAGCGATATTGTATAAAACGAAGCACGATTGCCAATTCCGCGCGTACAACATCTGCGAAAATGGAATGGCCAACTTTGCGAGTTATCATTAAAGTTGGCGATTGTTGCGATAATACGTAAGAATCAAATGAAGTTTAAAAAGTTGTCTAAAAAAGAAAAAAAAACATTCCTATTAAAAACTCCGTCGATTAATTTCGTCACATTAAAATATCTCCAAGTGGAAACAAAATATTGTTTCCAAACATTGAATGTTATATCGCGGCATTTGGCTACGTCTGTTTATTTCAGGTAAATGGTTGACGGAAACTATTTGGTAGAAAAGTAAGTAGCGTACAGAAGTCAATTATGTTAGTTTCATTTTCGCTTAATAAAGAGAAATAAATTTAGCTTAAAATTACAGAAAAAACACGATGTAGAATTTAAGTAAAGTCGTAAACATCCCGCGATAATGCTATCCAACTGTTGCCAAACCTGCAAAACAAAATTTGAGTTCTTGAAAGAATATTTTTAAAAAAAAGATTTATTAGAAAAATAATCCCAATTACGTATCAAAGGACAATAAATAGATAAATATGACAACGCATAAACATAACCATAGAAGAGTTATACAATAATTTCGAAAAGTCTAAGCGTAAAGTTTAAATTTTCGCATTCAGAGCGAATCGTGACGTCGTATGACGTCATAACACCAAAAAATAACTTAAAAATTAAATTTTAAAAAATTTAGAGAGAATTTCAAAATAAAAAGTACACAAGATCCTAACCAGAGACAAATGCAACGTTGTGTCAATATTTCAGATTAATCCATGCAGAACTTTTTGAGTTATGCACGCATACACAAACCAACACAACATTTATGTATGTATATATATATATATTTTTGATAAAAATAATACATATTTCTTTTATATATATATATATATATATATATATATATATATATATATATATATATATATATATATATAAGCTGTTAGAGCATGTAAGGATAAAAATATTATTTAATGTAGATAAAATTTTCTCAATTTCGTATTTAAAGCAATAACTTGAATAACAATTAACTCTGAATAATTTAGATATACAAAATTTTAATCTGAAAGTGTAAAAAAAAACTTTTTCCCATAAGGTTTCAAGTACATTATTATAGAAGAACAATTTTATGAATAAATTAGAAAAATGAGGGGAAAAAAGTAATCATCAGCTCAGTCATTAAAAAAAATAAATTATATTATTCTGAAGTTCAAAATATAATATTAAATAAAACAATTTTTTTTTATTTTTGGTGTTACTAAAATTTCTATAGTAATATAATGGAGTGTATTAATCCATTGTACGTTATTATTTTTTATTGAAATACTATGAAGTGCCAATTTCATAAGAAATCATGAACAAATTCTTGTACTAGAGATATCACTTTTTATATTGAAAATTATTTTTATTACAAATATAAAAAAAATTCCTTAGAACAATGCGCATAGTTTTTGAAATACGAAATATTAAGCGATATTTTGTCATAACATTCCAGTGATTCAAAATCCTAGGTCAAAGCTCGAAAGAGCTACTCAATCTGGTCATGTTTTCAAACTAACACGAGAGATTTAAGAAAAATGATTGGAGGTGATTTCCATTTCTTTCAGGTTGAATAATGATGGGAGAGCGCTGAAATTTATTTTTCTTTTGTTTCTAAATGTTAAATATAAACCAGAAATTGGATATTCCACTTACATTTTTATTTAATACTAATTTTTTACAGTTACTGTAATTCATTTATTTTATTACAATTCATACGTTACTTAATGCCAACATTAAAATCCTAGTTTCAAAACACACTTTGTTTTAAGGTTTCCTTAGAGCATTCATATCACAAACTCAGTAGATATTACGGGCGACATGATCTGTTCTGCATTACGAGATTAAGCTGAAAAGTTCTCGGCCTGACAATGAAGACTACGATTTTTGGTTTAAAAATAATTTTATTTTTCTGCATAATCTCCCTTGACTTCAACACGTTTGGTCCAGCGTGTCTCTCTCCAACATCTGTATTCCTTTCCAGAAGTGTCTGGAAGACTGAAAACATTCATCTGTGGCCCATTGCACGCAAAGCACTTTTCAGTCACAAATTTGGAAACAAGGAAATCCAAGGGTGCCAAATAAGGAGAATATTGAGGAAGCCGATCAAATCTTACCCCAAATCCGCTGTTTTTCGATCCCAATGGTTTTTTTTTCTTTTTCAAGGCGGTCATTTTCTCGCGAATTTCGGCATCCATCTGGCGAACAGGATTGGAGTGATAGTAGCTTGTAATTGATTTGCCTTTCTCAGGGTAATTAATTAACAGGATCCCTTTCGCCTCCTAAAACACACTGGCCATGACCTTTCCTGTAGATGCAATCGACTTCGCTTTCTTTGGCGCTGAAGAGAATTGTTTAAAGGAGAGCGTTCTTATATTTTTGAAGAAAATATGCGGTTTTATTATTGCCTTACTAGCTCGTATACCCGTTCTTCGCACGGGTGAACAGAAAAATTAAACAACACAGATTGAAGGATAAAGAAGTTTTTAATGAGTTAATTTTACGTGAATTTCAATTTAAACAAAAAAGTTTTTTGCATATCTCAGCTAAACAACAAAAAAGAAAGAAAGAAAAAACACCTTTGTTAAATTTTAAGTATATAGATCTAATAGCTGATCAAAAGGATTTTTTTTTAATTTATAACTCCCCGTAACACTCTTGAGGGTCGATTTTGGAAAATACCTCCCTAAGCTGATATCTGCTCATCAAAAGTAACACGTTGTTAAAATTTTTGTGTAATGAACTCTTAAAATAGAGTGGAAATAATTTACATCTGAAAGTATAATACATTAATATTATTTTCTGCAGTATTTATTTTATGTTAAAACTGTAATATTCGCAAGCAACGCCGTTCGCCTTCCCCGCTGAAGTACTAATCATAGAACCCGTGCTGCCATATATCTTGGAAGAGTGGATTTCAAAGAATATTCCTGCTAAGTATTGGTAGAATATTCCTTCTAAGTTGGTGTGGTGTGGTAGTTAGGAGAAGGGGGTGCCAGCTCAGGTGTCGTCCACGTCACTTGACCATGGTTCAAAATTACGTGGTCCGTTGCCAAAAGCCCTCGTGTAGCTGAACAGTGAGACGTTAATATTCACTCACTCCAAAAAATACAGTTCAGTAGTTATAACTATTTTTATACTTAAAAATGCAATATCTGCCCATTCAATTAAAATTATAGCATTATAATTAACTACTAACCACAAACAAATTTTGAAAATTTGTCCAAATGATGTAGTGTGAAAGAGAAAGTTTATTTACTTTAAGTGCCAGAACCGATAAAAGCATTTATTTTGAAAAAGATCAATTACTTACTACCAAATGAGCATAATAAAATCATAAAAAAACCATTCAAATAAAGAGAGATTTATAACATTTTTATCTCAGGACCATAAAATTCCTTAGTACTTGAATATTGATATGTTTTTGCATCACCATCTGACAATAGTGTCGTGTATCGAAAACCATTATCTTCAGATCTTTGCCTTAATTTAAGAGCAGCCTCTTGTCCCATGGCACAAGATGATCCTATGTGATTGATAGCACATGAAGATATATGGCCTTTTCATACCACACATGAAATTCTGCTGAATTTTCTCCCAAATCAGATTTTGCGTGTTCACATTCAATGCAGCGTTTGGACATAATTTCAAAATCCATGACAAATCCAGTAAGAAGGTCAATCACACGCAACCTACTCCTATTTGAGGTGAATGTCCCCGTCAACCAAGTACCATCAAAAGTAACATCTATATCAGTAATGGCACTATTACTTTGATAAGCGCTTTTCACTTGACTTCGAACATCATTCAAGCTTTTTTCTGTAGATCTAACCAGAGATTTACATACCTTTTTTTTTATATGTATTGAATGTTCTGCTTGAGGGTAAATCCATATTCATTGACATACAAAATTTTCCCATAGCTAAATAGCCTTTCCCGAAACTTAAAAATGATTGCACCATGCACATGTTTATGTCAAATGGTCGGCTTTCATTACCTTCACTGTCAGAAATTCGTCTGGATGTAAAGTTTCTTGATTTAATTATATCGCAAAAAGGGCAAAATACAAAGATTTTTCTAGAAAATCTCCAAGCTTTTCACCAATGTCAATTTTTTAGTGAATACGATTTGCAAACATCACACAATAATTTTTTAAAAGTCCTTTTAAAAACTGTACATCCACTATCACATAATGAGGGACACTTCAGAATTTTCATAACAATTTAAATCGTTCAAGCAGCTGTCTCCTAAAGTTTGGCATCTCATATTTCTTTCTGGTAATGTTGAGGAAATAGAAGTTTTATCTTTTCTGAAAACATCAGTTTCATGATAGTGTAGTGTTCACTACACTATCTCTTGTTAGCTTTTTGTTTGCTAATAAGACTCGACCGCTTTTGTCTAGGCATGATGAATTAAAGTTTACTTATTAATAAAAAGATATTCAAACGAATATTTAAAATTATAAAGAAATAAATTGATTATATAATTGGCTTTGAGAAAGAGAGAGAGAAAAAAGCCTTTTGTTTTTTGATACTAATGGTTTTAGAATAAGAAAAAAAGAATGCGCACAAAAAAGCAAAATGGAATCACGTTTCTCTCTTGCATAAAAACAAACGAATTAATTCACTTCTCTTTTAATTAAAGTATAAAGCTTTAGAATCGCGTGTAAAAGTAAATCAATCGAAATTGTTTAGGCTAGGATGATAGCGTCTGCATTAGAAGCAGATGTCATGTCTCTTTTAGTTTCGGTTTCGCTTCGACATACTGTCAAAAAAAGTTAAGTAACTCGCAAAATAATGCAGCTAGAGCTACCAAATTTTATAAACATATTTAAAAAAGTCACATCTAAAATAAGGCAATAAAAAAATTCGTTAAAATCGTCATTTTTAGGGTAATGTGTCCCCTTAAAAAGACTTATAAGGAACTTTGCGATCAAACTCCTAAGAGAATGTCTTCACGGGAAAGCTCAGAACTGCAATGAAAGTCTTAACAATGACGTGTGGAGTATAACCCCGAAAGACAACTTTGTTGAGCAACAAACACTTTGTTTAAGGAATTATATCGTAATAATACTTTTTAATTCTGGGTTTGCTGGTCTGTTACCTCTACTTCAAATGTTAGGGATGAAATCATGTTATGAAATGAAAGGATATTTTGGTACCTCGACAAAACGAGAATTGTTGATTCTACGAGGCATTCTAAACCAGATAAGAAACTTTCTCGTAAAAAAGAAAGGCCCTTCAAAACTGTAAAAGTTTGTAGTATGAGGTGTTGAGGAAGGCACAACATACAAATCTGGAGAATTTTAAAGCCTTCCTAAATCATCAAAAAGTTTTATTGCAAATATAAACCTTATTTTGCATTTTGTGAAGAATGTTATTTTTGAACATAATGGTTAACGGTAAGAGTGATATTTCTTAAAGTAAGTGAAATATTCTTATGAAATTTTTCGAGTTTGTTCTTTGTATTATAATGAATGCTTTCTGCTAAAAGCTAAGGGTAGTTTTTCAATTATTTTTTTATGTAATTATATATGAAAAAAAAAGAAGTTTTTTAAGAAAATTCTAGGTTTTTTCATCTCGAACACCTGTATTTCATAATTTTACAGTAGAATTTGAGCCTTTTTAGTATAAAGCATAGTTAAACGTTAAAGAGAATTGTTTTCCTGAAACATTTTATTTTGTTTTTGTGATATATATTTTTTTAGAGTTGTTAGTAAAAGAGCAATTTTTTGTAATATTTTGTTAGAAATTTCTCAGTATTTTGAAAAGTAAGCTTTCAAAAAATTCTTCTTGCTCTATTTTCATAGTTTTGCAACAAATAACTACTAAATGATTATTTAAGTTATATTTTAGAAAATTGTCTCCGAACCCAGTCGGATACCTTAATAATTATTATTATCTATACATATAAATAAAAATGAAGTGTCTGTTTGTAATTTGAAATTAACATCTTTTTACTAAATGCATTTAAAAGTATATTCGGTACTTATATGAAAAAACCAATTTTTAAAAGTTTTGTCTGTCTGTTTGTTCCGGCTAATCTCTGAAACGGCTGGACCAATTTTGACGGAACTTTCATTGGCAAATAGCTAATGTTTTTAAGAGTAACTTAGGCTACTTTTATTTTAAGAAAAAAATTAGGGTTCCGTGAAAATAAAGGTAAAAACAATGAAATAGTGAACAATATCCGATTCAAATAGGGATTATTTTATTTCGCGAGCCTTCTGTCTCAACGATTTTTTGCAATTACGTTGTTGCCACTCACGATATTTCCCGTTCATGTCCTTTGATTTTAATGATTTTACAATCCTCACTCCATTGACGGCATCAAAGGTCATGCGTCTCTCTCACCCCTTCGTCAACAAAAAACAAAGAAAAAGGTAAAACAAAAAAGAAACATCGATTCACAAAGTAGAAGAATGACATTATACTTATAGCATAGGTATTTCTTTACGTGAAAAACATAGGTATTAAGTTTTCGTAAACTCTGCGAATTGAATAAACATTTTTCTGAATTCCACGTGAACGAAGTCGCGGGCAACAGCTATTTAACATAAAATAAATGCATCAGAAAGTAATATTAACGTATTATACATCCAGATACAAATTATTTACACTATTTTAAGCGTTTATTACACAAAATTTGTAACAATGTGTTACTTTTGCTGAGCAGAAGGTGTTTTAAAAATCAATCCACAAGAGTTACGGGGCGTTATAAATAAAAAAAAAATCTTTTTTATCAGCTATTATATCTACATACTTAAAATTTAGAAAACATGGTTTTTTGTTCAGCTGAGATATGCAAAAACCTTTTTTGTTGTTGTTTAATTTACAATTCACGTAAAATTAACTCATTAAAAACTTCTTTATCCTTCAGTCTGTATTGTTTAATTTTTCAATTTATCCGAGCGAAGAACGAGTATACCAGCTAGTATATAATAAAAATCATATAGTATAATTTAATAGTAATTATATATAACAAAGAATAAAATCATTGTATTGTGTGTGTAATAGAAAAATTATTCATAAGAATACTCATGTAACGTAATAATTTTAAATAAATAGCATAATTATAAATGAATAACAAAATAATAATTATAAATAAATATAATAAAAACAGTTATATAAATAACGAATATTATATGATTATTACTTATAATAATAATTGTATTTAAAAATTATGTTATTAATAAAATAATTACATAATATATATTAACATTGATAATAAATAGCTAAGTTTTTTTTGCATAATTATGATGGACAGTATTGAAGTCTTTGAACAATGTAGAAGGGCAATCTATGTCTAGTTGAAAAGAGAGGGGTTCGGTAAGTGTCGTAAAAACGACTCTACAGCCTTTGACTTCAGATAGGAGATGTGGCCGCGGTAGCCGAGCGACATAGGTATCGTATCGTGGCTTGCCTTGTCACGAGTTCGAGCCCAGTACCACTAAAGACCAGCCGTGTAGGGCAGGGATGCACGTTAAATCTGTCGAGAGCTGAAACGTCCTCCCGTGGTGTGGTGTGGTAGTTAGGAGAGGGGGTGCCCGCTCAGGTGTCCACGTCCCTTGACCATGGTTCAAAATTACGTGGTCCGTCGCCAAAAGCCCTTGTATAGCTGAACAGTGCGACGTTAATATTCAAACAATCAGGTAAGAGATCTTCCCCTCCCCTAAATGTGAAGGAAATGGTATGAAGAAATCGATGCAGTTGGCCAGAATGAATGGCTACATTTTTCCTTTTGAAAACGGGAATCCCGAAGAATCTCAATTTTCCCTTCAAAACAAATGTTTTGCCTTTGATTCTAAGCCGCACCCTATTTTCAATAGCATTAACACTGGAAAAATAGTGCGACTTAGATTCGAGTAAATACGGTATTAGATAAGGCGCCACGGTACCATCTTAACAACGTTTTTTCTTTAAAATTTGGAATTATACAGTGAGACTTCTAATCGGCTGAGAAATAAAAAAATAAAAGGCTCAATTTAAAATAAAAGATACATGTTTTGGTTTATATCAATCGTTACACTTTTAAGCAAAAACAAAGTAATTTGTTTACAATTTTCGCCATTAAAATGGGCGTGGCCCAAATTCAACGAATATTTAAAAATACGTTTTAAAGGCTTCTAAATACCCCAGAGGTCCAAGTAAGGCATTTTTAGAAAGGTTAAAATCTATACAATTGGAAAATGTAAAAATCTCAAATTGTGAAAAAAAATTTAGCTTTCAACACCCCTTAAACTAAGAGAAGGGTGGTGTTTTTTTTTTTTTTTTTTCCAATATCTACAGTTGTAAGAAACGAATTTCGCCAAATTTGGATAGCGCTCGAGTAGCTGAATAGTGCGATGTTAATATTCACTCATCAAATTTGGCGAAAAAAGAAAAAATTGCGCGATAAATTTATTTGTTCATTGTTCAGTTCGTACCTTTAATTCAATTTGCTCTCTTTTATTATACCCGTTAATAAAACAAAAAATTCTATCTGGCTAATGAAAATCTTAGTTACTTTTTTTGTTCGTTAGTATTACTTAAAATTAATTTATTTCATAAATATATGTCGATATCGTTTATGCGTACTATCTCAAGATTTAATAAAGTGTAAAATATAGAATATGTGAGATTCATAAAAAAAAATTATCAATATCAAAATATATTTTGTTTTATAAAATGTGTGTGTATTGATTATACACACACACACCAACTGAAAAAAATACCTTGATAAATATTTTTTTTTAAATTAATCACAAAGCTTGCATTTTTAATTTAAAAAAATTGCTCTTGACAATGAATGTAAAATTGAAATCAGATATTGAGGGAAATTAAGCATAAATTCAATATAAAAATATTATTATTTAAATATAATCATTATTTTTTATTTTATAAGCCTTATATATCTTTCATAAGAGAATTCAATTTTTTTCATTTTATTTTAACGGTCAAATTTTTCCACATATACACTGCGGGCCACACAAAATGCAACACCAAGAAAAACCAGAGATATCACAGCAGATAACATGTACAGATATCAAACGATTAAAATTACAGCCTCTTGTAACGCGTGTATGATTACAAAATCAATAGTTAGTGTAACCATCCTTGTTGGGTACTACCGCCACCACACGCCTCGGCATAGAATAAAAGAGACTTTGGATGTATCCTTGGGATACAACAGTCCATGCGTCTTCCACATATTGCCAAAGTTGATCTGATGTTGCAGTGGGTGGTGTATCCCGGGCCAGTCATTGTGCAAGCATGGACCACACGTTTTCGATTGGCAATACATCAGAAGAACAAGCAGGCCAAGAAAAAGGTGATGCATTTTGTGTGATCAGCTGTGTCAATCTAAGAATGTTCATGTCATTACCTTGTCATGTTAATTTTCAAGAAACACAACCTCTTTTTATCACTGGAGAATCCCACGAGCTGTCTTCTTTTGTTATTTCAAACGAAAAACTGTTATTTTAGAAACAAAACTTTTGAGTTGAGTTTTTACACGAATTGATTTAGATACTTGTGGGCTTTCATCTCCAAGATGACCATAAACCTTCAATATGTTTAAGTGGACTCCATTTTCAATGACTTTGCTCGCATAGCTGAGGGTATACAGCGTACTCGATGAAACTCTTTTTTTTAGCCATGTTTACAATGTCAAACAAGAACGAAGCAAAATAGATTTCGAGATCAAAATTGTCATTTTGAACAGAAGCAAAGTCGTAAAGCAATTACCGTATTTTCCTGTATATAATCCGTGGATTATGTGTTAAAAAAGTTTCAAATTTCGTTGTGCGTATTATACGCCGCCGCGAATTATCTGAGAAAAAACACACTACGAAAAACCGGTATTCAGAACGGAGTACAAAATACTCACTTTTGAATATGTCACATACTCAAAATAGCTCCGATGCAAACATACTCAAATTTGAGAGAAGCCCATTCTCATCTTTGGCATCGGCTACGTACTCAAAATTGTAAACATCGCATACTCATTTTTGAACCTGTTACTGGATCAAATTTGAGAATATAACAGCCAGATGAGTGTGTAATGCACTTATTTATGAGTATTTATGGGTCAAATACAAGTTTGTATGTTATTTATTTTCGATACTGTTGTATCCAATACGAATTTTTAACATAAAAATATACATCAAATCAAATTTAAAGGGATCTAAATATGCGATACTTAAGTTGGTAAATTTCATTTTTTTCCATCTTATATATTATTTAATTTACATTTTATGAAGTTTTTACCACTTAACTTCGAAAATCTAAATTCCTTTTGCATTTATTGTGTTACAAAAAGGTACTTTAGTATCATTGCAAAAATTCAACGTTCAAGATAATTCGCCATGTCTCGTACGCGTTGAATTAGCAACCATGTACTTAATTTTATATGCTGTCGCCAATACAACAAAAATTTTACTTTAAGAAAAAAAATACAACTATATATATATATATATATATATATATATATATATATATATATTTATTTGATCAAAAACTTTGTCTTCGAACTTATACATCAGATTTAAATCTTTGAAAATAACAAAAATAGATTCGATGAAATAGTTACACAAATTTGTAAGCATTTGAACTAGTTCCAGAAGCAATTTGGTTTATTACAAGTTATATTTATGTTTCTAAAAGAATTATATTGTGTGTGTGTTTCTTTTTAAAATCCTATACAAGCAGAAAATTAACTTTTATTTAAATTCAGTCTTTCAATAATAAGTTATTAGAAATATCTTGGAAACATTAGGATGAATAACAGATTTTATATAGTAAAAATTTCAAAGTAAGAAAGAAATAGTTCTTTACATAATATGTAATGAAGAAAAAGCCTTTTGACTAAAATAACACTCATTAGGCCCAGGTGTGTAAGTACTTTTTTATGAATTGTTTTGTTTAAATAGAAACACATTCATCTAGATGGAAATATAGAAAAATCCATTGCAATATATATTACAAATTAAGCTAGTTTTTATTCATATCAACTGATTTTATACTCTCCTATCACCAAAGAAAACAAATATTATAGTTTTTAAGTTAATGTTTTTATAATCAAAAATTAAACTACTTAAAAATTTCAGTCCTTAGAAGAATGTAAAAACAACTAAAACAGTAGAACCATAATCAATATACAGCATTTTATTTTCAATGCCTCTTTTTTTTCAATGATTCACTGTAAACAAGAAAAATAAAACAAACCAAAATCATATTTTTGAAATATTTATTCTGGAAATTGGACATATACATATCATACATTCAAAAAATAAACAAAAATATAAGTGAGATTTTGAAACAACATACCTTCATCCATAAGTTATTTTTATAAACACTATACAATCGATACTATAGTCAACTCCATTGTTTTAATGCAATATATATTGAATTATATGCTTACTAATAGAAATGAAATTAATGCAAATTAAGAATAAAGCATTCATCATCTAAAAACACGATAACAGGTTTAAAAAGTATGATTTTCTAAATATTACACATGAAGGCATGTATTTTTTTTGAAGTTCACATGTATAAAAACTACTGTTCAAAAATACCACACATTGGAACAATATATATATCAGTACACTACACACCGAATATCTTTTAGGCATGGTTTTGAAATTGCTGCAAATAAGATTTTGGTATCCAATAGTTTTCAATCTAAGATGATGGCCTCGCAATAAGAACTCGACATGAAAATAGTTTAAAAGAATGGCTTATTCCTGACAAAGAGGAATTACATTATGAAGCAAAAATGTAAGTACTTTTTTTGTAGAAAACCAATTAGAAAAATATGGGTGCCAGGATTTAAAAAAAACAGAACACAAGGTATTTAGAAATGCCAGGAAAAACTATGGAAATTGGAATGTGGGGAAAATGGAAAAATAATAACTGCATTTAAAAGCGTGGGGTGCGCTTGATATCAATTGCTATAATTTCTTAATAGTTCTATTCTGTAATACAAAGTTAGTGTAAAAATGTGTGTAGTACAAGGGTCCCCCACCCTTTTACCACAATGACATTAATTTTCTCGTTAATCATTTTGTTCTAAGAAAGTAAGTGCTGTTTTTTTTTCTTTCATCTTAAATACGTTTGATTAATTTTTGTATTGTTGGTTCAGTCCTAGGAGAGCCCACACCCTTGGCAACAAACCAAAAAAGCGCCAAGCCAGAGTGAGATGGCGGCAAGTGAATATAGCGGGACAAGGTGGATCGTAATGAAAATATATGTTAACAGTACAAAAATTAATCAAACGTATTTAAGATGAAAAAAAAACAGCACTTACTTTCTTACTGCTGATCTTTTTCGAGTGGAGGCTACAGCATGACAGCGGATTAGGTTTACCATACATAATGTATCAAAGTAGAGTTACCAAGATGGTGCAATTATCACCAACCAAAATAATTTGCTCCAAGGGTGTGGGCTCTCCTAGGACTGAACCCATTCTTATATTAAGATTTACTTTTTAGTACGATTAACTATAAAAGCATTTTTTTAAAAAACTATGGTGTTTCATGTATGTCAGACTGAACAGATTTCAGTACTTACGTATTATCAAAACAATCGCCAACTCTATTAATAATTCACTGAATTGACAACTCCAATTGGTACTTACGTCTTATTGGTGACATTATATGAAATGAAGCACCTAGTTGCCAATTTTCAGTGTGTCACCGGGGTTGCCAACTTGGTGAGTTATTAATAGAGTTGGCAATTGATGCGATATTTCATAAGTACCCCCCTTCCCCAATTTCCTGTGTTGTACATGCTGAATTGGCAATCAGGTGCTTCGTTTCATATAACGTTGCCAATAGGTTGCAATAATATATAAGTAGGGGAAACCTGTGTACCTAGGGCCATATTTTTTCAATGCACAAAAACAGAGCCCCTGGCCTGTTTAAAAATGTGAAACTAATATGCACTCATCATTATACTAACTATCATCCAATTGTAAATATAAGAACTTAAAATATTAAATTCTGCGAAATAAAAGGTTTTAAAAAAATTTACAAATGGCCCTAGGTACAATATCATTGTACATAGGGCCTTTCCCTGAAAGTTAGGTTTCTCTCACTCTGTAATCAATAGAAAACAAACATACACACATGAATGTAATAAAAGAAACAATATCAGTTAATACATTGATTTATCATGTAACCATTTAAATTGCAATGTGCCAAATTATTAATGAATTGCACGTATTTTGATCCAACATTTAATTTTAAAAACTGGTTCCAAAAGTGAGCTGCATACATTGTCGTTCTGAAGAATCGACAGATTATGGTTTAGACAGTTTGAACAGAATATTTCTGTTCCCTGTTTTATAAGTTTCTTCTTTATTATAAAGAAACTTATTTGAACGTGCAATATTCTTCAGAAACTTAACACTCTTGTATTCTTTTTTAACATCTATTACTTCTGCCATATAAAAATGTTTAGTTTTTTTGCCTTGTATTTTTGTTAAACAAAAGTCCCCTTTTCAATACTATCAGTTACTGTAGAATTTGCATCATCAGCGGAATGGGAGAATCTTCAATATCTGATAATTCTTATATTATCTGCATTAGGTTTTGACCATTTTATTCAGTCAGGATTTCTAGGTATCTCTAAAAAAGTTAGGAATTTATAATTGCTCATTAAGAGAAAAATTTAATTGAAATATCATAAAAATCTGATTTAGAATTATATTATTTTTATAACTATAAAAAATTGGGGTTTTTTTGTTAATTAAATGCATTCTTTTGTTTGTATAAATAAAATAATCCTGAAAAATAACAATAATGGTAGCTAAGATATTTTTTTTATAAATCAAGCATGTTGAAAGTTTCAGAACAAAATATACACTCCTCTCATTTTAATAACATCCAATAATAATAAAAACTTGACTAAATCAAAATGGTTCAGATAATTAAGACCATTTTCCTCTTTTTATCATGAAAACTTTTTCAATAAAATAATAACATAAAGAATATTAATTGCAATTGTACCTAGGTACAAGGCAACTATGTGGCCCCAGGTACAAGACTAGGTAATTTTATACAAAATGTCTTCTGCAGAAAATCCACATGGAGAGAGGATTTATTTAAAATCTTATTTATTACTTAATGCTTAAAATTATGTACAAGAAAAAAAAAATTAAAGAAAATTTTTGACTTACTTTGTACAACAATAAAAAGAAATGAGCTACAGAACTTTACTTCGGACTATGTAAGCATGTTTTGCATTTATAACTAACCACAGCTTTCTTTTGAAAAATTTCAAAATGAATGCCAAAGTAGGAATAGGTGTTCCAACTCATCCAACTGAGTAATAAAACTTAGAACTAGGTATTCAAATAAAATGGGGTGGCCCTAGGTACACAGGTCTTCCTTACTCAGATTTCTTATGTTTTTTACTTGTATGTAACATGCTTTCATACAAGAGTTTTTGTACCAAAGGTGTATTAATTTTTGGTACTTACATATTATCGCAACTTTATTGTCCAGATTATATGAAATTAAATACGTTGTTGTGTCAATTAAGCCTAAGTCCATTTCAAAATTCATGTAAAATCCTTGCTCTAATAAAATATCCCAAAATTTATGGTTCATAATCATTCCATAATTTCTAGATCACACAGGCATGATCACGGGACTTAGAAAAGGGAAGATTTTCAGATGAAGAAATTTTCTTCACGGTTATGAGAAAGAATGAAATGTATAACAGCAAGTATGATTCCTCTACTGAAATCGATTCTAATTTAGAAGAGGGAGACACTGTTGAAAATAAATGCTTTATATAGAGAGAAACAAAAACATTTGGAAAGAACGTAATTTTAAAGGTGACACAACTGGTACACATCTTATCCACTTTCAGATGAACTTTTGAAGGAAAAAAAATATTGCTGGAACAATAAGAAAAAATAAAGAAATTCCAAATTTTTTTTAAATTTAAAAAACAAAGTTTACTCCTATATGTTTAGTTTTAATAAGATTGTTTAGTTTTAATAAGATAAAGGTTTTTTTAAAAAATTAAGATCCCGTGAAAACATCGCACTCACTCACGACTAGATTAAAGGAGTGTATAAACAATGTGCTGAATGCCCTTATAAAAAGAATAGAAAAACTAAATTTAACAGTGAAAAATGTAATAAACATAATGTATTTCCTACTTTTCTTTCTTTTTTATACAAATTTTATGGTATAATCAGAACGTAAACATCCTTGGGGGTGTGAGATACCCTGCGCAAGAACTTTAGGCCATTTTTTTCGCATGAGTGATGCAGGGTTATAAGATAAATCAGTACTTAACATACATGGTAATAATTGTTGGCAATACAAATTTCGCATGTATCATATGCGCTGAATTGCCAATCATATATGCTTCATTTCATATAATGTCGCCAAAAGGTTGTGATAATATGTAAGTACTGATAAATCCAATTTAAACAATGTCGAGATCAATTATTAATAAAACAAAATAGTCGTTAAATATTATTAATCAAGAACATTTAATATTTATATGTAATGTCTAAAAATAAAAAGCATTCTTGAAATATAGATTACATTCAATTTTACTAACTAATTTTGCTCATTCTGTAATTTCTGTTCAGTAAATTTTGATTCTTTCAATATTCGAAAATGAGAGTGAAAGGAATCATAAAGTATATTGAAATTGTTGAAGCTCTTTAAATAATTTTTTATGAGAACTTTTAACGCATTTTCCATAAATTTACTAATAAGCTAAAAAGGTTCTTTAAAACTTACAAGAAATTAAACTCATAAAAATTATAGTTTAAAAAAATAAAAAACACTTTTATAGTTAATCGAACTAAAAAGGAAAAAATAATTCTTAATATAAGAATAAAATGATTAGCGAGACAATGTCGTGATAAAAATGTGGGGTGCTCAATATCAATTGTTATAATTTCTTACTAGTTCTATTCTGAAATGCCGAGTTAGTGTAAAAATGTAGAACAAAAGCACCCCACGCTTTTACCACAATGACAATATATATTTTCTCGTTAATCATTTTATTCTTACATTATGCATTATTTTTTACTTTTTTAGTTTAGCTATAAAAGTGTGTTTTTTGGTTTTTTTAAACTAAAATTTATTTTTCATTTTTTAGTTCGATCTACAATAAAAGCATGCTTTTTTAATTTTTTAAACTATCATTTATTTATTTCTATTTTCAAAAAAAGTGGGCAATTGTTTATATTATAATAAGAAATTACTGAGACATGAGTGTTTTTGCTTTAGAGTTGTAACAATCTTTCAGTCACCAAATCTGGAAATGGGAAATTGTTAATCGTCATGATCCTTATCAGGACAATGGAACAAAATTATTCTATTTTCATCAGTCCTTGAAAAGTGTGCAAAATTTCGAATTAATCAGACCTTTTAGAGTGGATAAAAATATAGTTCAAAGATTCCGTTACATACAGGTGAAGCTTATAAAGATTAAAAAGATTACTAATTGAAAACGAAAATTTATTTTGTAAACTTGCCTTTTTCAAACCATGCAATTCATTTTCGAGTTCAATATGAAAGTTAAAATTATTAAGATGATCAACCATTCTCCTTTTATAGATCCTGTCCTTCCTCGAAAAGTGTCCTCCTTTTTTCAATATTTTAAAACAGATCTGTTAATCTCTGCATTCAGAGATGAACCAAACATGTTTCCAATATGTCGAGGAATAGTCTGAAACAAATATCACAGGAAATAACAGTTTTCAATGGTGTTTTTTGACTTTATCACAAGTAAATTGGGCAGATATAGAAAACTGTGTTGATTTTTTTATCAAAAGAAATGCCTGATATTAAAATCATTGACAATGGTCAGTTTGCAGACTGAATGTATACTTAAATTATAATAAAACTGAAACAATTGGAAAATCAACATGCTGAAATTGATAAGATGGATTGAAATACTTAACCATTTCAAAAATAAGCACATAACATAAGAAAATTTAGTTATTTTTTTTTAATTTACATTGTGCTGTCCTGGAACTAATGCACTAGTTGAGTCTTTTCAGTTCGTAATTTATGGACAAGTCAGAAATCAAGATTGAATGTTGATATTTTTTAGTTGCAGTACTTATATTATAGTAAAGATGAAAGGTAATTTTTGCTCCGAAATATATATTTCCGATAAATTATAAAATATATTGAGAAACGAAACAATGCATTTTTGTTTGAATTAATAAAATGTTTCACACATTTACGTTGAAACTTTTTCTTAAATTTTTCGTTCTCCTTTTCATTTTAAAAATCTGGTCACCTTAAAAGTATTCCAAAGTAACACAATTATTTGCCTGAATAATTTAAATGAAATGACTTATTATGAATCAAGTAAATTATATTACATTTATAACAGTAATCCGCCAAAATAAGGTGAATATTTATCCCATTAAATTTTTCGTTCAAAGGCAGTTACTTAAGAAATACAAATGAGTACATTTAACTCAAAAATCAAAACAATCTTGTATTCATGTGTTCTTCCGCGGGTAGCGTGGTAGATACAAAAAAATAGTTCGGAAGATTTATGAGAATTAAATTTGTTGCTAAGCCCCAATTATCAAAATATGTAGCCGATATATTAAAAGAGCTTCTGCAATCATGAATATCTTTTTTAATTTTTCCTAAAGCATTAATTAGCATTTTTGGGGATTTTGAGTACATATAAGGAATCAAATTCAATCAAGGCATGCGGTCAAATCTGATGCAAACATTCTCATTTCAAAATGAGTATGTTTACGTACTCATTTTTGAGTAAGTCTTTTTTCTCCGTGCATTCTCCATCAGAAAAGCGAACAATAAAGTTTTGGAAGAAATGCCGTTTATGTTTTATAAAATAAATAACAGATGGCGCTTTCATGACTCGGATGACGTATTTCAGCTATAACTAGTTTTTGTCCAATTACATTCAAAAACGAATTCGATTCCTCGGAAGGAAAAAATAGTTATTAGTCGCTGGCGCCATTTCCAATTTTCTCTCTTGACTAGAGCTATTAAGTCCTTCGAAAGTTTTCATCAAGTTGAAGCGAAAGTGTTAAGTTACACTACAAACTTAAAAGGCTACCAAAATCGGGAAGCTGCAAGGTTTTTCAACGTTGACGAATTGAATATTCGTTTGTGGAGAAAAAACAAGACAAACTTCGAAAATTGTGATTGCCGTTAAAGTGCCGATCATTTTGGTAAACCTCACTGGCCAGAATTAGAGGAAGAAATAAATAAAAAGATTTTAAAAGAAAGAGACAGTGGGGAAGCAGTCTCGATCTAAATTTTTTTGCTGTTAACTTGCTAAATTAAAAAAAAGAAAGATTTTTTCCGCATGGAATGTTGGGGCTGCGGTAGCCCAGTGGTTAAGGTATCGGACCATGGCAGGCATGTCATGAGTTCGAGCCCAGTACCACCAAAAGACCCGCCGTGTAGGGCAGCGATGCACGTTAAATCTGTCGAGAGCTGAAACGTCCTCCCATTGGTGTGGTGTGGTAGTTAGGAGAGGGGGTGCCAGCTCAGGTGTCGTCCACCTCACTTGACCATGGTTCGAAATTACGTGGTCCGTCGCCAAAAGCCCTCGTGTAGCTGAATAGTGCGACGTTAATATTCACTCACTCACTCCGCATGGAATGTTTTGTTTAACAACTCAAAACATAGATGGCAGTAGCAAAGAATTTTTTTGTTTTATTGAGATTATCGTAAAAAATATTATCATATTTGAAAAGACATTTCGTAATAAATTTTTTTTCCTGTACAATTTCTTACTTCTATTTTCAATTATATTGTGCATTTTTTGTCTTTATGACATTCATTATCGGCAGTTTATATTTTGGATTATTCGGCCTAAAAACTGCCGCAGATTATACAATGTTTTTTTTTACTCGAAAAAAAGGCTTTGCGGATAATACGCCGCTGCGGATTATATACAGGAAAATACGTTTATAACGGGCACATAGAGAAGCGTAGCAAGGTCGACTGAAAAATTATCTCGAAATAGGTTTGCATCCAAATTTAAATTTTATCACGCCGGGTTTTTTTTTTTTTTTTTTTTCTTTTTTACGGTTTTGTTACTTGTAAAAAAAAAAAGAAATTTTGTCACTTCGATTGAAAAAAACGTTTTGTTATTATGCGATTATAACTAGGATATATATCTTTAAAATTACAATGTATATAATGTATGACACTTCTTACAAATTGCTATGCATTCATTTTATTTTAAATTTCAAAAAATTGAAATATTTTTCAAGCAAATTAATACCTTTTCTATGTTTCCCAATCCTGTCAAGTTTAATTAAAATGAAATGTAGTTTTTAAAATGGGAGTTAATTGCCTTTTTGGAAAGGGACAGGGCAAATGAAATAATCTTGTGAAAGAAAATTATTTGTCTTTCAAATGTAGGATGATATATTGTGAAGTATGTGCATAAAATATTGATCTCGTGAAATTTTAAGTATTTGTATCGGAAAATTTAAAATGCCAATGAATGTTTTGAATGATATAGCATAGTACAGCAAAGAATGTAGAAAGAGGTATTGTTTCTCTGAAAATTGGAAAGTGGAATGCTGTTATTTCGTTTAACTATATATTCTAGCTTTACTATCTTTTTTCCTAATTTCAATATTGGTATTGATGGTTATTTTTATTTTCAGAGGAATAGGAGAATTTACACAAGTGTAGAATTCCACAATCAAACCAATACAAGGAAGAAAATGAGAGACGTAGAAAAAAAATCCAAGATGTCTGTGAGAAAAATTATAAAAATTTTTAGAGAAAAGAAAATCCACTACGAAAATATGGAGTGTTTTAACAAAGTTTTCCATATTTAACGTGGCGCATCACTAAAAGTATTTCCTTTTTCTAGGGTTGTTACTTCAGACCAATCATTCACCAATTCTAAAAGGACAATGCACTATTTTTATCGTTCAGTGCAAGCTTGTTGTTTTATGGAGCATAAAGTAGTTCATGTCCTTTCTCTGAATTTTGCTCTAAGGAAGTGTGTAATACAGGTATTGTGCCATACCTTTTAGGTTTCGTTTAAATTTCCGTAGAGAATGTTATTTTAGTTAAAAATGTCCATGATCCTGCAATTTTGCAATCATTGAATACATTTTAGAATATTTTCAGCAAATTCAACTGATAATAGTCGGATGATGCCATATTTATTTGTAAAATGTGATATTCAGCTGGATTTCATTTTGTGCAATAATTTAAAGTACAACTAGATTTCTCTCTCTCTCTCAGTACTGCATTCGAATAAAAAAAATTGTATCATTATAAGCCGCTTTCCATAAAAAATATGCACCCTCCTCACGTCACTTAAAATGAAATAAGGATTTATACGTGATCTCACTTGAGATTTCCAATTTTATAAACTGACAAGATGGCTTCCACTCGAAATAAAATCTTAAAACATCACTTGAGTAATATGCACCACAAAGAGGCTCATGTTTGTGAAATATGCAACAAGTCTTTCAACCGCCATAGTAGTTTGAATTCACATTTACGTGTTCATACCCAGGAAAAACCTTATATTTGTGAAATATGCAATAAGGCATTCTCTCGTAGTAATAGTCTAATGGTGCATTTACGTTATCATACCATGGAAAAGCCGCATGTTTGTGAAATATGCAACAAGGCTTTCTCTCAAAGTTGTCATTTAAATACACATTTACGTATTCATTCCAAGGAAAAGCCTTATGTTTGTAAAATATGCAACAAGGCATTCTCTCAAAGTGGTTCCTTAAATATGCATTTAAGTGTTCACACCCAAGAAAGGCCTTATATTTGTGAAATATGCAAAAAGGCATTCCCTCGTAGTAATAGTCTAATTGTGCATTTACGTAATCATACCAAGGAAAAACTACATGTTTGTGAAATATGTAACAAGGCTTTCGCTCAAAGTGGCCATTTAACTTCTCATTTACGTACTCATTCCAAGGAAAAGCCTTATATTTGTAAAATATGCAACAAGGCTTTTGCCCAAAGTAGTCGATTAAATTCCCATTTACGTATTCATACCCAGGAAAAGCCTCACATTTGTGAAATATGCAACAAGGCTTTCTCTGTAAGTTGTAACTTAAGTATACATTTACGTATTCATACGAAGGAAAAGCCTTATGCTTGTGAAGTATGCAACAAGACTTTCTCTCAAAGTGGTAACTTACAGAAGCATTTACTTATTCATTCCAAGGAAAAGCCTCATGTTTGTGAAATGTGCAACAAGGCTTTCACTCAAATTAGTGTTTTGAAAACTCATCTACGTATTCATACCAATGAAAGGCCTCATGTTTGTGAAATATGCAACAAAGCTTTCAGAGAAAGGGGTCATTTAAGAAGACATTTTCTTATCCATACCAGGAGAAAACCTTATGTTAATGAAATAATTTAAAAGAATGTCTGTGAAATTGGTTCTTTAAATGTATATTTAGAGATATAAATAAAAAAATCCATCATTTCTGTTAAGAATATCATATCTTTTAAATATACTGCATATCTTTTTATCACATTATTAAATTATGATGAGATTTGTGCATTCATACCAAAAAAAGTGTGTGAAATATCCACATCTCTTTCTATTAAAGTTGTAACAAGACATTCACTTATCCATACCAAGGATAATCTTTATGTATGTGCTTACTCTAAAAATGCTTTTTCTCCAATATGTTACTTAAGGTGACTGGGTACCCCCAAAATGACTGTAATTTAAGTATTGATTTAAATAAATTATTGTTATATACTGAAAAACTATCCATTATTTGATTTGTTACTGTGTTATATTTTAAAAAATGCAAATTTCTAACCTTTTGTTTTGTGGAATACTCATATAAAATCAAATTATTGGTAAATTTTATGAAATTCATACGAATTTTTAAAAATTTAATACAATTTGGTATGTTCAAATCAGTTAATTTATTCATATCAAAGAAATCGGCCCATTTTATCAAGTTCAGTTTTTTCAAAAAATGCTTCAAAGGCTGCTCTTTTCATTTCGAATTTTCTTCTATACAAAAAGTACAATTCATAAAAGATTTCTACAATACACACACAGACCTGTTTGTGGTGATATAAAAACTAAGAATATAAATGCTGAGTGGAATTTGGGTGGAAAATTCCACACATTGGATTTTGTTCTCACGTCAATTTTTACTTCGTATAAGATATTTATACAGCTTTAATGGGCCACACAGTGTAGTAAATTAGTCACGGGTTCGAATCTTGATTTTTCTAAGAATCCATTTTTTGAAATCTTGCAAGGACGACTTATTATACGAACCGGGATCTCAAATTTCTCGATTGATATTGTGTGGTAGTTTGATATTGTAATATAAATTAGACGTTCCACCTGTGGTGTCTTCGTTTGACTACATATAAATTATGAAATCTCTTACCAAACGAACTCATGCTTTTAAATTTCTGTAGGAAATTAATTTGTAAAATGATTTTAATTTCCATTTTTATTGTTTTGTTAACTAATAAAATTGCTTGATTGCTATTAATTACATTTTTATTGTTAGGTTTAAGAAATGTTGAATAATTTTCAGCGATGTGCATTGAATTTGGGACAATTTGCTTCCAACATTCACTGAATTGCTAACCAAACATGTACATTTTTCATTTTTTTTGTACCCAACGCTCTTATTAAATTCAATTACTAAAAAACTTGAACGTTATTTATTTCAGTTATTATTTCAGATGTTTTTAACATCAGAGCATATTTTAATATTAAAATGTGTCAAACTAAATAAAAATAATGCAAATATTTTATATTCCTAATTTTTAAATACTTTGATTGGTTTTAAAATAGTAAATTTTTTGAAAATATGTAATTGATCTGATAAGTTGTTTTTATGTATTTATTAATCAGCTAAATTTTGCAAATTAGGTATGTTAACCACTACTTGAATTTTATTTTAGACTATCTGTATGGCCCGGCGTTGCACGGGCTTTCTGTACTTATATAAGCAAAAGCTTCAGCAAAATATACTTTTTCGAAATTTCTTTGTGTTGCACAGGCTATTGCAGCTTTAAGAAATAGTATATATTTTTCAGAATTAAAATATGCTAACACTCATATGAGCATCGATAATATTAACGTAAAACATGACAAATAGAATTGATAAAAGTGTCTATTTTATTTTTGTTTAACATTTTAAACTATCTTATTAAAAAAAATTTAAAAATTATCAGTTTTATTATATTCTTCAAAAGTAATATATGGCTAATTATGTTTTGTTTATTATTTTCATATGTGTGTAAAATGAATTTCTTAAGTGGTAAGAAAATGAAAAAATATAATACAAAATTATATTATGTTTAGTAAAACAATGAAAAAATATTTTGAAATTAAAATTACTTTTGTAACTTTAGAGAATTCTTGAAGTATCATAAAAGGCATAGAAAATAAGGATGGCAATTAATAATGAATCATAATATATGTGGACATTGCTTTTATTTATTTTTTAACTTGTAGTGGATGACAGTGGGTAATATACAATTTTTTCAAATGTAAATTCATTTATTAAATTAAGAAATGGCCATTGCAGAGCAGCGTCCAAAAGTAAAAAAAATAATTTTTTAATGAGTATTCTCATTGCAATTTCGCTTCACAGATAAGAATGATTTCATAAAAACGCATATTTGAATATAAGAGAGAAAATTAACTTGTGTTAAAAAGGTAAATAGAAATGAAAGGATGAAAATGTAAAAAGAAAAAATTATGTCACAAACAACTCCCTTAAAATATTAACATAAATAACATTCATTAGGAAGGCTTCAACTGGGAAAAAATAAAATTAGTACTAACTAAAATTGTAAAAAATAGATAAAATAAGCCTACATTGTAATAAAGCATTAAATTAAATTTTGTGTAGCATTAAATTAATATCACATGAGGAATTGAAGTAATACTATCTAACATCTATATTACATTTAATATAAAATTCAGATGTAATACAATAGGGGAAAAATTAAATTAGTAAGAACTAAAATGAACTACCTAAAACAGACCTACGTTGAAAAAATGAGAATGAACCTAATGAGAGAAATAATAAACCCTGTTGATAAAAAACTAATTTTTTAAACAATACTTTTTGCAAAATTTTAGTTAAAAAAATATTTGTGTGTGTTATTCTGTTGCAAAGAACAAACAAATGAGGAAATACAATGATAATTATAGTGATAATTGAAATGTATATATCATATATGAACAGTATATATACAAAGTGTATGATCTTCATAAAACTAAATGCGGAACATATTATCAGAAGTAAATTAAACCGTAATGTATGAGAAGTAAAATCACATCAACACTGAATTTTACGGAAATCCAAAGAGAAGTATGAAAAAATTGTATCAAGCTGCATCTTTCTACCTCAAAAACTTTTGGATCACAAATGGTATAAATATATTTATATATATTTAGAGAATGTTAAAAGCAAAATTGATGCAAGATGCCATGCGACAAAAAATCTGATCAACACAGATCAGCATCTGAAGTTTTCCTATAATGATGAGAACATAGTATTTGCTGATGAAGGAAGAAAAGCAATAATCTTTTTTCCAACCAAATAAAATGTCATAGAAATGCACGTATGTAAAATCTTTAAAAATCTATATGAAGAACAGATTGTAAGAAGGAAAGTTAAAAAAACCATGATGCAGCACGACAAAAATTGCATTATTTCTGAATTTTAAAGTGCAAAAGAAAATTATTTTGCTGAGCATTTAATCCCATTCATAGTTTCTGTGAAGATCTTCTTGATGAGTACTTATTGGTTTAAAAACTATGAGGTCAAAAAAGCAACAATGCTAAAATCTGGTTAATAACAATTGTTGACATAAATCGAAGGTAGTTTTTTTTTCAAATATTTCCAAACCATTAATAGCAATTAGCTTAATTTAGCTTCTGTTTACAAAAAGCTTAAATCATTTTTTGGCTTAAAAACTAACTTTTGAGTCACAGTATCACATAATTGAAAGTACAATAAGCAAGAAAATTACAGTTCAGAAAATAAACATACATAAAAATGTGCGACACTAAAATAGAAATTACAGCATTAATTTAAACTAAAAGGTTATCTAATTAAGCCCTAATTTTAATGAAATTACCACAACCAGAGCTGAACAAACAAACACAGAAATTCTTAAATATAAAAAAATTAAACATGAATAAATACGAAGTAACCTAACATATAGTAGAAATTATAACATTAATTCAAACCGAAAAGCAACACGTAGAAATCTGGTTAATAACAATTGTTGACATAAATGGAAGGTAGTTTCTTACAAATATTGCCAATCCGTTAATAGCAATTAGTTTAATTTAGTACTATTTTCTTCTTGTTATAAAGCTAGCTAGGATTTTCTACTTTATTGTTACAATAAGCGGGATTTAGAACTTGTCGTTGAACAAAGAAAAGCAATAAAGTTTTTTCTAACAGAAAGGAACTTTCTGTAACAGATTATTATCATTATTTTTGAACATAAGAATAAAATCAGGTAAGAAGTGAAGATTGTCTTAAGAATCCACTGATATTTGCGTTGAAGAATAAGTAATTATTATCAGTACTTGCGTATTAGCGTCACCGCAGCCAAATTGAAGCCATTTTCCACCAAAATCTGATCGATTTGTTTTTTACACATAATATGTTAAGAATTTTTGTGGTTTTGGAATCAAGGTTTAAATATTAAAATAAATAAAATTCAGTTTTTTGAAAGCATAATATAATTTAAAGAGGGCAGAGCCATTGCAGAACAATGTACCCAAAATTTAAAAATAATTTTTTAATGAGTGTTCACATTGAAACTTTTCTTCACAGAAAATGCTTTCATAAAAATATATATTTGAATGTAAGAGAAAATTAACATGCTAAAAAGGTAAATAGAAATGAAAGAATGAAAATATAAATAAAAATTATAACAGAAAAGTAATAGCAGTAATATGTTTCTGCTATGGGAAATGACACTCCTTATGAACTTAAAGGGTTGTAATCCTATATAGAAGTATACTATTTTTTTCTAAACCTTGGAATAATGACTTAAAAAAATGAGAGCATTGCATATGTACATTTCAGGTTTCTTCGTAAAAAAGAGGGTGTGCATTATACGGCGAACATAACAAACATTAAAATATGCAACTATTTAAATGTATTGCAAATAATTTATATTATAAGCTTACTTATATATAAAATAATGCTAATGGAATAAGAGCAATTAAATTTTTCCCAAATATTAAGGAAATGTTTGTTTTCTAATAGGCCATTACACGAAAATCTGTTTTTGACGCCAAGCCCTTCACTTAGAATAAACTTGCGTTTGCATTCAAGTTTTAATTTTTTTTTCGAGGGCTTAATTTTTAAGTGAAAATTTCTTTTTTACTGCATCAATGAATTCTTGTAAAAAGCAATTTTATTTCAGCAATCCGTTATAACATTTTTTTTCGTTATAAGTTTTTGATTTATGTATTTTTTTGGTAGGAAGAGTCATTGGTCCGCCACCTTAAACGTATTTTATATTTTTTCAATAACTGAATTAAATTAGTTTAATATACATTTCTGTTTTGCTTATATTTTATTTGATTATTTCGAATCATTTCTTGTTTTAGATTCAATTCTGGGATTCTCTTTTCAGTTTAAAAATTTCTAACTTAGGTTTAAGGCTTGTGTCACGTTTATTATTCTTTTTTTCATTTTAAACCTTTATATGTATACATTTGATACTTCCGTACTGTTTCGAGTTTTAGATTTAAAGTTGTCTCATTTCTTTTCCAGCTTAAGAATTTCTGATAACTTTAATATTGCTTTCAAAAATTTCACATTCTTTATTTTAAAAATTGAAGACCTAATTAAATCTAAAACCAGAAACAACACACAAAAATCAACTGTAAACATTTATAGGTGAACATGAAAAAGGAATAAACGTTACGCTGCCTTAAATCAAAATAGAAATTACAATACGAATACCATTGTGATTACACAAAAAATAAATAAGAAATTTTTAAACTGAAAAAGAAATGACAAAATTAGATCAATGCACGAAACAAAAATGTATATCAAACTAATTTGATTTAGTTATTGAAAAATAAAAAGTAGGCTTAGCTTGAAGAGCGATGCATTGACAGTCTGTTAATCCCAATTAGTTTGAATTTAATGTTATTTTCTTTATACATTTTTCTACTTGTTACAAATGAAAAACATGGAATTTGCCAATAAAGGAAAAGCGTACTTACGTATTGGCATCACTGCAGCAAAATTTGCACATTGATATCAAAACAGATTCTTATGTGTTTTATATGAGAAAAAAAAAAAGTTACATTTTGGTTTTTTTAATGAAAGAAAATGTTGTTACTTACATTTTATTATACCCCAATGCCAACATTCAAAATAACTCTCCAACTCTGATTTCGCATGTGTTGTATGCGCTAAATTGTGGCTATCAAATGGTATGAAAATATCTTTAAAAGTAGCCAGTACAGTAATTAAGTTATGCCTTGCAAGAAGGGTAGTTGTTCTATTACACAATCAACATGTAGTACTATAAACCACAAAAATATATCATAAATAATCATGCATAAAAATAAAAGATACACAAATATTTAATGAGCATTAAAATAAAAACAGCCTTGCTGAAAACAGATTCTATTATTATCTAAAATCATAGATTTTTTAAAAAACAAAATATACTGATTTAATATGAAACTGTATCCCGAACACACACATGTAAAACATTGAGCAAACTTTGGTATCACCCATAGTGGCAAAAACTTGTATTTTCATTTCTGAAAGTCCATTAGCATTAATGAATTAAACAAAGTTTCATCCTTTTGTTTGAAATTTCAGAAAAGGATAAAATATGCTTAATTAAGAAAATATAATTCACTTCTGTCGACATCGCCAAATAAACTGTAAACAAAAGCGTATTGTTAAACTAAAAAAAGACTTAGAAAAAGCACTTGTTATAGGACAATTTTTTAGAAAAACAATTGCAATTCTACCACAAAGAATTAAAAAACAATTAAATACAACCTTAAAAGAATATATTTATAATAAAATATGAAACAATAATCCAAAAAACAGTTTGAAACATTAATTTTTACAAACTTATACATGAGTGACATATCAGCAGTTCATAGAAAAATTTAATTTTAAAATCTAAAGCGAATTTCAAAAAGCTTTTCGTAGTGCATAGCATGACCTTTTGTATTTATGTGCCAAGTTTTATACTTCTAGGTTGCTTAGTTTGGCCGGAATAAATGAAACACACGTGTTTAAAAAGTTCGCATATGTCAGTAGCGTAATTTTTCGCACTAGTCAAGGACCGATGACGATACAATAATTTCAAAATTTTGTTTCATTGTCAAAAATAAAAATTTTAAGTATTTACAGGATTTGGCAACTAATTCATTATATCGTTTCCAGATTTGGCGACTAATTGCATGTACCATCTCCAAATTTGGCAACTAATTGCATACTCCATTTCCAAGTTTGGTTGGTAATTCCAGATATAGTGACTAAAAGACCCAACCTCTTAAAAAAGGGCAACACTGAAAATGAAAACGCTTGTTATTTTTTCAAATAAAAGAAAAAAAAGTGTTCTTTATGTGAGAAAGTTGAGAAAAAGAATTGTGCAAGTGAAAAAAAATAATTTAGGTTCTAACTGCTAAATATTTTTTTTATTTTTACCAAGCAATAAGTTTAGAAGTGATGATATGAATTGACATTAAAGCAATTCGCTTAAAAGGTGATAATACGATTGACATTTAATATTTCTTAACACACTTTTATTAATTAGACCTGTAGCTATAGAGATGGAATCTTTGAAATTTAATTATATGGGACTCATCCGAGGCCGCGAAAATGGAAAGAATAAATACCCTTCATACCCATTAATTAATATCCATTGAAGAGCAAGACTAATTCCAACAAAAACATAATTCTTTCTCCAAATATCAAACTCAAGGATAAATTCAACAAAGAATAAATGATAGTTTTAAAAAATAAAAAAAAACAGGCTTTTATTGTAGATTGAACTAAATGAAAAACAAGTTAGTTTTTTTTATAAAAAAAACTAAAAAACACGCTTTTATAGTGAATCAAACCAAAAAGAAAAAAATAATTCTTAATATAGGAATAAAATGATTAACGAAGCATTTCGGAATAGAATTAGTAAGAAATTATAACAATTAATATAGAGCACCCAACGCTTTTATCCCAATGACATTAATTTTCTCGTTAATCATTTTATTCTTAGAAAAAGAATTATTTCTTTACTTTTTAGTTTGATTCACATTATAAAAACATGTTTTTTAGTTTTTTAAAACTGTAATTTATTATAATGTAAGTTATTTAAGATTAAGAATTATGCTGCAGGAATTAATCCAAGAATTAATTATTTTAAAATGTGTTTGCTTTAAATTGACATTTATTATTTGTAGGAGTTTTCGTTACATTTTATATGTTTTTTCTCAGATGTAATATGCAATGCAATAATAGATTTTTTGTTTGTTTAGGGACAGAATTTTTCTTTAAATATCGTCGGTCTAATTATCGGACTGTGTAACTCCATCTGGGATGTTAATTTGATGTAGTAGGTCTAGGTGCCAAGTTGTTGGTTATGTTCGCCAAGATTTGCAATATTACAATCGTGAATTGCAAATTAAACAGAAAAAAGCTTTTTGCATATCTCAGCTGAACAAAAAAAATTATTAAATTTTAAGTTTGTAGATCTAATAGCTGATAAAAAGGATTTTTTTTTTTATTCATAACTCCCTGTAAATCTCTTGTGAAATGATTTTTGAAAACACCTTCCTAAACAGATCTCTACTCAGCAAAAGTAACACATTGTTACAAATTTTGTGTAATGGAGACTTAAAATAGTGTAAATAATTTATATCTGGAAGTGTAATGCATTAATATTACTTTCTGTTGTATTTATTTTATGTTAAAATCTTGCCACCACCTCTCCCTTCGAAATCCACTTTTATTATAAAATTAAAAAAGTAGTGATTATACTGATGGAAGGAATAAATTAAAAGTGGAGCTTGCATTGAGGCATGGCATAGACAAAACAAAAGAGAATGTTTTGCTTCACCGTTGCTTGAACATAATCTCAAGTTGCATGAAAATGACATTAGAGGCAATATTCTTGTCTTTTCGAAGTTAAATAGTTTTCAAATTAATAAAATGTTAGTTATTTGATAAATACTTTGCACAATAACAGAATCCAATTATTATTCAGATGTTTTGTAAATATATTGAATTTTACTTCATATTATAGATGTTACATGTACTCGCATTATCCTTGTTTTGTAGCAAAGTCTAAGATTCCTCTTTAGCTGCACTCAGGATATCACTCACCTTTTACAGTACAGATTATTGTTAATTGGTCATTTGTAAGGATGTACAAGGATAACGATATACTGACATAAATACACATACACAGATTTGAATTTTAAATATGGATAATATCTTTTATAGTTGTTTGATGGGAGAAAGAAAAGGAAGATTGAATACTGAATTGAAGTGGATCTTTTGTATTTAGACATACAGTTTAGAAAACATACAATATAATTGGATCAAAAATCCTGTTAAGTTGTTAAGTGAAGAAAAACATGTTGCTCTAAAATTAATCCTAGAAGTTTAATGGGAAATGTTTGGTTTTGTGTAATTTTTTTGTTATCAAATTTTCATTATATTTTGTAACTTAGGTTTTAATAGAATCATTATTAGAAATCAATCAAAATCTGTACCCCTCCTTTTTATTCATAATTTCTCTTGAATATTCATTTTTTGTAAGATTGGAATCACTTATAATATGTTTATGGTGTTCATTTATAAATTCAGAGTAATAAGAACAGTTGAAAATGTTATTATTTTGTAAGTCATTAGTTTCAAATTGTAAAAATGTTTTATTTTAAAAATAGTTCCATATATTTTTTATTATGTTGAAAAACCTTTTAATATTAAAATTTTTAATTTGGAAATGTTGAACATATTCATTCAGTATTTTTAAAAACTTTTATGTTATGGGATATATTCATGAGAAAAATAGTACAATATTCAGTAGAACATTAAAAATTTTCTTTTATATTGAATGTATGATTCAGAAAATTATTTTCATCCTTCACTATAGGTAAAGCTGGGCATTTTTTAAAATTACTTCGTAGAATAAGCTTATAAACTGTGTTTTTTTTAATGTTTTTGCCAAACGTAAAATTTGTGATTTGTTTAATATTATATAT
This sequence comes from Trichonephila clavipes, assembly GCA_019973935.1. Classification (NCBI taxonomy): domain Eukaryota; kingdom Metazoa; phylum Arthropoda; class Arachnida; order Araneae; family Nephilidae; genus Trichonephila; species Trichonephila clavipes. The sequence continues at coordinate 927,663 of BMAU01018008.1, read as the reverse complement.
CTTTAAAAGTGTTGTAACATAATTCAATAATTTTTAAAACTATATCATTTGTCTCTCCTTCACTTTTATTTCTTTTGCCTCTTTTTACTCCATATATTAAATTTATAATTAGTATAATATTATTTTACTCCATATAATAAAATATTTTGTGTGTGTGTGTGTGTGTGTGTGTGTGTGTGTGTGTCTTTTTGCTGAATGCATCAGAATTTTTTTGTTGAATGCATTTTATTGTAAGGCATTAGACTGTTGAATGCACAGTATTCAGAGTATATAGATGAATATATTGTAATATTGTACATAATACTTTTCCTCCACAATTTTTTTTTTTTTTCTTAATGTGGTACATTCTAAGAAAAGTTGATGAGATGATTTGAAGAAAAAGAGATTAACCCTTTAAGGCTGTTTTCGGTCAATGTTAAAGGATAGGGATGAAACGGCAAAGACATTTGTGGGCAGGAAAAAGCTCCAATGATAATAAAATTTTTTATGGATATAAAGAAAATAATTGTTTAAAGGATAGTGTTTTTTGAATTTTGATTTTTTGGAAAATTACACAGTTTTCAGCATTTTTGCAAAATGAAATTTGACTTTTCTATGTTAAAGTATAGGAGGTGGAAACGCAAAAGACATTTTAACAGAAAAAAACATTTTTTTTAGAGTAGAATTAACTAGTATATAAGAAAGCAAGCTTCCCTCTTTGGAATAGTGTAGCCAGAATTAAGTTTTATGTTTTTCTTAATTAACTTTTTTTAAATTTTAAGTTCATTCTGAATTATTTTTGGCGTAGTTAGGACTATCTCAAACAGATGGCACCACCATCGTTTGAAAAGCGAATTTATTCTTGGCTACGAATACTTATTTTTGGCGATATCTTTCTGAAATATACTCGCCAGCTGAAATTATGGTAACTTGCAAATTGTTACAAATAGTGGACAATGGAAAAGATTTATGATGTACAGAGAGATTTAACATCTCAAATCTGACGAACTTTCCGATTTAGGAAAGTTTTAAATATTTTCTGCATGTGTGCTTTAAAAAAAATCGTTTATAATTATACAGCTTAGATTTTTTTTTTTTTTGTCTGTTATTGAAGGAATGTCTGTAAGAATATTTAAATTCTGCGAAATGACTTAACGAAGAATGAAAGTATACTTACTTTATACTTGATCGAAAGTTGTGAATTAACTCTAAAGAACACAAATTACTACTCCTTGCTCACAAATTAAAATTTTAATCTAATTATTGTAATGCAATTATTATTATTATATTATTATTTTCTTTTTAACTAACAAAAAAATTTTTCCCATCGATTTTATATTTGACGTAAAACTTTACCATAAACCATTGGAACAATTATTAACACAAAATATTGTTTTCTAATTTAATTAACAGAAACTTATTTTTCAATTAATTATGTTCAGATTCTAAGCCGCACCCCAAATTCTCAGCACATTTTTGTGAAAAAAAATAGTGTAAAATATATTATCGATATATGATATATTTACGGAATGAAAAGTGGCTGCGATACCTTAGTGGTCAAGGTAACGTACTCGTGGCTGGCGTGTCATGAGTTCGAGCCTAGTACCGCTGAAGTTCTGTCGTGTAGGGGAGCGATGAACGTTAAATCTGAGAGCTAAAACGTCCTCTCATTGGTGTGGTAGTTAGGAGATGGGAGGTGCAAGCTCAGGTGTCGTCCTCGTCACTTGACTATGGTTCAAAGTTACGAGGTCCGTCACCAAAAGCCCTCGTGTAGCTGATCAATATGACATTTATATTCAATCACTAACTAAACGAAATAAAAAAAAATAATAAAAAGGTGAATTAATAAAAAGTGAATAATTAATTTACTTTACCAGCATTAAAAACTTTTTTCAGTCTTCGAATCTAAGCTGCACCAGAATTTTTGTAGCCTAAGTATCGGGAAAAAAAGTGCGGCTTAGATTCGAATAAATTGGAAGAAAAATTCAGTGCAATGAATGTTCGCTACATGTCTAAAGACATGTGCCAGTACAGATATACGATAATTTAATGGAAAACCATCTTTCACAAAATTAAAAGTACAAAATATCTATGATTTAGAGAGCGAAACTAGGGGGGAAGCATCTTCTGAACGATGGAGATATGAGAGATCGTTGAGACTCTCATCTTCTTTTTTCAAAGAAATTGCTTGCAGGAAAAAATCTACTCCGTGTTCGAAGCTTGTGATGCGCATTGTGTATGGTAGAGACTTATGCAATGCAGCACTGAAATATGGATTGGCAAACGAGGAGATCGCTCGGAAGCAGTATGAGAGGAAATATTCAACTGAAGTAAAAATATGTGGCTTATTTGTGGACAAAGATAAACCCTTTTTGTGTGCTTCACCCGATGGATTGGTTGGTAATGATGGACTCATAGAAATTAAATGCCCTTATTCTGCGAGATTTGAATCAAATCTGCTGGAATTTTTAATTACAAAAAAAAAAAAAAAAATAGTCTAGGTTTCAAATTTTCCAATGAAAGGGGAATCTATTTACCATTAAATCATAAATTTTACTTTCAAATACAAGGTCAGTTATTTATTACACAACGGAAATGGTGTGATCTGTATTTATGGTGCAAAAAGGATTCGTTAACTCTGCGTATAGAGGCAAACGAAGAGTTTTGGAAAGGAATTATTCCAAAACTCTAGAAAAGTTTTATTTTAAATGTGTTCTTCCTGAAATTCTTGATGGAAGAGCACCACGAAATATGCCTTTGAGGGAGCCGTTATATGTAGAGGAATCTAGTAGAAGCAAAAAACAGAAAATGAGATTGATATAGGTTAGGAAATGAAACCTATATATTATCGAATGATTATTTGATTAACGTCAAGCTTTGAAGCTTCACTGGGACTATATCGCCAACCTCGTCATTTCGATCAAGTGACGAGGACGAAATCAGAGCTGGAACCGCAATCTCCCAAAATTTCCACCATTAGCAACATATAGTATCATCTACTTCAAACATCTGCTTTGAGGTTCAGCCTTCTACATAGTAGACGGCCGCGGTAGCCGAGTGGTATAGGTATCGGACCGTGGCTTGCCTTGCCACGAGTTCGAGCCCAATACCATTAAAGACCCGCCGTGTAGGGGCAGCGATGCACGTTAAATCTGTCGAGAGCTGAAACGTCCTCCCGTTGATGTGGTGTGGGAGTTAGGAGAGGGAGGTGCCAGCTCAGGTGTCGTCCACGTCACTTGACCATGGTTCTAAATTACGTGGTCCGTCGCCAAAAGCCCTCGTGTAGCTGAACAGTGCGACGTTAATATTCAATCAATCAATCAATTCTACATAGCGGATCTTCAGCAGGGACACCAGAACTCAAACCGACGATGCAACACCACGTCGATCACGAGTTCGTAACCATGAACTCTTGCCTACTGTGACCTCCTATATCTTCTCGAATAGGATACCGTAAAAACTGTCCGTGATATATATTTTTCTAATTAAGTATATTACTTAGCCATTTATTTAGATTCCTACATAGAATGAAACTATTATTTTGTTACCAAATATGCCCCAAAATTAAACAATAATGCAATTTTCTTTGATTTAAATATAATGTTAACTTCCAAATTGAAAAATTGTTATTGACATATATTCATTAAATAAACATAAATTTCTTAGAAAAAATAAAAGCAATGTTTATATATTATATGCTTGATTAATTGTGCTTGATAATTAATTGCCAGCATATTTTCTCTCTCTCCCTTATAATGATATTTTAATCGTTCTCTAAAGTTTCAAAAGTAATTTTAATTTAAAAATATCTCTCTTTCTTCCTTTTTTTTTTTTTTTTTTTTTTTTTTGCAAAACATGAAATAATGTTGTAATGCTTATTTTCATTTACGTACCATTTCTTATAAAAAATATTTTTTGAATTTAAAAATTATTTTACAAACATACGTAAAATAATGGTCAAAACCATAATTAACCAGTTTTTTAATGAAATAGCTGCATACTGTCTTAGAAAAATATCAAAATTGATAACCTTTAACCTTTTTAACATTTAAAACTACTTTTTTAAAGAAAACTTTATTCAAAATTGTTTCCCTTAAACATTTAATAATGTAATACAGGTGTAAGTGTATACCTAATTGGAAATTTCTGAAACATTTTTTTTTTTTTGTACATAAGAACTTTATTTTTGTAATACTTTTAGAAAAATTTTTTATTCCATTATAAAAGAATATTAAATCGTTTTTCTTTATATGTAGTGCCTACTAGATTGTGAATATTCCATTGTTTACTGTACCGGGACCAACAAAACAAATGTATTCACGTTAATACATTGTTTTTGCACAACTAAATCGTTTTGTAATGGAAAATGAACTTTTTTTTTTTTATTTGTGGATAAAAAACACCTATAATCAAGGAGAGCGAACAACTTATTGACATTTTAAAAGACATTTGACGGTAAAATCTATATTAAAACAAGAACAGCTCCTAAAATTTAGATTGCAAAATACATACGATTTTTTCCATAGTTAGAAACGAATAAAGCATTCATAACAAATTATCAGAATCCATGAGTCGAAAAAGTAAGAAAGCCATTTTAGATCTCTCTCATGGTCAAGATTCAACACTATTTTACTCCCCCTCCGCCCCCCAAAAGAACAAGTATTTCGTTTCACAGTCGTAAAGACTGTGGCCCTCTTCCCCCTGCAGAGAAAGGGGAGGATTCTATTGAAGGAAGTGCGCTACACACACACAGAGAGAGAGAGAATTTTTTTTTTTCAAAATCAACCAAAAGCGGAGAGCAGAGTGCACGCGATCTTCTCTTTTCAAACAATTAAATCTCACCAGCAATGACATCCAATAATTCACAAAATAGCTGTAAATTTATGTTTCGAGATATCTTTCCAATTTTTCGAAATTTCGCAATTGTCCATAATTCTGAAGATCTTCGTATAATAAGGACCATTATAAATTTATCATCTTCCATCCTCTCAAAAATTGACACATTTGTTGAGTAATTCAGAGTACCACTGAGAATTGTACCTCTCGTGAAATAGGTTGCCAACCCCTGTTCTATTGTATAAAAGTAAAATTGTATCATACTGTTTGTTCATTAAAACGTGAAATTTAATTTTTCATTGCTTTAAATCCACCTATTCTAAATTTAAAAATAATTTGTTCAGGAAAAATTAAACAGTTTCGTTCTGTACATCATTTATCTAGAGAATTGATCGACAAACTGTGTTCCACGAGTCCCAATAAAAAAAAATGGGAAAGAAAAATTACAAATATGTATGCAAAATGGATTTATGTTCTCATGAAATTCGTTTAGCCACAATTATCTAAAGCTCATAGACTAAAATTAAAAATTTTATTTATACATAATTTGAAAAATTTTTAAAACTTTTATTGTGTAATATAATAAATGAATTTTAAAACTTTATTTTATGCAGTAGATTGTGAATATACTATTGTTTGCTATCCCGAGTTCCACGAAGTAATTTTATACTAGTTAGTACAATGTTTTGAAACCTTTTACATTTGTGGGGGAAAAAACACCTATAATGAAGAAGATAAAAAAAAAATTATCGACATATGAACAGATTCGATGCTAAAATTTAAATTTAAGCTAGAAGACCTACATTTTAGGTTACCAATTCATGCCATATACGCAGAATTTCTCACACAGCTATGAACATTTTCATGCCATTCACAAAAATGTATTTAGAAAGTGAAAAATATTTTTAACGCGATTGGCAACAAAAACAAAATACAAAAACGAATTGAACACGGAATATGAAATGCTACTGCAGATAATTTCAAAAAGCTTACACGTCGATAGTTTGTGTAAAAAATTGTGAACACATATCTCAGTTACTAAGTATAATGCATGCGTAGGTGACATTTGGATCACAAATTTCTATTATCAATGAGTAAATAACATTAAAATTACATCATAAAAGTTTTTAATAAAAAATAAAATATTTTTTTAAAATTGTCTTTACATATAATATCAAAAATATGTTTATCTATATACTTTAAATATTATATTAAGATATATTCCCTTCAGCGAGGAAGGGGTTTCCTCGAAAACATGTTACAGTTCTAAGGGGTCCAAGAGTTGAAAAAGTTTGATGATTGACCAATGTCCAGACATGAGAAGTCTTTCATGGTCCAGATTCACTCTGCTGCTTTAATCCCCTCGCCCGAAAAAGAAAAAAAAAGAGCTAACATTTATTTTACTAGTTTGACGACCATCACCCTCACTTAGCCTCCCCCCCCGCGTGTTCCCTTTCGCTGAAGGGGAGAATTTCATTGAAAAGGTTACCCGAGAGAGAAATTTATTGCCCATCTTGGGAATCTTAACACAAATATTTGTGCCAAAAATTTCGCAATAGCCAACGCCATCTAGATGTCATGTAAGGTGTTAAACTAATGGCCCGCCATCACCTTAAGCAGTTTGCCTGTACAGTGTACATGCTACCCGAAATTGGCCTCATCTGGCGTACGGGCATCGATATTTTCTCCTTTCCTTTTCTGGTTTGCCCGCATTTTTCATTATTGAAAGAGACTATTTAGTATTATTGTTTTTCAACAGATGGCGTGGCTTGTCCATGTAAATGAAATGCTTTTCATCCGGGTTTTTCTATGTAGCAGGAAAGCGGGAACTTTTCTTTGAAATTTTTGTTCTACTGTATGCCGCGCTTGTGAATCTTATGGAAATTATGGATGGAATATAGACAATGAAAATACTTTTTTGTTAGATGATGAACTACATTCTGATACAGATACAGATATTTCTTCTAATTATTTGGATTATTCCTCAGATGACTCGTGCAGTGAGCTCAGCTCTGATGAAGATTTGAGAGTTCTGCAAGAATTTTTACCAAGGTTGATGTGAAAAATCCACCTGTTCCGTGTCCTCGATTTAAATTTTCTGGTATTCCCTCTGTGCACGTACAATTTGACGACGCTTCTGATGTTCTACAATTTTATGAAACATTCATTGATTTTTCACTCATAAGTAAAATTGTGGAAGAGACAAATAAATATGCTAAACAGTGCATCCAATCCAGTGTTGCAAGACAATTCTCAAAGAGTAAATTTTGGGTACAAACTACTGTGGAAGAATTGCATGTATTTTTCGCTCTCAATATACTTCAAGGAATTGTAAAGAAACCTGGAATTGAGATCATTATTGAAGCAAAAGATATTCAACTAATACACCTTTTTTCTCTAAAAAAGTACTTGAAAAAAAAAACATTTATAGGGGGGTTTGTGTCCAAAATTGTAAAATGAAAAATGTTGTAAAAGCATTAAAAGTGAAAAAAATAAAAAAAAATCTTTTTTAATATTATTATTCTATTAAATATGGTACTTAATTATATGCAATAAAAAAATATGCCTTTTTTGGAAGCATTTCTGGGAAAATAATTGACCGCTTAAAGGGTTAATAATGTGGAAGCATTGGAAAATAAACAAGCAATAAACAAAAAGTTTTCGTGCAAAGAATTGTTGAAAAAAGGATGTCACTTTATACAATTTTAAAAAAATTTATCTTAATTCAATTTGATTACTGAAATGTTTAAAAGTAATGATGTTGTTTATTTTATGAAAGAGTAGAAATTGCAGAATAATTTGTTTACTATTGTTCTCTTTTCACTAAAATGTTACAAAACAAAACGATCCTGCTTATTAAAAGTATTTTCTTGGGGAAACCAATAGAGAAAAAATAGCAAAAAAAAAAATTGTATTGAAATTTTTTTTATAAAAAACATACAAAAAAGGGAGTTGGATTTGGCAAAAAAATTTTAAAACTAATATATTTATAGAAGTAATGAGTATTGGTTTGATATTACTCATAACTCCCTTTGCAATAACTGTGGCAATGTACTAGTATCTTATGCAAAAAGTGAATGTAAGAATGGGCTAGAATTTAATATGTTTTGCTGAATTAGAGACAGCTGTGTAATACGTCATCGAAAGGTTGAGAAGCAATAGAAAAAACAAAAACAGCTATTACTCAAAACATAGTTATTGATTATACCTTGTCTGAAAGAGCCATGGATTTTGTATTTTATTTGATGCATCTAATTCAGTTATTCTGTTCTTGAATCTTTCTTTCAAACCAACTCGTAAAATTAAGGAAAAAATAGATTGAAAGTATTTTCCATTTCTTTCATTTTCAATATTGAAGGGAGAATTGAAATTTATTTTTCTTTTTATTGGGATTCAAACTTTACTTAATGCCTACATTGAAGATTTGATTTTAAAACACGCTTTGTTTTAAGATTAACTTAGAAAATTTATGGTAAACTCATAAGATATTACGGTTCACATGCTATATTCTACATTACGAGAGTAGGGTGAAAAGTTCTCGGCCTGGCTAGAAAAGACTGATTCAAAAAGTTTTGACTATAAAATGATTTTGTTTTTCTTCATAATCTCCCTTTACTTCATGGTACTTGGTCCATCGTTTTTCTAACATAAGTACTCTTTCCGGCAACTGGAAGGTTGAGAAAACCTTTTATGACCCTCTTAACTTTTTCAATAGACATGAAGCGCTTTCCAGAAACAAATTTGTTCATGTTTGGGAACAGATGGAAGTCTGTGGGTGCCAAATCGTGAGAATAAGAGAAAACACCGAGAAAATCATACCCCGAATCACGCAGTTTTCCCATCGCCAACGCACCTTTGTGCACAGTTGTATTGTTCTGCTGAAAGATGTTTTTTTTTTTTTCTTCTTTAAGGCAGGCCCCCTTTTCCAGGTAATAAATTAACAGGATTCCTTTTGCCTCCCAAAACACACTGGCAATGACATTTCCTGCATATGCGATCGGCTTTGATCTCTTTAGCGCTCAAACATCGACTCTCACCTACTGCTTCGACTACTATTTCGTTTCTGGTGACTAGTGGTGAACCAATGTCTCATCCATCATGACAAGTCGTCACACAAAATTGGTCCGATCCTTTTTGAATCGATTCAAGCATTTCTGTGAAAATAGTTTATTTGCTTTGTTCAGTATTAAGTAAATGCAGCACACACCCATCTCACGAAGAGCTTTCACATCGCTAATTCTTTGTGCGATTGTTTCGCACCTTTTTTTCAGATATCCCCCAAACTCCAATTATCTCACTTACCTTTCTTCTAACACGATGTCATGCACTTTCCCATAGTTTCCGTTGTGATTGCGGTTTTTGGTCTTCCTTCATTTGGGTCATTTTTGAAGGATGTGTTACCATGTCTAAAGCTGTCTTTGGTCAATGTTAAAGGATAGGGATCAAAGGGCATACACATTTACAGGCGAGAAAAAGCCGCAATAGTAATAAAAATTGCTAATCGATATAAAACAGATATTTGATTAAAGGATAGCGTTCTTTTATTTTTGTAAAAAACATTCAGTTTTATTATAGAAAAATTTAAATTACATTTTGCAATGTTAAAATACAAGATAAGATAATGCCAAATACATTTTACAGGAAATAGTTGATTTTTTCGAGTAGAATTAAACAGTATATAAGAAGGGATGCTTCTCTCTTTTGTTTTGAATAGCCAAAAATTCCGTTTTGTGTCTTTAGTAATTATTTTTTTAATCTTATGTTCATTCTGAATTATTTTTGATGCAGTTAGGACTAGCTACTACAGATGATGGCAAGATATTTTTTAAAACAAATTTATGTGTAGTTATTTTTGGCCATATTTTTCTAATATATAATCGCCAACTGAAATAATGGTAACTTAAATTGTGATAAATAGTTGATAGAGAGGAAAAAATTTGGTGTATAGACTACTGTATCTAAGCTCTGATGTTGCGAAAAGAGCACTTACCAAGAGCACTCATGCCAGACAGCAACTCTAGAAATCTTTAACATGCTGCATATTCATACGACATGGACGCTGTTGATTTGTTTGCATCATGAAAATCCACCGAATGGGTCGGGGTCAAAACCACAAACTTGGGCGTACGAGTACAGCGCAAAACCAACTTTGCCACCCAGTCAGTTAGTACTTTAAAGCTGTATATAATTTTTATCATTTTTGTCTATTTAAAAGGTATGTGACCCCTTAACATAAATATAAATCAAAATCCTTTTTCATTTGCAAGAGCTGCATTTTGTCATGATCATCATTTTTATTTTAAACCTTTTTTAACTTTAGATGAAAAAATGTTTTTTTTTAGGAACTGAACCTTAGGTGAAACCTCATAATAAAAATTAAATATATTTCACTGGACTCTACTTCCAATTTATTTTGCTTGCATTAATGGCATATACAGTGTAGTCAGTGAAATTCCTTTCTTCAGCCATGTTTACAATGCCAAGCAAAAAGGAAGAAAATAGCACATGACATCAGAATTATAATTTTAAACAAAAGCCAAGTCGGAATGCGAATATTTTATAATGGGCATAGAGGCGTAGCAAAGTCCTCTGAAAAGTTACCTTGAAACATGCTTGCATCTAAATTTGAATTTTATCACTTGTTTTGACTGTTTTGTCATTGATAAAGAAATTTATTATTATGTCACTTTGATTTTAAAAAAATTTCTTTTACCATATGATTATAACTTGGAAATATACCTTTAAAATTGAAGTGTTTATAATGTATGACACTTTTTACAAGTTGCTATGAATTCACTTTATTTTCGAAATCAGTGCACTTAAAATATTGTTCTTGTGAAATTTTATGTAACTATTTGCATTGAAAAATTTAAAATGCTGATAAATGTTTTGAATGGTTAAGTATAGTATGACAAAGAATATCGAAACAGATATTGTTTCTCGCAAAACTGTGATGTATTTATTTCGTTTAACCATATATTCTAGTTGCACTTTGTTTTTTCAATATTGATATTGATGGCTATTTTTATTTTCAGAAGATTGGGAGAATTTGGACAACTTTAGAATTCCATAATCAAGCCAACAACATGAAGAAAATCACAGGTGTAGAAAAAATCCAAGTTGTCTGTGAGGAAAATTATAAAATTTTTGAGGGAAAAGAAGATAACCTACGTAAATATGGAGTATTTTAGCAAAGTTTTCTATGTTTAACATCGAAGGTTCTTAAGTGGAAATTAAAAATATTCTTAGGAATTAAGATTTTTAAATTTGAAAAAACTATTTTCTCGCTCAGATAAGACAGTACATTCTTATTTATAGAAAGAAGTTATTGAAAACATTCTACATAAAAATTGTAAACATATTTTCATTTCAATGATGCTGAGTTCAAACATTTCTGTGTAAAGTCTTTCATGAAAAATCAGTTGTCATATGAATTTTGAAAGAAATTTTTGGTATTTAAGGCCTTATAAGTTCTTAAGATATCCAATTGGAGAAAAGATTTGATGCAGTTTCAAAGGACTTAGATTTAATACTAACAGCATGTATTTAAAATTATGTGCCTCATCACCAAAAGTATTACTTTTATGAAGGATTGTTACTTCAAATCAATCATTAACGAATTATAAAAGGACAGCGTGCTATTTATGGTTCACATCAAGCTTATTGTTTTATGGAATAAGTCGTTCTGTGTCCTTTTTGAATTTTGCAGCTATTAAATACATTTTAGAATATTTTCAGCAAACTGAACTGAATAAAGTTTGATGATACCATATTTAATCCAAAAATGCAATATTCAGCTCGACTTCATTTTTTGCATTACTTTCAAATACATCTAGATTTCGGATTTCAGTGTTAGATTTGAAAGAGATATTTCTTCTCATAAAAAAATTATTTTAATAAACCATTTCCACAAAAAGGATTAATCATCTTCACGTCACTTAAAATAAATAAGGATTTGCATGATATCACCTGAGATTTCCAATTATATAAACGAACAAGATGGCTACCTCTCGAAATGATATCTTACATCTTTTGAGTACTTTGCCCGAAGAAAAGCCTGAAGTTCGGCAAATATGCAACAAGGATTTCAATCACTGTGGTAATTCAAGCTCACATTTACGGAATCATTCAAAGGAAAAGCCTCATGTTTGTAAAATATGCAATAAGGCTTTCTCTCGAAGTGGTAATTTAAGAACTCATTTATTTATTCATAGCAAGGACAAGCCTCACGCTTGTGAAATGTGCAATAAGACTTTCTCTCTCAGTGGCTCCTTTAAAAAACATTTACGTATTCATAGCAAGGAAAAGCCTTATGCTTGCGAAATATGTAATAAAGCTTTCTCTGAAAGGGATTCCTTAAAGAAGCATTCACTCATTCATACCAAGGAAAAGCCTCACGTTTGTGAAATGTGCAACAAGGCTTTCTCTCAAAGAAGCAATTTAAATTCACATTCACGTATTCATACCAATGAAAAGCCTCATGTTTGCAAAATATGCAACAAGGCTTTCTCTCAGAGTGGTTCCTTAAAAATACATTTACTAATCCATACCAAGGAAAAGCTTCATGTTTGTGAAATATGCAACAAGGCTTTCAATCAAAGTGGTAATTTAAAGAAACATTTACGTATTCATACCTGGGAAAAGCCTTATGCTTGCGAAATATGTAATAAGGCTTTCTCTGAAAGTGGTTCCTTAAAGTTGCATTTACTCATTCATACCAAGGAAAAGCCTCACGTTTGTGAAATATGCAACAAGGCTTTCTCTCAAAGAGGCAATTTAAATTCACATTCACGTATTCATGCCAATGAAAAACCTTATGTTTGTGAAATATGCAACAAGGCTTTCTCTCAAAGAGGCAATTTAAATTCACATTCACATATTCATACCAATGAAAAGCTTTGTTTGTGAAAAAGTTATGTGTTAGTAAATTATGATGATATTTGTTCATTCACACCAAAGCAAAGTTTCAAGTGTGTTTCATATATCCACAACTTCGCTTTCTATTGAAGTTGTTTTAGAAATTGACATCCAAAGAAATTCTTTTTGTATGTGCAATTTCTGAAAATGCTTTCTCTGAAATTTGTTACTTAAAAACGCACTTGCACACATTCGTGCCTCCCAGAAATCTGAAGCTTTATATTTATATATATCTTTAGCAGTTTGTTTTTCAAAATTCAATTTTAAATTATTTTCTCCTAAAAAAATCGTAAAGCCTTTTATAATTTTTAAAATTTTTGCACGAAGTTTTCACTTGAAAATTAATTTTTATATTTGCTAATAATAGTTGAAGGAATGTTATATTTCGAGTAATTTTACATGATATAGATGAAATGCTACTTGGATGTGAGAAGTAAAGGAATTATAACACAGTTTAGGGATTTTTTACATGAAAGTTGGCAAGTTTTAATTGTTCTTTAATACATTTGTGTTGTATTCTTTTAGAACATAGGTGGTCACAACCCAAATGTCTTCATGGCTTCTTCGGAAAAACATTATAATCCTACGAGCTGTATATAAAAATATATATCTTCATATTACATTTGGAACTGTTACAAACATTTTTGGGGGAGAAAATTTAAAACAGAATGAATTATTTTCATTATGTTTGATATATACAAACAGGGATAAAATAATAATAATAATGCAATGATCAAATAATGTTTAATTTATTTAATTATTGATATATTTGTTTTTGAGCTCTTTCATTTAGTTTTTGCAAGTTGATTTCGTTGCATGTATTTGCACATCGTAATTGATATTGCAGTTTTTCGTACGTTAACTCTGAGTGTGATTTATTCTTCATAAATTTTCATTTTCTAGGGGAGGGGGTAACTAATCGCAAGAGTTAAGTTAATCCAAAATCTCTGGTATTTTTTTCTTGCCAGATCTCTGAAATTCAATTTTTTTTCTTTCTTAACACAAGTGATAAAAATCTATTTTGGATTCCTATGTTTCAAAAATTTGGGGTTTTTTTTCATTATTGCTCTGTGAATCAGTTCCATTGGAAGATATTGTAAGACCAACTTTGACATCAAAGGGAGATGAATATATTTTTAAAATAATTTTTTGTTTTGATGTAAAAAATAAATAACTTCTTTTTGCATCGATTATTAAATTTTTTTCCATGTAATGGTGTATTCAACTGATTTTTTTATGATAATTACGAAAAAGCATAAATCCTATAACCATTCATCATTTCTTAATTCTGGTGCTGGTATTTGTTTGTCATTCAAAACAAGTGAATTTCTTGTTGATACTCATGAAATAGCTGTAAACATCTTTCATGACTCAACCATTTGAAACGACTGACAACGTCGCCATATTCATAATCCATTGGGGATGCGAAAGTACATGGATCGAATTTAATTCACTGTTTTTAAGACTACTTGCGTAATATGATTCATCGATAATACTTGGGCAAATGAATTCTGTTGATTATTCAAACAGTGAATTATCTTGGGCATCAGTTATTAGTTATGTTGTGGGATTCTATTTTATCGATCAGTAATTTCTCAGGTGCCTTCTGAGTTGTGTTTCGAAATTCTTTTTGGAATATCAAATTGTTTTCGAATAAACAGTTTTCTCTCAAACAGCATCTTTGAAACTTTTCAAATTTAACATTTCTTGTTTTTTAAAATGATTTATTTACTCCACGAATGAATACTACAAGTGGAGCTGTGCCTGAAATGTTTGTTTTTCTGGAAATGCCGAGAGAAAATATTTGAAATCTCGAACTTGATCGCTCACTTTTACCTGGGGGACTTCCACATGTACTGAAAACGTAATAACACTTTAGCACAATGAAATCACATTATATAGGTGTAAAACTTTTGGTGAGAACGTAAATTACTCACATATAAATTCACCATGAAATGTAGAAATGTCATTTACTGTCTAGAAAATTTTAAAATTGCGAAAAATACATATATCTTTGCTTCTAGAGTTTTCTGACGCCATGTTTGGCAAGCTTTAATATAATGGCTGCAGATGGCGCACCGTGTATGCATTCTAAGCACAATGAACTCTGCTTAAACTAATATTCTTTGTTTTCTGGAGAACCTAGAAAACAATTACGGTATAAGCTGCTTAGAGATATTAATAATACTATATTTTATGAAAAAGAATATTTTTCAACACAAATAATGACTTTAAATCACTTCAGAAACGTTAATTCTGCTTTTTTCCATGAAAAAAATGGGGGGGGGGACCAAAGTAAAAAGATTATGAGACAACCTGTGGATTACGTCTTAAGACTACGTCATTGCATAGGGTTCTATCTTACTCCCCGTTACTTTCTAAAAATAGTCGTTGGGTAAAAGGGAGGGGGAGATAACCAGATTGGGTAGCTCTTTCGAGCTTTGACCTAGGATTTTGAATCCCTGGAATGTTATGTCAAAAGATCGCTTAATATTTCGTATTTCAAAAACTATGCGCATTGTTTTATGATAGTTCTAAGGAATCCTTATCCTTACATATATATATATATATATTATCCTTACATTTATCCTTACAATTATCCTTACATATATATATATATGTCATGATTTGAAGACAGAATCAGATTAAAGTTTAAGAAAAAGAGATTTTTATTCCATCGTGTCGACATCTGTTCTGATGCTAAGAGCAGTGAGTAAAAAACACGCCATGGTGGGGGTTTCACGTGAATAACACGTGAAAAACATCTGGTAAGTGTCGCTGCTTTGAAGATGGTGCTTGCAAGTTAATGCTTACATATGTTGACTATTAAATCTAATGATCTAGAATTAGACATGTTTATTGGCTAGGCCATATGTTCGGAAGACATAAATGGGCGATTAGTTTGATACTTGAATATGAGAACGGAGAAAGATATAGTCAAGTTCTAGATAGGGAATTTAATTTTTAATTATCCTTACATTTGCCCCCCAATTTTAAAAGGGAGTCATGGCGTGGTTTTTTCTCTCTTTACAAACTTAATCAATTTTCAACAAACACAAAACAATACATAGTTATTTAGAAAGACATATTAAACACAGTAGAAATTTTTAAGCAAAAGTAATACTAAAATCAAAAAGCAATACAATAAACGAGAGAAACTGTAACAACAAACACAGTAAGGACACTTCCAACATATTAATTGATAAACATGACTTTCCATACATATAAATGAAGATTAGCTTGTTCAAATCTATTCGACATCTAGAATAAGAGCTCACGTTTCCTCCTATTCCTTCATAATAATAGATTCGTATTATAGCTGGTAGATATTTTCAAAAAATTATGTTGGAAAATAATATATCAAACAAAAAGATAGTAAATATAAAAATACATGATATCATACAAATGTTAAATTAATAATTTTGTATAAAATCTACTCTGGCGCCATCGTAATAATACCTTATATTGTTACACACATTTTGCATATATGAAATACATTTTTTTAAAAAGATAAAAAAAATATAGACACTAATAAAATGAAATTATTAATAATATGAAAACGGTGTATAACACACACAACTTATATGCACTATTCAACACAATAAACAATTTTTTATTTCATATGCGTTATAAAACATAAAAATTATAAGAATATAGGAATAAAAGAATACAAGAATATAAGAGCACTTTTTTATTGTTTTTGAGACGGAAAAGTGGACTCACTTCAATAATAACTTTTAGTATGTATGAAAATTTTCTCAATATTCACTGTAACTTAACAATATCGCATACATACAATATTTTGTATCTTTCCGTAACCTTCTAAAAATTCGTTTCATAGACAAAAATTCTTGATTTTCTCTTACATCACACATTCACTAATATAAACTGTATCACCTTACTTAATTTTGAACACATCTCTCTGAGAAATCTGCGTCATGAATTCACAGATGTTCAGGGATGCTGATAAGAAACAATGAGAGGTGTACATATCAAACTAAACAAGTTTGTCCTCTTAATGTTTCGAGACATATACAAAATTATAATGATTGTATTCTCCCTTATCCACTGTATAATATCCAAAAATAAGCTTCAAGTTATTAAATTAATTTTAATAAGGAAAATTTCGAGAAATAGTGAATCCTGATATATGGCCAGTATATCAAAACACACAATTTCAAAATAAAAAAAATTAAATGATATGCAATAAGATTACTGCTGAATAAAATAATTAACAAAACAATTGAATTCGATGGAGAAAAAGGAATACAGCTTGACTTTACTTTTGTTTCTTATAACAATCAATATCTCTATTATTAGTTCTCTCATTAGTCATTTTTCTAAAAACTTAATTTATATCTTTCACTTTAAAACACCAATTTCTATCATAACTCTTAACTCATTCGACATCTTAAGATAAAATTCTGAGAAGTCTATTAAAATTTCTCAAAATTTTGTATGACTAAACCTATATACTTTGTTTTCTAATTAAAATATAAAGAAAATATCTCATTTATAACACAACTATATTATATAAAAATTAAATACCGTATCATATCATATATTATTCTTTTTCGCCAAAAAGTCTTGTTAAGCAGAACTCAGTTATTTCTGTATTACGTAAGATGTTTCTTTTAGTTATTATCTTCTCATTATTATGGGTATTTTGTTGAATGTAATTTAACTGAAAATTTTCAGATGGATGAAAATGTCTTAAACGAACTGAATGAACCAATTCAGTGTCAGTTTTATTAAGGGCATTGGGTCTATCAATTTCAAATAATACATCAGAACATTTTCTTAAAACGGTATAAGGGCCTGAATAAGAGGGACTTAATTTCCTTGTATTGGGGTATTGAAATTCCTCATACATTACTAAGTCACCAACCTTGAAATCAGCTTCCTGAAATTTTTTATCATATCTAATCTTATTTATTTTATAATATTGTTCTGTTCTTTCTTTGGCTAATTTTCTTGCTTCTTCTAAGGGAGGATATATCTCATTATCTTTTAGCGAAATTTCCAAAGGTAAATTACCATACATTAAGTAGGTTGGAGGGAAACCTGTTATTGTATGTGGAGTTTGATTATACTGATGGGTTACTTTTTCTAGAATTTTTGTCCATGGGATTTTATTTGAACTATTACTAATTTCACGTTTTAAGCGGGTAATGATGGTTTGATTTACACGTTCAACCTTCCCATTGGTTTGTGGTCTATGAGAAGTAGTTAATAATTGAGTGACATTATTATGTTTTAAAAAATGCTTAAATTTTGAAGAGGTGAACGCAGTATTTTTCTATCACTTAAAATTTTTTCCGGTATGTGATTCTGAAAGATTTGTCTTAAACAATTTATATAAGTATCTGTTGTTACATTTTTTGATGGGAAAGTCCAAATGTATCTAGTTGCATGATCAATAATAATGTGTAAATATTTTTTAACAGAGTTGTAATAATTTAAACCACCTACACTATCTATCGATAAAAGTTCAAAGGGTTTTTCACAAAGGGGAAGTGATTGCATCAGTCCGTATTTTCTCTGATGTGACTTCTTATTTATTTGACAAGTTTCGCAGTGTTTCACATAATTTCGTATATCAGTAATAATGTTTATCCAATAATATTGTGGTGATATTAATTTTAACATGGTAGCTACACCAGGGTGGCCAAATTTTTTATGAGTTGTTTCCATTAATTTCACTCTTAGAGCTTTGGGTACAATTATTTTAGTTAAACCTTGTCTTTTAACTACAAAAACACCATCTCTCTTAAAACATTTAGGAGCTGATGTATCTTCTATATTTTGAAAATGACTTATTTCATTGATATCTAATAAAGTTTCTGGAGGTGTATTAATTATATGATAAGCAATAGGATTTCTTGTTAACATATCAGCTTCAATATTAGTGCTACCTTTCTTATATTTTATATCAAAATCATACATAGAAACTTTTAAAGACCATCTAAAAGTCTACCCGTGGGATTTTTAAAATTTTTAAGCCAAACTAATGCATTATGATCGGTATGAACTGTGAAATGAGATCCATGAAGATAGCAATGGAATTTATCTAAACTATGAATTATAGCTAAGCATTCTAATTCAGTTATTGTATAATTAATTTCATAATTTCTCAGTCGTCTCAAGTGGAATGCAATCGGATGTTGATTTCCATTGGGTTTTTGTTGTTTGAGGATACATGAGATTGCAGTTTTCGATGCATCTACATAAAGATGACAGGGATAATTTGGATTGAATATAGCTAAAATGGGCTTTGAAATTAAGCTGTCTTTAAGTTTTTGAAAAAATTGTTGACATTCTGGTGTCCAATTCCAATTTTGATTCTTTTTAAGAAGATTATTTAAGGGCATTATTAATTTTGCATATTGAGGAATGAATTTATAATAGACATTAATACTACCAAGAAATCTTTGTAAATCCGTTACATTTCTAGGGGGTAAAAGTTTTTTAATTATTTCGACATTTGTATTATTTGGAGTGTATGACCCTTGTTTTATTTCATATCCTAAGAAATCAATTGTATCTTTGCCAAATTTACACTTTGAGAATTTTAATTTAATATTTTCTATTCCACAAATTTTAAAAATTTCCTCTAAATGTTTTGCATGTTCTTCAATTGATTCCGAAAATACTATTATATCGTCAAAATAATTTAATGCAAATTTTATTTGGTATTTATTTAAAATCTGTCTAATAGCTCTTTGAAATATAGCTGGAGAATTTTTATATCCAAAAGGCAAACGATTAAATTGAAAAAGACCGTAATTTGATGTAAATGCAAGTTTTTCAGATTCATTATCATCTAATTTAATGTGCCAATAACCACTACATAGGTCGATGGTTGAGAAAAATTTTGCATGTGTTAATTTGTCTAAAACTGCATCTATTCGGGGAATTGGCTCTGCATCTAATTTTGTGATAGCATTTAGCTTTCTGTAATCGATACATAATCGTGTACCAGCATTATCCTCTTTTTTAAAAGCCAATGTTATAGGGGCAGCGTAAGAACTATAAGATGGTTTTATTATTCCTGCTTTCAATAATGCATCTAATTGTTTTTTTATTTCCGTATCATCTTTAAAAGATGTCCTATATGGTCGATTTACAATGGGTAATTCTGAAGTAAGTATTATTTTAGGAGAATTACATTTTAACTCGCCCACATCAAACTTATTTTTAGCAAAGACATGTTTATATTTATCAATAATCATATTAATAATATTGCCGCACGCATAAGTCCCGATACCAAGTCCCGATAGCCGAGTTGGCAGAGCGTTGGACTGAACTTCCTCAGGTCTCGGGTTCGAATCCCGGCCCCGGCAGATTTATCCAAAGACTGGAATTTTGTTCTCGTTTTTAATGTATTGTTTCTCTAGGTTCTAGATGAATCCAGATCATTCTTTAGAGTGCATACTGGGTATTTCTCGAATATTCCGAAGTGTATAAAAGCAGAGTTCATCGCCAGTTGGGCATGTTCTCAGTCCAGTGTTGTATCGAGGTCCCAGCGTTAGAATAAATCTAATTGTTTGTTTAATTGAACTGTGTACTTCTTTCGAACTCCGTGACAAGTTTGGTGGAGGCGCGGGGTACAATTACGTCAAACGTGGATAATAGCGACAACCTTCGCAGGAGCCTCCGGTTAAGAGGATTATCCCCCGAATTCGGACTGTTAAAAGAAAATAGTAGGAAGAGGACAAAAATGCCGACCGAGCAAGAAGCCAAGCCCGCTGTAGTAACACCTTCGTTACAGCAATGGAGGAGCCCATCGACCTTCCGAGGAGCGCCTGGGGAAGACCCTCTCAAATGGCTTAAAGAGTACGATCGAGTAGCCAACTTTAACAAGTGGGATGACATGATGTGCCTGGCTAACGTTTATTTCTTTCTTGACGGTACTGCGAGACAGTGGTATGTCAACAACGAAGACGCCTTAGATTCCTGGGAAGCGTTTAAAAATGGTGGTGGACTTTTCGGTGACCGTCAAAGATATACCAGAAGGGCAGAAGAACAACTAAAATGCCGAGCCCAGCGTTCAGGCGAGAGTACACAGTCCTACATACAAAGTGTATTAGGACTTTGCCAAGAGGTAAATCCTCTGATGAGAGAAGACGAAAAAGTGTCACACCTAATGAAAGGTGTTGCTGAGGATATTTATCAGGCCCTGTTGACGAGAGAAATCAACGACACAGCAAGTTTTATCAAATGGTGCAACTATATCGAAGATATGAAGCAGAAGAGAGTTGGTCGACCGAGATTTGAAAGGCTTCCAAACGTCGTACCGGTTGCATCCCTGACGGATGAGACTGATTTGGTCTCTCTTATTCGCACAATCGTACGAGAAGAAGTCCATCGACTAGTTAACCAGACGCAAGAATCTTTGGACTCCGATCCCCAATCCTTAGAAGAGATCGTTCAAGACGAAGTTGAAAGGGTTTTGGCCCCAGTGTCAGCAAAATCTACAGAAACTAGACCACGACCAACATACGCCGCTGTAACTAGGAAATACAGAGCTCCTGTTCAGAAATTCCCACCTGAACCAAGAAAAACAGATGTGTGGAGAACGGCTGACAACAGACCTGTTTGTTTCCACTGCGGACGTCCTGGACATGTAATGCGCTACTGCCGAGAGAGAAAGGCTGTCTTTGACAACTCTCGAAACCGCCGACGGAACTTCGACGACGTTGGCACTGAAGAAGAAATACGCCGACCAAACTCTTCTCGCCGTTTTACGCCAAGTCCCACGAGAGGCCGATCCCCAATACGTCGTTACAGATCCCCGTCGCCATATCGCCGATCCAGTCAGTCGCCAGGCCGTAGGAGCGAGGAAAACTAAACAGAGCGACCTTCCAAGGAGGTGAGGCCGCTTGTACTGGAAATCCTCCGTCGACCGCCAAGATGACTGGTAACCAACTAGACGTAATAATAGATAAGAAGCCGATACGTGCGCTAGTAGATTCTGGGGCATCGTTTTCTGTCATATCCGATAAGTATCGCCGATTTTTAAAGAAAGTTCTGTTTGCTGATGCCAAGAGCATTATGCTGAAAGTTGCGGATGGAAATTTTGTTCGGCCGATAGGGAAATGTGTTTTACGTGTCCGTATAAACAATCGAGAACTGCCTTTTGAATTTATTGTTTTATCCCATTGTAGCCATGACGTCATCCTAGGATGGGACTTTTTAGAGGCGTCTCAAGCCGTTATAGACTGTGGACAAAATGAACTTGTTCTAGAAGACATCTGTCGAGACTCCACAGCGCCTGACGCCTGGAATTTGTATGCCACCAGAGACTATACACTTAAGCCGCATTCTTTAACTAGAATAACAGTATCAGGATATCAAATCCGAGGAGACATAAATGTAGTTCTAGACGGCAGCAAACATTTGCTCTTCGAGAAAAATATTGCTACACCGTCCATGGTATCCACATATCGTAACGGAAAAGTGATGTCTGGGTTACCAACCTGCAGTTCCGAAACCAAATCATCCCTAGAGGAATGTGCATAGGCCAAGCTGAACCACTAAATGAAGGGCATCTATGTGTTATTTCCGACACATCGGGTTGCTTGGATGACCAGCAAGAAACTTCGGAGTCACGGATGAATTGTTCGTTAATGATGTCACCCGAGTTAAGTGACGAACAGAGAAACAAGCTATCCGAACTACTCCGGAAATTTTCTGGGCTTTTCACGAAGACCGACAAGTCGACAGCCGCGAAGACGAATGTGAAACACAGGATTTTTACTGGTGATCATGCTCCAATCAACCAACGAGCCTACAGAGTCTCGCCGACTGAAAGACGCATCATTCATGAAGAGGTTCAGAAAATGCTTGATGAAGGTATCGTCCAACCCTCTGAAAGTCCTTGGTCATCACCCGTTGTGCTCGTAAGAAAAAAAAGACGGTAGTTGGCGTTTTTGCGTCGATTATCGCAAGTTGAATAGCGTCACGAAAAAGACGTTTATCCTCTGCCTCGTATTGACGATACGCTCGACTGTCTGAAAGGTGCCAAGTTCTTTTCTTCCATGGATCTCCGATCTGGTTATTGGCAAATAGAAATAGACGAAGCGGATCGTGAAAAGACGGCATTTATTACCCCCGAAGGCTTATACGAGTTTAAAGTCATGCCGTTTGGTCTCTGTAATGCACCTGCGACCTTCGAGAGAATGATGGACAATTTGCTACGCAATTTTAAATGGACTATGTGTCTTTGTTACCTAGATGACATAATAGTGTTCTCAGAAACTTTTGAAGACCATCTTATACGATTAAGACTTGTTCTAAAATGTCTTCAGGAAGCTGGTCTTAACTTAAATTCAAAGAAGTGTCTTTTTGCTGCCCAAGAAGTAAAGATTCTAGGCCATCATGTGTCTAGTAATGGCGTTCGTCCCGATCCCGACAAAATAAAAGCCGTAAGAAATTTTCCCACTCCAAAGAATATACATGACATACGAAGTTTTCTTGGCCTTTGTTCATACTTTAGAAGATTTATTAAAGGTTTCTGTTATCTCGCCGAACCTTTGCAGTCGTTGCTGAAAAGTGGCGTGGAGTTTCATTGGGGTCCTGAAGAGGTGGAAGCATTTAACAGTCTTAAGAAAGCACTTACTTCGGATCCAGTATTGGGGATGTACGACGAAAGAGCTTCTACAGAAATCCATACTGATGCAAGCGGGTACGGTATCGGAGCTGTCCTAGTACAAATTCAGAATAATGTCGAGAAAGTTATAGCATACGCTTCTAGAACTCTGACAAAAGCCGAAAAGAATTATTCCACCACAGAAAGGGAATGTCTTGCCATCGTATGGGCTACCAACAAATTCCGGCCGTACATATTCGGAAAACACTTTACTGTTGTAACTGACCATCATTCCTTGTGCTGGCTCATGAATTTAAAGGATCCTTCAGGAAGGCTTGCCAGATGGGCCCTCCGACTTCAAGAGCATGATTTTGACGTAAAATATAAAACCGGTAAGAAGCATAGTGACGCCGACGCTCTTTCGAGAAATCCAGTGGAAGAGGAAACGGAAACACCAGACAAATTTTTAGCAGTCACGACGAGTATGAACCTTGCGATGGAACAGAAAAAAGATCAAGACCTTGCGAAATTAAAACTTTTGAGCAACTCATCCAAAAACGAAGAATTCAGATTCATCGACGGTATCCTTTGCAGGAAGAATTTTGATCCAGATGGAAAGTTGTGGTTACCAGTCATTCCTAAACATCTACGAGCAGACATACTAAGGCACTTTCATGACGCCCCCACCGCAGGACACCTTGGTTTCGCGAAAACTTATGACAGGATTCGCAAGAGATTTTACTGGCCGGGAATGTACCGAAATGTCGTTCGGTATGTCATGCATTGTCGGGAGTGTCAAAGGAGAAAATCCGTTCCTCAACGACCACCTGGACGTTTAGTTCCCATCCCTCCAGCTATAGCTCCTTTCCATCGCATTGGAATTGATCTCCTTGGGAGATTTCCAAAGTCTGCTCATGGAAACAAATGGATAATAGTCTGCACGGATTACTCAACGCGATATGCAATAACAAAAGCCTTGCCGACAGCCGAAGTCGACGAAATAGCGAAGTTCTTACTTGAAGAAATTGTCCTCAGGCATGGAGCTCCTCGAGTAATTATCACAGATCGTGGAGCCGTCTTTCGATCCAGACTTGTTTCCTCTCTCGTCGACTTGTGTAACATTGATCATCGTTTCACAACGGCGTATCATCCCCAAACAAATGGACTGACGGAGCGCTTCAATAAGACCTTGGCCGACATGTTGTCAATGTATGTGGATGTAGAGCAGAAAAATTGGGATGAAATTCTACCATTTGTAACCTTCGCTTATAATACCGCTAAACAAGAGACCACAGGTTTTACGCCGTTCTATTTACTTCATGGTCGTGAAGCGGAAACGACACTAGATACAATGCTACCATTCTGTCCTAACGATTTTGATGACAATAACATCACCAAGATAGCAGCCAGAGCCGAAGAATCACGACAGCTAGCCCGAGTGCACACTCTGAGAGCTCAAGACAAAGATCGTCGACGTTACGATTCCAAACACCAAATGGTATCCTACGCTCCCGGAGATCTCGTATGGATTTATACTCCAGTGAGAAAAGTCGGTCTCTCCGAAAAACTCTTAAGAAGGTATTTCGGACCGTATCAGGTGCTACGCCGTTTATCAGCCGTGACTTACGCAGTACAAGATTTTGATCCTGCTTCACGAAAAAGAAAACTAAGAGAAGTTGTCCATGTACTGCGTATGAAACCGTACCATGATCCCGCCGAGCAAATCGAAACCGAGGATATTCCTCCCAAAGAATCATACAAAGGACCCATCACTCGTTCCAGAATAAAGACCCTTGAACAAAATGACAGCGGGGCGCTGTCTTTTTCGAGGGGAGCAATGCCGCACGCATAAGTCCCGATACCAAGTCCCGATAGCCGAGTTGGCAGAGCGTTGGACTGAACTTCCTCAGGTCTCGGGTTCGAATCCCGGCCCCGGCAGATTTTTCCAAAGACTGGAATTTTGTTCTCGTTTTTAATGTATTGTTTCTCTAGGTTCTAGATGAATCCAGATCATTCTTTAGAGTGCATACTGGGTATTTCTCGAATATTCCGAAGTGTATAAAAGCAGAGTTCATCGCCAGTTGGGCATGTTCTCAGTCCAGTGTTGTATCGAGCTCCCAGCGTTAGAATAAATCTAATTGTTTGTTTAATTGAACTGTGTACTTCTTTCGAACTCCGTGACAATATCATAATCACTATTAGGAATTATTTCTATATTAAACACATTATCAGTTTTCTTAGTGATAATTTTATTATTACTAAATTTAAGAGTTTCATTTTCTTTAATATTTTTCTTAGATTCATAATTTTTTTAATTTTTTTTTCTCTCTGAAAAATTTTATAATCACTAAAATTAATATTTAATTCAAAAATTCTCAGTTTTATTAGAAATTATTAAATATTTCAGTTCTACATTTACTATGAGGATCTTAATATTTTCAATAATTTCTCCTATTTTCAATTGTAAAGTAATTGCCTCACTCACCTCAATATCTCCATTGATGGTGGCAATTTTTGTTTTGATGTACTCTACATTGTGGTATCCCTTGATTTGTGATATTATATTTTTTGGAATAATATTGACACTCTTGATCCTGTATCCAAGAGGACATAAACTTGTTTGAAGTTGTTTCTTCCCTGGATGATCATAAGTTCTAATGTTTGATGAGGTTGGAATACCGTATTATTGTTTTGTGTTCTTTGACGGGGGTAGAAAGTTAGAGCATTGGGTCGTAAAATTGACGGTCGTTGTGGAAATTGTAGGTTTCTCGGATATAGGGTCGGCCGCTGACGTGAAAAGGAAGGGTGATGATAAGGTGATGGAAACTGAGGAGAGTAATATCTTGTATTGGTTATGGTATCCGGATGTTGAGATTGGTCATTTCTCCAATTCCATCCTCCATATTGTTGTCTATGGGCAAATTCATTCGTATTATAAGGTATTCTTGTCATTGGATACTTTGGGTATATAACTTCATTCTTACTTGATTTTGATTTTTCTTGGATATCTAAGAGTTTCATTTTTTCCTTCAGTTCCTCTATGTTGCTGCAGCTTTGTAACTGTATTTCTATGGCTCTATTTTCTTTTAATCCTCTTATGATGTAATATTTTTCAGCTTCTTCTTCCATGTTTATCCGGGATGCGATTTCTTTTACTCTGTAGAAATATTCTATGTGGGTCTCTTTTGAGGTTTTTTCTGTTTTAGATAATTGAAGATGAATCTCCGCTGGGTTGACTTGTGTTCCGAATTCACGTATTAAATTATTTTTCAGTTCGTAAAAATTTTTAGGGATAGATTGTGATTGTATGTAAGTCTTCACAGTTCCATTTACTAACTTGATTATAAATAGGATTTTCTGTTTCTCTGGTATATTGAAGGAATCGCACGTACTTTCAAAATTTCAAATGAATGTTTGAATGGGTATTTCCAGGTTATATTTTTGGAAAAAAGACTGTAGATCTTCAAATCGAATATCATTTTTAATAATGGTTATAGGTTGTTGTAATTTTTCTTCCTCAGCATCTAAATTCTCTTCTTGCTTAATTTTAATTTCATTCACTGTTTCCATTTTTGAAGTATGACTTTTTGAAATCTTGTTAGGAGAAGAGGATGATTCTATTTCTTTGGCGGTAAGAGCGATGTTCTTTCGGGGATTACTAGCGCGTTTCTTTTTCCGTACCATAGATTAATTCTGGTAACCCAACGTCCTCAGCTAACAAATGTAGAGTGCCGTCAGTCTTCCATAAAATTCTCCATATCAGTTATTACGTTCATTGGCGTTAGTTTTTATATTAAATTATTTTATAAAAAAGATTAATTTTTTACATTAAGATCGCAGACCAAGATCCTGCCGGCTTTAATTCTGTCATGATTTGAAGATAGAATCAGATTATAGTTTAAAAAAAAGAGATCTTTATTCCATCGTGTCGACATCTGTTCTGATGCTAAGAGCAGTGAGTAAAAAACACGCCATGGTGAGGGTTTCACGTGAATAACACGTGGAAAACATCTGGTAAGTACCGCTGCTTTGAAGATGGTGCTTGCAAGTTAATGTTGACATATGTTGAGTATTAAATCTAATGATCTAGAATTAGACATGTTTATTGGCTAGGCCATATGTTCGGAAGACATAAATGGGCGATTAGTTTGATACTTGAATATGAGAACGGAGAAAGATATAGTCAAGTTCTAGATAGGGAATTTAATTTTTAATCTAATTTAATTATCCTTACATATATATATATATATATATATATATATATATATATATATATATATATGTAAGTTATAAAAAAACAGTATGGGGGAAGCGTAGTTATATATTTACATGTACTGAAAAAAAACATTCAAAAAGAAAAAAATCTAAATGATAAAAACATTATTTTATTTTAATTTCATAGTTTTCCCTCCACTGTCTGAGTTACAAATTTTGTGTAATGAACGCTTAAAATAGTGCAAATAATTTATATCAGGAAGTGTAATATATTAATATTACTTTTTGTTGTATTTATTTTATGTTAAAATCTTGCCATCACCTCTTCCTTCTTTTATGAAATAAAAATAGTGACGGCACTGATGAACGGAATCAATGAAAAGCGAAAGCGCACTGAGGGATGGCGTAAACAAAACAGAAGGGATAAAAAAGATAGGTGAATGCTGTCACGGGCTTTTTTGCAAATGGCAGAATTTTTTCCTTTCTTGACAATTGTCGTTATATTTTGAAAACTTCTCACAATATCTTTATAAATTTTAGCTTATGTGTTATTCTGATTTATAAGCTATATTACTGTAAAGTTTCATTAAAATCCATTCAGTTGTTTTTGCGTGAAAGACCCACAAAGATACTCACAAACTTTCGCATTTATAATATATATTAGATATAGCTGTAACAATATCACAGATATTAAAACCAAATATTGATAATCATTAAGGGAAGTTGGAAACCTCTCTCTCTCTCTCTCTCTCTCTCTCTATACTGACAATGTTAAATTGGCTGTTTTCGATGTACCTTTTCTCAAAATCTGTTTTATGTACATGCTTGAAATTTTTCATACTGTTAAAGTACGCCTCTCTCATTATACTAAAATGAGCTTTTAGCAAATTTTGAATTTTTTAATAAATTATAAAATATTTTATCAAACATTGCGAAATTTGACCCATTTTTTACTTAAAAAATTTGTAAAAATTAAATTTTTGAGTTTTTTACAAAAAGCTCATTTTAGTATATATTAGTCATCATTATAAATAATTCATAAAAAAATTACATACCTTTGAACAGTAGTTTCTCAGAGAAGGTACATCGCACATTAAAATTTACATTTTGAGAAAAATTGATTTTAATGTATACAGTGAAACTTGTAATTAGCTAGGAAAAAAAAATAAAAGGCCCAATTTAAAATAAAAGTTACATGTTTTGGTTTATATCAGTCGTTACACTTTTAAGCAAAAACAAAGTAATTTGTTTACAATTTTCGCCATTAAAATGGGCGTGGCCCAAATTCAACGATTATTTAAAAATATGCTTTAAGGGCTTCTAAATACCCTTGTAACGTCGTGAGTAGCTATCCTTCAATAAATAAGGTTACAGCTTCACATAGAAATAAAAAAATATTGTTTATTTGATAAACAATTCTTAATGAAGTAATATTGCCAAGCCGGTGTAGTCAGTTCGTAGTCCATACTCAACGCCACCGGCGTTCATCGTCTTTTTCACTCCAATTTTCGGACTCAGCCCTTTTCTCCATTGAAGGCGGGCTTCACTCTCTCTCTCCCCGACTCTCTTTCCGTCTCCTCTCTCTTTTTTCCGTCTCTCTTCCTCCTTCCGTCCGTTCTCTCTCCCGGACTCTCTTGTCCTTTTTCCCCTCTTCTCCTTTTTCCTCAAAAAGAACCCTTTTAAACACCAGGGGTGTGTTCACAACACGCCCCTCGCTCCTTCTTATTGGCAGGTCACTAAAGTCTCTCTTGACCTCCCTCGTCCTATTGGCACATAACACGCCAAAACACACCCGAGCCGTCTGGCCCAAGGCGCCATAGTTCCTTATCCACATCTGGACACACTTGTCCATCACGCCACCTGTTTCTAGTATCCTCTTCACAAAACCCTAGAAAAGATGACATGATTATTTTAAGATAGGCTTCACCTATTGTCAATGGGGCGCCGGCTCTACTTTACTATTATGGCGACCCGTCTGTCTCTCTCCACTCCCTGAGTTCAGACAATAAACAATGGCCCCATGGTCACGTGCACTGGTCATTCCACAGCTGGTGGATCATAAAAATTCAGGGACAATCGATGGGTCGCTTTTGTCCTTGACCAGCTGGTGAAACCCTAAAACCTATTGTGAATCGAAAGATGGGAATTCACAACCAGCGACGATGTCACAACTCCTTCCCCCTGAAAAAGGTCCATTTCACTGGACTGCTATGGCCTCAGTTTGGTTCAGTTCGTAACATTTCACACCAAAGGGTTGTCTTATCAATGAGACCGATCAGGACAGCAATCCAAGATACATATACAATCACAAGTAAAATAAACAAATAAATCCAAAATTCTATAAAACTTACACTTTACAAAAAAACTTAAATTCCGAAACTTGGACCATTTTTTCCATTTCATACAGTTACCTCATACTTCAAAATTTAGGGGGTTTTAAAGAAATTAACTCAAATTATAACATTTCTGTAATTCTAACACATCAATCGCTCATTCAATTGTGTTAAACATCTGTGAGCGTACACAGTCCTAAGAGACACAAAATATTTACCATAACACATAATTTCCTTCCACCTTACACCACCAACACATACCCATACAAATATTAATTCACACCTAGCACCAACCCTACGAATTACTCATTCCCATCTACTTATTCCAACGGTATTTCCAACGATATTAAATAAACAAAATAAGCATTTATAAATTCCAAGCTTTGCAAAAAACATTAAAAACCAAATTTTTAAATTAAGAAGTTTAAACTAAAACTTTTAAAATTTAATTAAATTATGGCTATCAGCAAGCATTATCACAACCATCATAACAGGTTATTCACAATTCATGGTATTGTCTTCCATTACGTTAGTTATTGAGGAAACACTTTAATTGGGAATATAATTAACAAGCCTCAGTAGCTCATGCAATGAATTTTCTAAATCTACATTATGTCTACACGGAACAAACTTGCCCATGTCTCTAATTTACCTTTGGTCGCTCCGACTTCCGACCCAACCCTACTCAACCATTTTAACACAAAGTCTATTTTCTTTACACGGTTTTTCCAAATTTGCATCAGAATGTCTATATCGACCATTCGCGGTACAACAATCTGCTCTAACAACCTCAAAATCAGAGTCGTTAAATTACATTCATCATAAGCACAAAGAAACTTAAACCTCGATTTTTTAATAATGTACATGCCAACTGTCATAACGCATGTGGTGTGCTTCGGATAATTCATCCTTAGAGAACGACGAAAATACCACTTCCACAAATCCAGTACAGTCACCCACGATGCCGCGTTGATCTTTTCTACCAAACTTTCCCTTTTTAAAAAAAAATAAATCTCGGCTCGCGTCACCTGGTTCAAATTTCTATACTTCATACATTTGATACGCGGGTACGGGTATCGGTTCACTCTTCCTAACCAAACAACGGGCAGAGTACGATTTGACTGCCCTGCTATTTTAGCTATTGTATGATTTCGAAAACTTTCCCGATCCATTGTTAACTGCTTTTCACAACCCATTAACGTCCCAAGGGTATATTTTTTCTCGCAGCTATTCTCACAAATCAATCCTTCAGGGTTCGCCACTCCCTTATCTCCTTTCAATGCAAAAGAGCCACTCTAATATTATCCGGATTTATTACCCGCTGTGCACCCATCGCCACAGTTTTGACCCTTCCTTCACATACCCCTACTTTCATTTTAACGTCACAATCACTACTCCTATTCACGTTGAATTCTTTCCCTCCTACTTCAGACGGGTGGGAAACGTTCGTACATCTCACTTGGGGGTCACAATTCTTCTTTTCAAAATCACAAGACGTAGCGTTCTCCACGCTTTTATTAACTACCGGGTTAATTAAAGGCCTGCACTTATTAACCGGTTCACTAACTTCTGTGGTACGATTTTCTGACAAAATACGAACATTTGCGAGATCGTTAATCCTATTCCCTGCCTTCAATTTATTTCCATTTAACTTATTTCTGAGTTGAGCTCTCAATCGTTCTAACTCAAATTCCCTAATTAATTTACGTCCTTCACGTTCTTCCCGTTTTTCCTCCAAAATACCCTCCAACAAACATTTAACTGACTCTTCGTCATAGTATTTACTTAGACAGATTCTTTTCTTGAATTCTATCTTGGGTAAAGTAATATCAATTTCTACCCTTAATTCCTTCGCAACCTCTAACAATACGTCTTTTCTTTCTTTTAACAGAAACGTCATGATGCACTAATACACACAAAATCAAATCTAAACTTAATTCTTACAAAAATTATACAAAGACTCAAGGTAACCTAACAATACACTAGACCTAGACTTAACTATATTTTACCCATATGCGCAAATCTAAACACAAATAAGCTACACATCAGTGTTCTTCAATTCAACAAATATAACTACCGTATACTAAAAAAAAATTTCACAAATCTATAACCACAACAATACCCTTCTCAATACTGTGTCACAAAACAAGTATAACTACTGTATACTACGCGCGTTTCACAAATCTATAACCACAACAATACCCTTCACAATACTGTGCCAACGAAACAAGTATAACTACTGTGTACTAAGTTTCACAAATCTATAACCACAACAATACCCTTCACAATACTGTGCCAACAAAACAAGTATAACTACTGTATACTAAATTTTACAAATCTATAACCACTACAATACTCTACACAATACTGTGCCAACAAAACAAGTATAACTACTGTATACTAAATTTCACAAATCTAAAACCACTACAATACTCTACACAATACTGTGCCAACAAAACAAGTATAACTACTGTATACTAAATTTTACAAATCTAAAACCACAACACTAATATTGCACATTTATACACTTCATACAAAACTTAAAATCTTTCTAGTCTCTTATTGTTTACCAACGTTACCTAGTCTTTATATTCCTTATTTAAAACATTTTACATACAAAATCAATACTCAGTTGCTGCCCCGAAAATAACCTCAATGAAAAGACTCACCTTCAAATTTGTAGAGGACACACGGGAACACATCTCATAACTGGCACATACAGGCGGGCACATTTCATCACTAGCAGGAACGGGAGACACTTGCATCCAGCACTTCTCACAGCTGGGGACACATCTCATAGCAACCAAATCGAAAAAAACATGCGGGCACACTTCATCACTAGCAGGAACGGGAGACACTTGCATCCAGCACTTCTCGCAGCTGGGGACACATCTCATAGCAACCAATTTGACAAAACAGGCGAGCACACTTCATCACTAGCAGGAACGGGAGACACTTGCATCCAGCACTTCTCACAGCTGGGAACTCCAGGAATTAGGTGTCATTAAACTCGCTTCATCACAATCGCATACGGCTGGCATTTTTTTTTTCTCTTCGCTTAAAATAAAGGATTCGGGCATCTATTTACTTAAATGCCGGATCAACACCGCTGCCACCAATTTCATATATATATATATATATATTAGCTGTAACGTCGTGAGTAGCTATCCTTCAATAAATAAGGTTACAGCCTCACATAGAAATAAAAAAATATTGTTTATTTGATAAACAATTCTTAATGAAGTAATATTGCCAAGCCGGTGTAGTCAGTTCGTAGTCCATACTCAACGCCACCGGCGTTCATCGTCTTTTTCACTCCAATTTCCGGACTCAGCCCTTTTCTCCATTCAAGGCGGGCTTCACTCTCTCTCTCCTCGACTATCTTTCCGTCTCCTCTCTCTCTTTTCCGTCTCTCTTCCTCCTTCCGTCCGTTCTCTCTCCCGGACTCTCTTGTCCTTTTTCCCCTCTTCCTCTTCTCCTTTTTCCTCAAAAAGAACCCTTTTAAACACCAGGGGTGTGTTCACAACACGCCCCTCGCTCCTTCTTATTGGCAGGTCACTAAAGTCTCTCTTGACCTCCCTCGTCCTATTGGCACATAACACGCCAAAACACACCCGAGCCGTCTGGCCCAAGGCGCCATAGTTCCTTGTCCACATCTGGACACACTTGTCCGTCATGCCACCTGTTTCTAGTATCCCCTTCACAAAACCCTAGAAAAGATGACATGATTATTTTAAGATAGGCTTCGCCTATTGTCAATGGGGCGCCGGCTCTACTTTACTATTATGGCGACCCGTCTGTCTCTCTCCACTCCCTGAGTTCAGACAATAAACAATGGCCCCATGGCCACGTGCACTGGTCATTCCACAGCTGGTGGATCATAAAAATTCAGGGACAATCGATGGGTCGCACTTGTCCTTGACCAGCTGGTGAAACCCTAAAACCTATTGTGAATCGAAAGATGGGAATTCACAACCAGCGACGATGTCACACCCTAGAGGTTAAAGTAAGGTATTTTTAAAAAGGTCAAAATCCATACAATTTAAAAATATAAAAATCTCAATTTGTCAAAAAAATAAGATTTTAGCTTTCCAACACCCCTTAAGTGAAAATATGTCGATTATAAGTGTTAATTAATATTATGTTCGGTTCCATTTGGATTAGTTTTTCACTGCAAGGAATTCTCATGAAGTAATACATTTTCTTGATTTGTTTATTTCACAATGATTGTGATGTTCTTTAATTGCGCTTTGCCGTAATTGTGATTCGCTTCAGTACAATACGCAAAAGGAGCATGTTTACAAGACACAAAAGTGAATCTAAACCCAAGTAGCAGTTCTCAATTCGCTATGTTTTTAAATAATGTTGCATTCGTCTTTATTATCCAATTTTATATCTCTATTTTAGAGTGTTATACATACGTCTAATTGCTATTTTTAAAGTGCTCTCCTAATGCTTATTTTTAATAATTTAAGGAAATTAATAGCTGAAAACCTCAAAATACAATCTTTTCTTTAGAACTTTTTTGAGTTCCTTCATAAAGAGAAAATGCTTACTTTTTTTAAAAAAATGTCATTCCTCTCGATTTCAAAATTGACACTCTTTAAAATGTTGTGCTTTGTTCTAATTTTATCCCATTTCTTAATAATTGTAATCTGACAGCAGTCAAGAAAGAAGAAATTGGCTCCACTGCGTACATCCCATTTAGGCGACATAATTGGAACCGAGGTCCCTTATGTGCGTCACTACAAGCAAGTTATTTTAAGCAAAAATTGAATCAAAAATCCTCAAATTTTTAGCGACCCCAGATGCAAGTCACGCGACCCTTATTCTAACAAAAACTGGTTGAAGTTATGCAAAGAAACTGGTGCTCTCTAGCTTATCCAAAGGTTCCTTTTACGTGTTAGAAAAACTATTTTGGGGGAGCAAAGCAATTTTATTTATTTTTTTTTAATTCCAATCACTATAAGAGTTATAATGCTACTTAAACATCTCCTTAAATAAACACACAATTATTACAAATTTTGCACAATTATTCATAACATAAAAGTACAACTTTTAATAAGGGCTGAGTGAGTGAATATTTTTGTCGCACTTTTTCGTCAATCGAGGGCTTTTGGCAACCCACCTCGTACTTATAAGCCATGGTCAAGTCACGAGGACGACACCTGAGGTAGCATCCCCATCCTCTACTCTTTGAATATCCAATCAATGAGAGATGAAAAGCGTGACGTCAAAGAAACAGTTGAAGAGTTTTATTTTTTTTTAAATTTAAAAACCATAAGATGACCAGGACAACTTTACTCAATAGTTTGTGAATGAAAGTAGGTTTTGGTTTTTATTCATATGAAATTAAAAAGTAATTTAATAAAAGCATAATTAAACTTCAAGAACAGAGAAAGAAAAGATGAACTGAGGATGAACATCGTAATTTTCAAGAAAAATGGGAATTGCAATATTATAATGTTATGCCCAAAGCAAGAATAAAATGTTGTGCCTGACATGTAAAAACTGTAATTAAGTTGGTAAGGAATATGATTTCAAAGGCATTATGACACAAAACCAAAAACAAACTATGACTAATGTGTTGTAAAACTTTGTGAAGACGAGTTGTCGGAATTGAAATCAACGCTTAAAAAATATATTCACTAAATTTGTTGAGTGAGGGAATGAGAGTGAATATTAACATCGCACTGTTCAGCTACTCGAGGGAGTTTGGCGACGGACCATGGTCAAGTGACGAGGTCGACACCTGAGCTGGCACCCCTCTCCTAACTTCCAAACGACACCATTTGGAAGACGTTTGAGCCTCGACATATTTAATGTGCATCGGCTTTGTGGTGCAAGGCTCAAACTCATGGCTCGAGTTCGTTACCTTGACCGCCAGGCTACTACATCCACCTAAATTTGTTGAAGACAATACAGTTGCAGTAAAAACTAGTTATATATTATCACTTTGGATTGCAAACACAGATCGAAATCATTTACTAAAGAATTTATGAGTGAGTGCTTAATTAAAGCAGAGGAATTACCGTATTGACTCGAATCTCAGCTGCACTTTGAATGTGAAGACGAGGGAGATAGTCGAAGGGAGAGAAATTTGTTGGTTGGGGTATTTAGAGCGAGAACGGGGACATGTATGTAATTTAAAGTTTATAATACTCATAAGATAAATAATTATTCACTTTTCTTATTAGTTCTCAGTTTAAATTCATTTTAATTTCGTAAAATTTGATATAGATAAACCCTTTTACACTATTTTTCATTTTTCACACAAACGTGTTGAGAATTTGGTGTGCAGCTTAGAACCGATGGCGGCTTAGATTCGGGAGGGGGGGGGAACTGTATATATCCAGCACAAATAAAAAATTTTTTAAAAGTGTAAGTTTAAGTCTAAATTCTGTAACCAGCACAGGTGATGTAAGAGTCGAGAATTGTAGTCCAGTCGAGTCATGTATTATGCATATAATACATTATACATAATAATGATATTATTTTGTTACCAAACATACATATAAATTTAATATTCTTTCGCTTATCTAACGGTATAAATATTTATGTTATTGTTATACTAAAATCAATAATTATATGAGAGTTATAACTTGTTTTTTAATCTATATGTATATGCAGCATAAAATATATCATGTATATTATTATAGAATGCTTTTAACAACATTGAGATAAATTTCAGAATTTGTACTGCGAAAACGACGGGGAAAAAATTTGTACTTTTTTCATTTAAAATTTGTCTGAATATTTTTGATATACACGTGTTACTGCTGTTCATAATTAAAAGTATTACAATGAAATTATTATTTGTGTTTGAAAAATATTTAATTATATTTCACAGAGAAAAATTTGTCCAAGAAGAAAATTGAGACATTTCTTTGTTGATTTTCTATGTGGGCTCGAAATGTTTTTTTATGAGGAAAGTATTTTACTTAATTCACTTTTTTTACTTGTCATCAGATAGTAGAACCAAAAGCGGTAACATAAACTGGTTAGGGAAGCAACTGAAAACAAAAAAAAAATATCTGGTGTCTCCCTCTCGGTCCTTCCACAATGGAGGGGGGAGGGAAAGAAGCCCAAACTGTGGTTTTTCGACTGCTTGACCCGTTTTCCCTTCTTCACTGTTCAAAGACGAATATTTCTCATCGTACAGTATGCAAGAAAAAACTTGTGCTTTCTAGCTGTTAATGTGTTTCCTTTAGCTGTAAGAAATTAATTTCTACTCCTCTCAAAGAATTTTTTCCCCCTTCTTTTTTGTCATCCCTAAGAATCAACTCGTTGGCTTCTTCATATTTTTCAAATCCAATAATTTGTACTGATTTATAAAAGAGTTACTATGTTAATTAAATATCTTCAATGAACGCACAACTCAAAAATTATTAGTAACATAAAAATACTTATACTAATAAATGCTGAAATCTGCTTATAACAAAGTGTTGTTTTATACATCAGTATATAATTTCATTAATTCAAGTGATTAATATACATTTATTGAACGTATGTAATGTATATGTATATATATACTACGTTATTTTATTTAAAAGACCAAGTTTAAAAATGAAACTGTATAAATAATTAATTTAAATTCTTTTTCTTAGACATGATCCATGAAAAGATAATTACGTACTTATCAAAAATATTAAACCTTAGTCACAGAACAACTAACCAGGAATTGCAGTACCAATAGTATCAAAGATATGTATGACAATTATATAGACTTTTATTCTATGCTGCATATGTAAAATAAAATTCAAGTTTTGATTCATACAGTTATTGATTTTAGTAACAATAATAATGATTTATTATTAATACCATTACATTGCAGTCAGAGATTAGCTCCTATATGATATATAATTACAGGTTGAAACGATTTTTATCTCATAGAAAATTACAAGCTATTTTACAACCTTATTCAGTTGGAAATAAACGTAGTAAAAAATTAGAGATTTACAGACATTATATTGGTTTGTTTTATGCCTTTACAAATTTGAAATGTGTTTTTCTCAGATTTTCATTTTGGAAGAGATATGAAAGGGTTTTCTATTGAATAATTTTTTTTTTTTTGTTTCAAGATAATTTTGAAATTTTTTGAAGATACTTATATATATATATATATATATATATATATATATATATATATATATACATATATATCTGTTCAATAATAGTTTCATATAAATTTATATCTGAGAACTCTCGCTAGTTTTTTAAAACATTTAAGTTAATATTTTAAAAATGTTCATATTTCTTCCAGGTTTCCAAATTTAACAATATTCATGCTTTTTCTCGGGTTATCTATAAGAACAATTATTAAAATTCAACAAGGAAACAGATTTTCAATTCCATACCAACTTAAGGAAGTGTAATAAAGAGAAAGCTTAATTTGGAAATTAATTCGATGAATATAATATAGTCGGCCTTCCATTTAGCGAACCTTTATCTTGCAGATTTCTCTATTTCGCGAACTTTTTCCTGCAACCAAGAACATTTTATGATTTTCTTCGTCAAATAGCCTCCAAAAAGCTAGGTGCATTTTCCATTTATCGAACTTTTTCTCTCTGTTTTTGAAATATTTATGGATCTTCGCGTAATGTAATGTGCAAGTAAAACCATTTGAAACGATTAGACTTGAATTGTGTGAAAAAAATACGCCTGATGAGGTACTTCGTGCACTGCAAAGATGAGAGAAACATTTTTTTTTAAAAAACGAAAACACATTCAAACAAAATTAATAGACTTAATCAGTAGTTAAATTGAAGGACACGCATTCCTAAAATTACTGGTCATAAAATATGCATGTTTAAAATTACTTGTAGGCTTAAAATTGGAAAATGTTATTAAAATTCGTTAATTATAATACAAAAGTACTTTTTAAAGTTAGAAATACTGAGTATCAGTAGCGCACACAAGGGGGGAGTCCTGGGGGCCCGGACCCCCCCTCAAAACCCTTGATTTTTTTTTCCAATTGATTATAATTCTAAGTATATAGTACGTAAAAATTAATTAATTACTTGCTATTAACGATTAATTTTATTAATTAATGCTAATTATTTATTCAAAAACTAGTTTTTTACTGTGTTTTGTTCCCGAAAATCGACAAAATCAAAAGGAGCATGATACAAGAATGGTGAACTTTCCACCCCGGTCCCCCCCTTGAAAAATTACTGTGTGCGCCACTGCTGAATATATATATATATATTTCCTGACAAAGTGTGTTGTTTTTTTCCCTTGCTTTCCTAGCCAAATTCTTTTTGATCGGTAAGATATGTGAAATAAATAGATATTAACTTACAAAAAGGGTGTGTGAACAATTAATTTTATTATAATGTATAGTTATGTGAATTTGAAATTTGTTTTAAGTGATTTTTAAAACGATATTGAAAGATAAATCTCCATTTCATGAAATTTTCCAACTAACGAACTTTTTTTAGGTTTAACGACAACTGTAATTTAGTGAAATTTTTGTCATATTTTCATGTTTATCGGAAATAATAACATTAATTTGTAAAACAAGAAATAGATGCGTTTGAAAACAGAATTATACAAGCTATTTGTGAAAAAATTGCTCTAGGTTATTTTCTTAGAAAAGTAACATTTTCTTGTGCAAGACTCGAATTGAAAATGATTATTTCGCTGATGAGTATTCTTAAATAGTAATTTCAAATACAATATTTATCTAAGATATGAGAAGAAAGAAATTAATTACATACCTATCAAACAAAAAAAAATTGAATTATATAAATACGCTAAGACAAATAAAAAAGGTATCTACAAAAATAAAACTGGAGGTCTATGAAATCCTTCCTACAAAAATTAAAACTCCTTTCTAAATTCAATCTTTATTCTTAACCCTATGGGCAATGTTTATGATACCCAAGAAATTGTAAACGTACTTGCTCATTCACTTGGGGATATCCCAAAATATTTGCACGGATTAAAAAAAAAGACTGTGCACACCCATTTCCGCGGCATTTCTAAAAAAGACACAGCACACTCTTACAAAACTTTCTTTTTTCTCTTTTTTCATTCAACCAACACTGAACCCCGTATGGTTTTGAATAGTTTGTTTATTTTACAGCAACTGCGCATGCGTTCTGAAACCGACTATATCTGTCAATCATTTCTTAACCACGCCCCGTTGCTATAGTAACGAAGGGTTATCTTTTTACAAACATTAGCGCTTTGACGTCATCTGAGTTGCAAACAACGCCATCTGTTGGATAAAAGTAATGTTTGAAAATATGTCCGTTGGCCTTAAGAGGAGTGCTATTTCGGTTGTTACGAATTCTAGATTTACTATACGTGGATAATCCAGGATATTTTTCATCACATTTACTTAAGGGATTTTATCAGAGGTGTAGCTATCGCCGTATCAATGATACGGGGTCCCCAACATGTGTAATGTAACGTTTGAAAGAATAACGGTAGCGTATTCTTGGTTAATTTAAATATGGAATTTATTTACGTCACAACTATTGAATATTATTTACTGAATGATACATTAAAGTTGTTAAACTTAATTATAGATTGTTAGAGTCCACTATTTTGTGAGAGGAGGATTCGTTGGCCACCGCTCTCATGTAAGTTCAAAGCATCTCTCTTCTCTCATCTTCCGGTCGACGGTGTTCGATTCCTCGGGGGTCAAAAAGGGGTTGCGCTGCAGCTGCAAGATGCACGTGTGGGTGTCGGGTCCAACAAAGATGCCGACCGCTATTGATGTTCGGAGAAGCGACGTTACAGCTCTCGCCCTCTCTTATAGAACTTTTCCGTTGAGAAAAGTTTAATGGAATGACGATGAGACAACTGACAGATTACCGACACATCCCTTCATCAAGCACCACTATATTTCTGAGCTGCAATTTTAACTACTAAAAACAACGCTGAACTAAATTTGGAATTACTTATTTCTAGTGAGTGAGTGTTCTTGCTAGGGAACTTACACAAACCCATATTACGAAAATGATCAATAGCGCAATGTAAGAAAACATACTATAACATTAAATAAAAATACAAACACTCCTATCACAATGCCTATTATCGATTATACTAACAACATGTTACATCAAATGCTAGTGTAAGACCTTACACATAAAATATTCTTCGCCACAATACTTAATAAAAATTATACTAACGACATGTTGATATGATATGCGAAGTGTACAACCTTACACACAAAATATTTTTCACAATATGTCTCGTGCGTAAACTAAATACTCATGTATATTTTAAAACCCTATACACAAAATTAAGCATATTAATACATTTGCTTTTCATGGCTTTATCTTTTGACACTCATCTCCATTCGATATGATATACAGTACTAGTAAATAAATAAAATTAATACAATTATTAACCTTTAACTAAAAAAAACCATTATAAGCAACAATTATTATTCATCAGCAAGAGAACATTGTTAACAATTTCTAATTATCTATCACCGATCTGCTGAGACTATCTGCATTTTTGTGACTTTTACCCGACCGATGTACAATTCTAAAATTATATGGTTGCAAAGCCAAAGCCCATCGCATCAATCTAGGGTTAGAGCTAACATTTCTATTCAACCACACCAACGGGTTGTGATCGGTCATAACTAAAAATGAATTTCCATCTAAGTAATAATGTAACCTTTTAATTGCGAAAACAATACTAGCACATTCCTTCTCCGTCGTACAATAACGCTTCTCTACCTCTGAAAATTTCTTACTCAGGTAAAGGATTGGATGCTCCTCATCTTGTTAATTTAATTGGGTTAAAACTGCTCCCATATATGCGTTTGAAGCGTCCGTTTGAACAATGAATTCTCGTTGAAAATTTGGCGCGTACAAGACGGGCTTATCAATTAGTTTCCCTTTTAGTTCTCGAAATACGTTTTCCCACTCAGTCATCCACGTAATTTCTCCCTTCTTTGCTCTTCCCTTCAACGCGTCCGTCAACGGAACAGCGATTACCGAGAACAGATTTATATATTTTTGGTAATAACCCGCTAGATCTAAGAAGGCACGTATTTGGGTTTTCGTGCGAGGGGTAGGGAACTCTAGAACAGCCTGAACTTTGATCTCGGAAGGGGTGCGAAAACCGTGACTCACAATGTGACCCAAAAATTTGACATTTTGTTGCGCAAACTTACACTTTGAAGGTTTTATATTTAACTTAGCTCTCTTTATTCTCTGCAGAACCGTTTCCACATGTTTAAGGTGCGACTCCCAAGTATCTGAGAAATTTGCGATATCGTCTAGATACGGGACAACGAAATCCTCTAGTCCGTTAAGTAATTCAGCCATGAGTTTACTAAAGAAATATGGAGCATTCTTTAATCCAAAACTCATCATTAGGGGTCTGTATGTACCAAAGCTAGTACAGAAGGCTGCGTATCGCTGTGCAGTTTTACTCAAAGGTATTTGCCAATATCCCTTAGATAGGTCTAAGACGGTAATAAATTTAGCCGCCGATACCTTTTCTACGTGTTCTTCGATATTCGGAAGAGGAAAATACATTCCGTTCTAATGATCCCGTTTAATTTCCTGTAATCAATACATGGACGAGGTTATTTCCCAGCTACCTCAACTAAAATCATAGGAAACATGTAATCCGATTCTCCTACCTCAATGATTCCTAATTTTAACATTCGGTTAATTTCGCTTTTTAAGATTTCATTTTGTCGGTGCGACATTCGATAGGGCTTCGTCCTAACTGGTTGATCGCTAACTAACTGGATTTCGTGTTCAACCAGATTAGTTAAACCGGGATTGTTTGAAAAACATTTAGAGTATTTATTTAATAATTCGCGCAGTCGATCCATTTGTTTATCGTGAAGGTGTTTGTTCAACTCGCTAGCCTGGATTACGTCCTCGAAATCATAAACGAGAGAATTGTTTTCTAAGTACAGGATTTCTAATTCCTGGTCTGTGAGAGAGTTTTGTGTTTCATCCTTAATAATTACATTAACGTGTTCTGGCCTTTTGTAATATGGTTTTAGCATATTTATATGATAGATTTGAGATGTTTCGCGTCTGCCGGGGATTTCGACTAAATAGTTCGTTTCCGAAATTTTATTTAAAATTGTCCCAGGACCTATCAACTGCACTGCTAATTTATTTGCTCTGGATGTAGCTAACACTAGGACTAAATCCCCATCCTTAAATTCACGTTTTACTGCGTTTTTATCATACCAAGTTTTCCGCTTAACTTGCATTTCCTCCATTTTATTTATAGCTACTTCTTGGCATCTTTTTAATCTATTTATTAACTTAAACATATACTTACACATACACTTAAACATATACTTAAACATATTAACTTAAACATATTTGGGAGGGTTTTTCGAATAATTTTGTGCATTTCATCGTAAGCTGAATTAATTTAGATAAATACTTCAATCGTATTGAATATTTGTAGTTTCCGTGAGCTGATTATATTCATTTTCTACAGTGAATTTACGAAGATCATCGAATGTGTATATGAAGGATTTGACTGCTGATTGACATTCCGAACGCATTTGCTGTGCGGTTTTTTTTCTTATTAGCATCTTATACCATCTGCGACTTTTCGACGTTTTATAAATTCAAAAGCATCACGTCGTTCCTGTATAATTATGCCTCCAAAGTGACGAGCAATTGGCCGATCTACACCTCAAGCACGAAAGAGAAGAGCATTACGAGCCTCAGAATCAGACGAGCAACGAGCATTAAGGCTGGAAAATCTTCGAGTACACGCCACTGAGACCCGTTCGTCTGAATCGTCTGACGAACGAGAAGTAAGATTAGAAACTGATCGAATACGTACTAATCAGATCCGTTCTTCTGAGAGAACTGAATTACGGGAAAGAAGGCTGCAAAATGTTCGAATAAGCACTGCTCGATCAAGACGAACACTGCACGCTGATTTGAATCTTAGTGCATTCCATTATGACAGTAATAATGATTACAGTCTTCATCAAAATGTCGTCATTGGAAAAATGGATAAAATTTGCATGTATTGTAGTGCACTCAAATTTAAAAATGAAACGCGTGGAATGTGCTGCGCCAGTGGAAAAGTTAAGCTACCAGAATTACATTCACCACCCGAACCACTGTCAACGTTTCTATCTGCTGTTACACGTGTGTCGAAGCATTTCTTGGAAAACATCCGCAAGTACAATTCATGCTTCCAAATGACATCGTTCGGTGCAACGAACATAGTGCGCGAAAATTACATGCCGACATTCAGAGTCCAAGGGCAAATTTATCATCATGCTGGATCGCTTCTACCATTGCCGGACGCAGATCACAAGTTCCTTCAAATTTATTTTATGGCAAACAGTGATGAACAAATTGAACAACGATGTCATTATAATACGGGCACTAGACGAGAAATTGTGGGTGCGTTACAAGGCCTTTTCGATCAACACAATGAATTAGTTCGGTTGGTTTAAAACCGCCATTCAACGAATGCCAGCCGATGACCCCTAAACGCATTTTATTTTAAATTATCCAGAAGTTAATTCTGAGAATCTTTCTGATAAGATATCGCAAGTCATTACTAATAATATTAGGGAAATTAAAGTCTCGAATAGATCCTTCCCACCATGGTGGAATAGTACATGTTATAAATTCTATAAGCTTAAAAAAATATTTAGGAAGAGAGCTATTAAAGAAATTTCATCTGAATTATGGATCAGATATAAACAATATGCGAGCAAACTTAGATTCTACATTAAAAATGCCAAAAGAATGTACTGGGACAAGATATGCAAAAATATTTCTAATCCCAAGATGTTTTTTAATATTCTGAAAACATTTTCCACAGTTACTGACACGGATCAAAAACTTA
Source organism: Trichonephila clavipes (assembly GCA_019973935.1). Lineage (NCBI taxonomy): Eukaryota > Metazoa > Arthropoda > Arachnida > Araneae > Nephilidae > Trichonephila > Trichonephila clavipes. Next base: position 882,972 of record BMAU01018008.1, on the reverse strand, counting down.
ATATTCTTCAGCTTAATAATAGGTTTATGACTCATCCTCAATTGCAAGCAGATATGTTTGCAGATTATTTTGCATGTAAAAATGCCTATCATGAACCGCTTCGTTTGGATTTTCTCTACGACAAAAATAACCTTCTTAATAAACCATTCCATATTCTTGAATTGCATAGTGCAATAAAAAATTCAAAAAATACAACTCCTGGGGCGGATCATGTTACAGCAATTTTCTTTAAAAATCTTGATCAGGGTCAACGGGATGTAATTTTAAGATATTTCCAAAAGTTATTTGATAATGCAATCGTTCCAGATTCTTGGAAGCATACAATCATTCTCCCGATTCCGAAACCGTGTAAAGATAAAACTAAGATATCTTCCTACAGACCAATAGCTCTGACTTCTGTATTTTCAAAAACTTTTGAGAGAATTTAGGCTAATAGGATTTCTTACTATTTAACTAAAGAAAGAAAACTTCATCCCCAACATTATGGTTTCGTTCCTTTCAAAGATAGCAGAAGTGCTACTTATCTGGTACATAAAGCAATAATGAATGCAAAATTACAGAAATTATTTTTGTAGGAATAAGTTTAGACATTAAAAGTGCATACGACTCTGTTTACGTGGATGGTCTTATTTATAAATGTTTACAAATTGGTATAGCAGGAAATATAGCAAATTGGATTCATAAATTTCTCACATCTCGATCCTTCCAAATGAAATGGAGGGGTTATTTTTCTCCCAAAAAGCTTGTTCCGCAAGGCCTAGCCCAAGGCAGTGTCCTATCTCCTATTTTGTATGCTATTTACATGCATGATATTTTTGAAACCTTAGAATTGGAAGTTGAATGCCTGGTTTATGCTGACGACATTTTTATATTTTGCTCTCATAAATCCCTTGATGTTATTTGCAAAAAATACAAAATACTCTGGAAAGAATTTTCCCGTGGTGTAAATATTTGAATTAAATTTAAGCCCAGAGAAATGTACAATAGCTGAATTATCAAATAAAAGAAATTATACTCTTCCTAATATTTTGTTGGCTGGATTTCCCCTACAATGGCAAACTTCTATTAAATATTTAGGAGTTTTTTTTTCTAAATGTTGTCAAAATTTATATATTAAAAATCAACTAAGCAGTAAGGCCTTGAAAGGGATCAATGCACTAAAAGGTATGGCATATAAACACTATGGGCCGAGATCAAGAGATCTCATTAATTTAGTCAATAACAGCATATGCAGTGTTTTTTATTATATTTGTCACATAATAAATAAATGGTCTGAAAATCAATTAAAACCTTTTAATGTTATCCAAATAAAAGCCCTCCGAATAGCATTAGGTCTCCCTCAATGGACCCCAAATATTGTGCTACTAAAGTTGGCTGGTCAAGAGATTCTATCAGATAAAATTAGAAGATTGGCAAACAAGTTCTTTATTACTCAAATCTCCAATAGTGATTTCTCTCCTCTTTATTACAACAGCCCAGAGGCAATGAATCTTAATGTTTTGGAAGAAGATAAAAATTATATCATTAGTGTGCTGCAAGATTTAAATATTGGTGGTGATCAAATTATTTCAATTCCCAGATTAATTGCCTTTTTAGACCTTCCATGTAAAATTTATACCAATAGGTTTAAATTTCAAGATAAAAATCTACCGATTCCTGCAATAAAGGTTTTATTTGATGAAACGGTCGAACGGGAATTTTAGAAGTTTTTCAATATAGCTACTGATGCTTCAAAAAATGTGACCAAATTACATCTATAGCAGGTATATCAAAAAAATCTTCATTTGCTTACAGAATCACAACCATTATAACTCCATTTTTTCTGCAGAAACTTTGGCCATTTGTCAAGCTTTAGATGATCTGGTGGAATCTAATGTAAACTTGTTTTGTCGGATAGTCTTTCGGTTCTTTCTGCACTTCAAAATTTCTCGATCAAATCCCATAAGGTAATTCATAGACTTGCTAACAAAATTTATATGCTATCTAACTACGTTAATCAGTTAACTCTGCTTTGGACTCCGGGACACTCGAAAATTGTTTGGAATGAGCAGGCGGATAATCTCGCAAGATCGGTCACGGAGTCCAATGTTTACATTGACTGGATTGCTTCAGAAGACATTCATAAAAATATATATCGAAATAGAATTCAAAAAATCAATGAAACATTTTACTCAAGCAAATATTTTGAAAAATTGGGAAATATTCCAACCATTGACATCATTTCAAATTGGACAGAGAATCAAAGAGAAGAAATCTTAAGCACTCGAATCTTCAGTAAAATGATTATTACTCCAGGCCTTCTACATAGATTTAATTTACAGAATAATGCAATGTGTATTACATGTAAACGTATAAATGATTTGGACCACATTATATTAAATTGTATTAGATATACTAGGCATCGTAGTAATCTCTGGTCTATTCTTCGTATTGATCCACATTCCACTATTACATTTAGAGATGTTTTGGAAAGGGCAATGAATAATAAATCAACTTTCAGTTTTTTTTAAAGGGAATGAAATTTTTCAATATCTATTAATCTTTTAGGATTTCTCTTGTCTTGTCTTTTTTTTTTTTTTTTTTGAGGGATCATAACCTGTGTTGCTCTATATCCCCTTCAACTTTCAATCAATCAATCAATCCACTCTCTCTTTAACGGTTACAATGCTTTGTATAGTAGGGGACTGAGAAAAAATTTGTTGCAACTGTTACAGTAAGTACCTCTGTAGTGTGTATCATTGTCAAAAGTGTTCGCTTGACAATGATACACCTTATTTTATAAACCTTAGTTAAATAAACATATAAAATAAGAAACGTTCCTTGTATAGACGATGAAAATAAAACAATATAGCCTCCCAAAATGCAGGAGTCCGACATGTATTTTCCTCAGTTATATCACATCCTTGTAGATATAAAAAAAATATCCTCTTGTAATAGATAACCTTATATCAGAGATAATAAGGAAAGCAGCATATTGCTTGTAAATATTTTTGATATGAAAGGTTACTGTTTTAAAGGAAGTTGGCACATTTGTAGGTCTGGACTATGTTGCAATCCTTTTCATAAAAAGAGACTTCACTATTGATATATTATACTGTCAACCAATGATTGAATTATATATTTTACCAAATGAAAAGACATCTCCTGTGCAGAACATGTCACCAAATGCTTACATTGTTAATATTCTTGTGTTTGAATGTACATGAGAACAGCTTTCACTATTGGCTGTATATTGGAGAATATTTGGTGATTTTTTTTTTTAATTTTAGGAGTTTTGTTAATTTTATAATACTTAAGTGCTGAGATTTCTTTCCATTGAATCACTGTATTTGGATATCCGTGAAAGATGATGTAGGTATAGAGTCACGCGAAGACGATCGTATCTGAAGTAAAACCAGTACTTAGATACCGCTACAATGATATGAAATATGCAAAACAGGCAAAACTTTCATGGGGTATGCCATTCTTTAAATTTATAATGATAGTTGATAAATGAATTTGAATATTAATCTGAGATGATATACAGAAAACCCTTAAATGTATTGTTTTTCAGTAGAAACCATCATAAATGTAATAAAAGTGATTTATTGCCAAAAGTGTTACACATTTATATTGGTTTTAAAAGAAAAAAATGGAACAAAAAAAATTGGTATTTTCCTTTACTACCATTGATTATTTTGCCAAATAAAAAAGCAGTGTCATATGCAGTTTTAGTTATTGTTTTCACACAAGCATTAGTAAATGGTTTTGCACTTTTGGCTGCATATCACGAATTTTATTTTTAAAAATTAGTTCAGTATAATACATAACTACCGTCAAATCTTATTTGAGATAAATTTGTTAATGCATACTTAAGACACAAAGATTTCATTGGCTTGAATAGTAAAACTGAACATTTTTGATGAACTTAAAAGTTGAATGATAAAATATTATGTAATTATACACATTATTGACATTATTAACTGCATAAAAAAAATAAACTTCATCTTTGGATAAGTTTAAAATTTTGAAAAGGTTTTTAACTTAATTATTAATACATGAATTCAATTAAAATGAGTAATGCCTTTTAAGTAGAAAAAAAATCTAACTTTATTTCAGTTTCTTTCTATACTACTCAATAGAAAAATAATTAAAATTTTATCATATATTAACTTGAAAAATTTGGCATTCTGGTGATTTCTGCCATTAAGTATTGTATGTAATTAAGAATTTTATTTAGATTTATTAAATTATTAACCACTTAATAGTAATTTTTTTTCATTTATTTCCTCTTTGAGTTTATTTGTATGTATATAAGTGTCAGTATATACAAGTTTTATACTAAAAAATCAAGAGAAAAATAGTTAGCTTAATTTTACTGTATTTAAATTGGAATTTACAGCACTTATCCTGGATTAACTTCAGCTTTGCTGGATTCATTTGAATATCATTTCATGTTTCATCAAAAAGTTTACATATCCTGTTATCTGGCATCATTAAATTATATTTTTAAAAAATTGTAAAATTCTCAAAAAAAGAAAAATATTGAATGTGTATAAGTGCACTTTAATTTTGAGTAAATCAAATAGTTTTTTTCCCATTGTAAGTTGAAAAAACATAAAAAAAAAAACTGTACTAATTCAAATTAAAAATTGATATTCAGAAAGAATCATATTATATAAGATTCTTAAAAACAGTGAACTTTTTACTGAGGCAAGACTCTAAATTTCCATATTTCAAGAAGTGCAAGCAAATAAAAATTATATGTTAAAGTGATCTAAGTCAAAACTTTCTGAAAATTGGATGGAACTATTCATTTTGTTTGGTTAGAATGCTGATAAAAATGATGTTCAGATAAATTTTACAATGAATTCATCACAATAAATTTGAATGGTACGAATTTTTTCAGTATATAATGTACCAATGCATAAGTTGATCATGTATTTGAAATGTGAGTAATTATTATTAAATTTATGCAATGCTGTAATAATTCACTCTTGTGCTTTAAGAAAAAGTTGTGTAAATAATTGCAAAATGTATATTAAAATCCCTTCTTTTTTTATATGCAACAGATCCTTTTATTATATTTAATTTTTTTTTTTTGTTTCTATTAGGAATATAGTCTTTATTTATCTTAACAATATTTATTATTTACTTTTCCCTAATTTTTCTGCAGCATTAGGTATCTAATAAATATGCATTATTACAGTTTTTAGCATACAAAACGTTTCTCTAAATATAATACTGTCTAAATTTAGTTCAAAAACATAACAGTTTTTTTATGTATCAAAGTTTGTCAAACTTTAGACATACTTGTATTATATATCTTTGTGTTTACAATGTAAATTAGTTAAGATTATGAATTATGCTGCAGAAATTAATTAAAGAATGAATTATTTTAAAATGCATTTGCTTTAAATTATGACATTAATTATAAGTAGGAGTTTTCATTACATTTTATGTGTTTTTCTCAGTAATAGATTTTTTTTGTTTAGGAACAAAATTTCTCTTTGCATATCATTGGTCCATGTGGTAATAAATTTAACAATTTGGTTACATCTTATTTAATTGTCACAATAAGAACTATTGTGGACTATTGAACATTTGTGTGTGAAAAAAGTCCAGTTATAAAATTAGTCTCATCGTAAAAATAATATATTGCATCTAAATAATGCCATTAGAGGCAATATTCATGTGTTCTAGATGTTAAATAGTTTTCAAATTAATAAAATGTTAGTTATTTGATAAATACTTTGCACAATAACAGAATCAAATTATTATTCAGATATTTTGTAAATATATTGAATTTTGCTCATATTATAGATGTTACATATACTCACATTATCCTTGTTTTGTAGCGAAATCTAAGATTCCTCTTTAGCAGCACTCAGGATATCACTCACCTTTTACAGTACAGATTATTGTTAATTGGTCATTTGTAAGGATATACAAGGATAACGATATACTTACATAAATACACATACACAGATTTGAATTTTAAATATGGATAATATCTTTTATAGTTGTTTGTTGGGAGAAAGAAAAGGAAGAGAGATTGAATACTGAATTGAAGTAGATCTTTTGTATTTAGACATACAGTTTAGAAAATATACAATATAATTGTATCAAAAATCCTGTTAAGTGAAGAAAAACGTGTTGCTCTAAAATTAATCGTAGAAGTTTTAATAGGAAATGTTTAGTTTTGTGTAATTTTTTTGTTACCAAATTTTCAATATATTTCATAACTTAGGTTTTAATAGAATCATTATTAGAAATCAATCTAAAATCTGTAACCCTCCTTTTTATTCATAATTTCTCTTGAATATTCATTTTTTGTAAGATTGGAATCACTTATAATATGTTTATGGTGTTCATTTATAAATTCAGAGTAATAAGAACAGTTGAAAATGTTATTATTTTGTAAGTCATTAGTTTCACATTGTAAAAATGTTTTATTTTAAAAATAGTTCCACATATTTTTTATTATATTGAAAAATCTTTTAATATTAAAATTTTTAATTTGGAAATGTTGAACATATTCATTCAGTATTTTTAAAAATGTGTGTGTGTTTGTTATGAGATTTATTCATGAAAAGAATAGTACAATATTCAGTAGAATATTTAGCATTTTCTTTTATATTGAATGTATGATTCAGGAAATTATTTACATCCTTCACTATACGTAAAGCTGGCTATTTTTAAAAATTATTATTTCTTAGAATAAACTCATGAACTGTGTTTTTTTTTTTTTATTGTTTTTTGCCAAACATAAAATTTGTGATTTGTTTAATATTATATATCTTTAAAAGTGTTGTAACATAATTCAATAATTTTTAAAACTATATCATTTGTCTCTCCTTCACTTTTATTTCTTTTGCCTCTTTTTACTCCATATATTAAATTTATAATTAATATTATAATAAAATTTTTTTTGTCTTTTTGCTGAATGCATCATAATTTTTTTGTTGAATGTATTTTATTGTACGGCATTAGACTGTTGAATACATGTTATTCACTGTATATAGATGTATATATTGTAATATTGTACATAATACTCTTCCCTCCACAATTTTTTTTTCTTAATGTGGTACATTCTAAGAAAAGTTGATAAATGATTTGAAGAAAAAGATTCAAGAAATTTTGTTAATAATGTGGAAGTATTGGAAGTTAGCAATAAACAAAAAGTTTTCTTAAAAAGAATTGCTGAAAAAAGGATGACATTTTCAAAGGTTCTCACTTTAAACAATTTAAAATTTTTTTATCTGAATTCAATTTGATTAGTGAAATACCCAAAAGTAATGATGTTATTTATTTTATGAAAGACTACAAATTGCAGAACGATTTATTTATTTTTGTTCTCTGTTGACTAAAATTTTTCAAAACAAAACAATCCTGTTTTTAAAAAGTACTTTCTTGGGGGAACCGACAGGGAAAAAAATAGCCAAAAAATATTGAAATTTTTTTTTTTATGAAAATCATACAAGAAAGTGAATTGGATTTGGCAACAAAATTTTGAAACTAATATATTTATAGAAGTAAGAGTAATGGTTTAATATTACTCAAAACTCTCTTTGCAAAACTGTGGCAATGTACTCGTATCTTATGCAAAAGGTGAATGTAAGTTTTATGACTCAGATCGCTACTTTGGTTTTCAAATACGTGTTTATTTCACATTCACAAGACAGAGTTGATAATGAGGCTATTTACATGAAAAAGTTTGTCAGTATAGTTGTAATACGTACATCTTCGACATGAAATACACTTAAAATACTTTCTTATTTCATAAACATAATGTAAATTAACTTAACACTTCTATCAAACAGCTTTCCGAACCCATCATAGTACTACCGACCAGCTCTTTTACCTGAACCAGTCGATAATTGATGGTTTTCAAGAAAAGCCTCACAAGAAAACTTTAGCAGTATTTTTGGACATCTCAGCAGCATTTGATAGAGTTTGGCATCAAAAACTGGTCCATACTATCCAAGGCACCGGAATTAATGGCAAAGCGTTATTATGGATAAATGATTTTCTCAGAGGAAGAAAATTTTCCGTTAGATTTAACGGGGCACTTTCAGAATCTCGCAGAATGTGGGCTGGAGTTCCTCAAGGCCCTGTCTTAAGCCCCTTGCTCTTTCTCATCTTTATGAACACCATCCACCATCATATTCACCCAGACACAAATATCGCCTGCTACGCTGATGATATTGCTATATGGCACTCACACAATGACATTACAGAATCGGAAAAGGCCCTAAACACAACACTGAAAGGTATTGCTGAATGGGCAGAGAATCTTAAATTAACCATCAACGCAGACAAAACAAACTACTGCATCTTCTCTACCGATAGACGACACAGAAGCAGTTTTAATACTAATATCAAAATACAGAACTCTCAAATCAAAAAGTCGACCTACCCACCTATCTTGGAGTAACCTTAGATCCTGAACTCCGCAAAGCACATCGAACAAACTACCAACAAAGCTCTTGGAAAACTGAATATTCTTCGAAAGCTATGCGGAACTTGGGGCTCAAGACCAAACCCTAAAAAGCACTTTCTGCACTGTTATCAGACCGGTTTTAGAATATGCGACCCCAATTTGACTCCGGCCTCTATTTCTGTTAAGCGGAAACTTGATTCTGTACAACACAGAGCTGCCAAAATTATTATTGGAGCAGTGTCATCAACCAATAATGAAAAGGCCGAACAAGAATGCGGCTTGCCTCCGCTAGAAAGCAGGCGCAAACTTGCCACTATCAAGTTCACTAATAAACTACGCCTCATATGGTTTGGACCATATCTCTAGAAGAGTTTTTGATAAATGGAAGCATTCTACAAGGCTCAAAAGATCTTCGACTCTCCAACTTGATAGTGAAATCAGAAAAGAACTCAATTTGGATCATTCCTCCTTAGAGTTCCTTCAGGAGCCCCTCATTCCAAAAAACCCACCAAAGAATACCTGTTTCGAATTGGAATTGTTGCAGCCATGTTCCAAAAAAAAGACCCTGTAACTCAGACAAAAAGGACTGGAAACGATAGCAATACTCTCAAGATAACTTTGCAATCGCCACACCGATGGTTCCTCAGACAGATCCCTCAGCAATGGAGGTGCCGGAATCATCTTACTCCTCCCAGATGGTAATAACTACAAACACAAAATTAACACAGGCATAATCGCCTCAAACTTCACAAGTGAACTCGTGGCAATTAGAGAGGCCCTTTTATTATATCAACAAAACCCACATGTTATTGATTCTACAGAAGGATTAGTAATCTTCTCAGATTCTAAATCAGCTATAGAAGCCATAAGAAACGGAGAGACTAACATCTCCTGTGATATTATTACCCCTTCTAGAACAGCTGCACAACAAAAGAAAATCCTGTATCCTGCAATGGATACCCGCACATGTCAACATTGAGGGTAATGAATGTGCAGATAGCCTCGCCAAAGAAGCTAGAGACATCGAACATAAGTGCACCACCATCACACTTGATGATGCTAATGCAGTAGCCAAACATAGAATTATGAATCACACTTTTAAAAAACCCTAGTTACGGAATTTGACTGTCCCCGAATTATAACATCCACAATTGCCAGATTGAGAACTGAACACCTTAAGGGCATGAAGATTCACCCAGACAAGACAAGATCATATGTTCAATGCAAACACTGCCCAGATCTTCAACTGACGCCCAATCACATCTTGGAATGCCCAACCGTCGCAACAAAGTTACTAAAAATGGGAATGGTCCCTCTAAGGGACTCTTTGCGGGAACTCCTGTACAGCCCTGATGCTCCCAGAATAGCAGAGGCAGTGATCAAGACTTTCGACGGAATCTAGTGATATCTACTGCATTTATTCATGGACACGAGAACAACACAACAAATTAACTTAACACAACGTAATGGACAAATTCCACGAATTTTTTAATTAAACTAAAACTCTACTACTTAGTTGCCAGATTTCAAGTAAGAAACAATGCAATGCAAATAATAAATGAGTTCATACAGGAAATACAAAACTTATTAGAAGTGGCAACAGTAAGGATGGACTAGAGTTTAATATGTTTTGCTGAATTAGAGAGAGCTGTGTAATATATACGTCATCGAAAGATTGAGAAGCAATGGAAAAAACAATAAAAACAGCTATTACTCAAAACATAGTTCTTGATATTACCTTTTCTGAAAGAGCTATGGGTTTTGTATTTTATTTGATGAATCTAATTCAGTTATTCTGTTCTTAAATCATGCTTTCAAACCAACTCGTAAATTTTTTTAAAAAAAGGATTGAAAGTATTTTTTATTTCTTTCATGTTCAATAATGATAGGAGAATTGAAATTTATTTTTCTTAGGTATATGTTAAAATTTAACCAAAAAATTGGATAATACTTGTATATTTTTCATCAGTACTGATTTCTTACAGTTAGGAAAATTCATTTATTTTATTGCAATTCAAACTTTACTTAATGCCTACATTGAAAATTTGACTTTAAAACACACATGCTTTGTTTTACGATTAACTTGGAACATTCGTGGCAAACTCATAAGATATTACGGTTCACATGATATGTTCTACATTACGAGAGTAGGATGAAAAGTTCTCTGCCTGGCAAGGAAAGATTTATTCAAAAAGTTTTGGCTGAAAAATTATTTTATTTTACTGCATAATCTCCTTTGACTTAATAACACTTGGTCCAGTGTTTCCCTAACATTACTACTCTTTTTGGGAAATGTGAGTCTGGAAGGCTGAACAAATATTGTTCTGTGGCCCTCTTAACTTTTTCAGTTGACGTGAAGTGCTTTCCAGAATCAAATTTGTTCATGTTTGGGAACAGATGGAAGTCTGTGGGTGCCAAATCATGAGAATAAGAGGAAAAACCGAGAAAATCGTACCCAAAATCATGTAGTTTTCCCATCACCAATGCACCTTTGTGCACAGTTGTGATGTCCTGGTGAAAGATATTTTTCTTAACGCTTTTATAAGTTTCACTTGTTTCTTCTTCAAAGCAGGCTTCTTTTTCAAGGTAATCAATTAACGAGATTCCTTTTGCCTCCCAAAACATGCCGGCTATGATCCCTTTCCTACAGATGCAGTTGGCTTTGCCTTCTTTGGCGCTGAAACACAGGCTTCCACCCACTGTTTCATTTCTGGCGAGTAGTGCTGAACCAGTGTCACATCCATCGTGACAAGTTGCCGCAGGTTCTTGTCAGGTCCTTATTGAATCGATCCAAACATTTCTGCGAAAATAGTTTATTTGCTTTGATCAGTATTCATTAAATGCAGCATCCATCTCTCACAGAGCTTTCGCATCACTAATTCTTTGTGCGATTGTTTTGCATCCTTTTTTCTGATATCCCCAAAACTCCAATTATCTCACTTGCCTATCGTCCAATACAATATCGTACACTTTTCCATAACTTCCGGTGTGATTGCGGTTTTTGGTCGTCCTTCACATGGGTCATTTTTGAAGGACATGTGACCATGTCTAAAGCAGTCTTTGGTCAATGTTAAAGGATATTGATCGAACAACATACACATTTACAGGCAAGAAAAAGACCCAATAATAATAAAAATTGTTATGGATATAAAGCAGATATTTGATTAAAGGATAGCTTTCTTTTATTTTTAAAATAAAAAACATTCAGTTTTATTATTGTAAAATGTAATTTGATTTTTCTATGTTAAAATTTAAGACATGATTATGTCAAATACATTTTACAGCAAATAATTGATTTTTTCAAGTAGAGTTAAACCGTATATAAGAAAGTATGCTTTTCTCTTTCGTCTAGAATAAGAAGAATTCAGTTTTGTCTCCTTAGTAATTTTTTTTTAATCTTATGTTCATTCTGAATTATTTTTGATGCAGTTATAGAACTAGCTGCAACAAATGACGCCAAGATATTTTTTGAAACAAATTTATTCTTGGCTATGTGTAGTTGTTTTCGGTCATATTTTTCTAATATATAATCGTCAACTGAAATTATGTTAACTTAAATTGTGACAAATAGTGGAGAGTGGAAAAAATTTGTTGCACAGATGATGCAAAACTATACTTACCAAGAGAACCTATGCCAGACAGGCACTCTAGAAATCTTTAACATGTCACATAATCATATGACATGGACGCTGTCAATTTTTTTTTCATCATGAAAATCCACCAACTTGGGCCGAGGTCAAAACCACAAACTTGGGCATACGAGTACAGTGCAAAACCAACTTTGCGCTGTACTGGTTAGTTCTTCAAAACTATATATATATGTTAAACATTTTCGACATTTTAAGAGGTTAGTGATCCCTTAACATAAATATAAACCAAAATTTACTTTCATTCAGCTCTACATTTTGTCTTGATCATCATTTTTATTTAAAAATTTTTTTTATCTTTTGATGAAAAGATGTATTTTTAGGAAATGAACCGTAGTTGAAACTTTTTAAATTGAGAAACTCTTTCAGAGAATTTGTTGGTATATTTTTGTGGGTTTTCTTCTTCAAGTTGATAATAAAAATTAAATATATTTCACTGGACTCTACTTCCAATTGGTTTAATGGGGTATCCAGTGTTGTCAGTGAATTTCCTTTTTTCAGCCGTGTTTACAATGCCAAGCAAATAGGAAGAAAATAGCACACAACATCAAAATTGTAATTTTAAATAAAAGCCAAATTGAAAAGCGAATGGTTTATAATGGGCATAGAAGAAAAGCAAAGTCCTCTGAAAATTTACCTCGAAACATGTTTGCATCCAAATTTGAATTTTATCACTTGTTTTGATTGTTTTGTCAATCATAAAAAAATTAATTATTTTGTCACTTGGATAGAAAAAAATTCTTTTAACATGTGCTTATCACTTGGAAATATACCTTTAAAATTGCAGTGTTTATAACTTATGACACTTTTTACGTGTTGCTTTGCATTCATTTTATTTTAGAAATCAGTTTTCATAAAATATTGTTGTTGTGAAATTTTAAGTAACTATTTGCATGAAAAATTTAAAATGCTGATAAATGCTTTGAATGGTAAAGTGTAGTATAGCAAAGAATGTCGAAAGAGATATTGTTTCTCTGAAAATTGGGAACTTAGATGTATTTATTTCATTTAACCGTATATTTTAGTTATATTATGTTTTTTCATAATTTCAATATTTGTATTGATGGCTATTTTTATTTTCAGAAGACAATTAGACAATTGTAGAATTCCAGAATCAAACCAACAACACAAGAAAGAAAATCAGGCGTAGAAAATATCCAGGATATTTGTGAGAAAAATTATAAAATTTTTGAAAGAAAAGATGAACTATGTAAACATGGAGCGTTTTAGGAAAGTTTTCTATGTTTAACGTGATAGGTTCTTAAGTGTAAATTAAAAAGATTCTTAGGAATGAATTTTTTTTTGGTTTGAAAAAACTATCTTTTTGCTCAGATAAGAGAGTACATCATTAGCTATGGAAAGAAATTATTGAAAACATTCTACATAAAAATTATCAATTTATTTTTATTTCAAAGTTTCCAAAAAGTTTTGTATAAAGTCTTTCGTGGAAAAGCAGTTAAGTCGTATGAATTTTGGGGGAAAAATTTCATATTTAAAAGGCCTTATAAACTCTTAAGATATCCAATTGGAGAAAAAATTTCTATGCATTTTCAAAGGTCTTTGACTGCATGCTAAAATCATTTGTATAAAAATGTTTATCTCATCACCGAAAATATTGCTTTTTTGAAGGATTGTTACTTCAGACCAATCAGTCATTCACCAATTATAAAAGTACAGCATGCTATTTATCGTTCACATGAACAAATTTGTCTGTGTTTTTTCTGAATTTCCATCAAAAAGTACCTATTAAAGGTGTTAGGACATACCTCTTAGGTTTTATTTAAATTGCAGTAGAGGATATGGTTTAATTGATAAAATGTTCACTTATCTGCAATCATTGACTACATTTTAGAATATTTTCAGCAAACTCTCTTTGAACTGAAAATAGTTTGATGACACCTTATTTAAATTAATAATGTGATACTCACCTGGATTTTATTTTGTGCATTAATTTAAAATACAACTAGATTTCAGTATTGTATTTGACTCTTAAAAATTTTATAATTATAAACAAAAATACACCAAAATTATACACCTTCTTTATGCCACTTAAAATTACATAAATATTTATGTGATCTCACCCGAGATTTCCAATAATATAAACTAACAAGATGGCTACCTCTGGAAATGATATCTTAAAACATCACTTGAGTAATCTGCCCAATGAAAAGACTGATATTTATCAAATATGCAGCAAGGATTTCAAACACAGTAATGATTCACATTTACCTATTCATATCAAGAAAAATTCTCATGTTTGTGAAATATGCAACAAGGCATTCTCTCGTATTAGTAATTTAAAAATCCATTTACGTATTCATACCAAGGAAAAGCCTCATGTTTGCGAAATATGCAACAAGGCTTTCAGTCGAAGTGGTAATTTAATGGTGCATTTACGTATTCATTCGAAGGAAAAACCTCATATTTGTGAAATATGCAACAAGGCTTTCTCTGAAAGTGGTAATTTAAAAACTCACCTACGTATTCATACCAAGGAAAAGCCTCAAGTTTGTGAAATATGCAACAAGCGTTTCGCTCATAAAAGTTCCTTAAATGTACATCGACTTATTCATACCAATGAAAGTCCTCATGTTTGTGAAATATGCAACAAGGCTTTCAGTCAAAGTAGTCATTTAAAAAGACATTTGCGTATTCATACCCAAGAAAAGCCTCATGTTTGTGAAACATGCAACAAGGCTTTCAGTGAAAGTAGTGATTTAAAAAGACATTTACGTATTCATACCCAAGAAAAGCCTCATGTTTGTGAAATATGCAACAAGGGTTTCACTCAGAATAGTACCTTAAATGTACATCGACGTATTCATACCAGTGAAAGGCATCACGTTTGTGAAATATGCAATAAATCATTCTCTCAAAGTGGTTCCTTAAAGAAACATTTACGTATTCATACTAAGGAAAGACCTCATGTTTGTGAAATATGCAACAAGGGTTTCTCTGAAAGTGGCTCTTTAAAGAAACATTTATGTATTCATACCAAGGAAAAACCTCATGTTTGTGAAATATGTAGCAAGGCTTTCAGTCAAAGTAGTGATTTAAAAAGATATTTATGTATTCATACCCAAGAAAAGTCTTGTGTTTGTGAAACAAGCAACAAGGCTTTCTCTGAAAGTGGTGAATTAAATACACAGTTATGTATTCATACCAAGGAAAAGCTTCATGTTTGTGAAATATGCAATAAGGCTTTCTTTCGACGTTGGCATTTAAAAAGACATTTACTTATTCATACCAAGAGAAAACCTTATTTTCATGAAATATTTTAATAGAATTTCTCATAAATGGGTTCTTTAAATACACATTTACATATATATATATAAAGGATAAGCGATCATTCTTTTAACGTTATTATGTCTTTTATATATGATGCTTGCCACTTTATCTGATTAATATACTCATTGCTCATTCGTACCATTAAAGAAAAGTGTCAAAGGTGTGAAATATCCTTAACTTCACTTTCTATCAAAGTGGTAAAATAAAAAGACATTTATATTGCATTTTTTTTACTTATCCATACCAAGGAAAATCTTTATGTATGTGCAATTTTTGAAAATACTTTCTCTCACATTGTTACTTAAAAACACATTTGCTCACATTCATGCCTCCCAAAAATTTAAAGCTTTTTATTTATATACATTTAATATTTTATTTTTTTAAGTTCAATTTTAATTATTTTCACCTGAGAAATCTTAAAGCCTTAATAATTGTTAAAATTTTCAGAAAGTTTTCACAAAAATATTTCATTTGAAAATTAATTTTTACATTTGCAAATAATAGTTGAAAGAATGTTGTAGTTTTGAATCATTTGACTCTACATAAGTAAAAGATTTATAATATACTTAAGCTGTTTTTTTCTTGAAAGTTGGCAACTTTTAATTTTTTTAATACATCTCTGTTGTATTCTTTTAAATCAGGGGTGGACAACCCAAATGACCTTCCTGACCTCTTCGAAAAAACATAATCTCGCAGGTTGCATGTAAAAATATATATCTTTGTATTTGATTTGGACCCATTATAAACATTTATTGGAGAGAAAATTTAAAACAGAAGGAATTTTTATTATTATTCTCATGTGTCATGTATTCAAACATTGATAATGTAATAATAATAATGCAATGATGAAATAATGTTTAAATAAAGAGCCATTTGTTTTTCTCTTAAAACTTTCACTTAGATTTTGCAAGTCGAATTCTTTGTGTGTATTTGCATATCTTAATTGATGTTGCAGATTTTCTTCAGGTAAGTCTTGAACTCAATTTACATTTGATAAATTTCATTTTCAGGAGGGGAAGAAAAAAAAACCAGAGTGCAGATTAATGCAAAAGCGCGCGTAACTTTTTGTGCCAGATCTAACAAAAGAAAACTTTTTCCAATTTGAAATATAAGTGTCATAAAAATCTATTTTCAATTCTTATGTTCCAAAAATATGCTTTAATTTATTATTGCACCGTAAGTCAAACAGTTTCCATTGGAAGGTATTCTGGGACCAACTGAACATTGACATGAAAGGAAGGTGAATATATTTCAGATAATTTTCCTTTTTTACCTAAATCGGTGAAACGGCTGTCAAAAGATCGGTAATTTTGCATATTTCTTTTCGTTACTTGATGTAATAATGAATTTTGAATTTGTTCGAATTCTTCCACCAAAGGAAAATGTAAAACGTTATTATTTTTCGATTGAGATTCAAAGAACTATAATTTCTTTCTGCATCGATTATTAAATATTCTTTTCCGTGTAATGATGTATTTAATTATTTTTTTTCGTTGATAACTATGAAAAGGCTTAAATCTTATAACCATTCATTATTTTTAATTTCTGGTGCTGGTATTGCTTGTTATTCATAAACAAGTCATTTTGTTGTAACTCATAAAATAGCTGTCTACGACTCAACCGTTGGACGCGACAGGGGTTATACAACGTTACCCTATTCACAATCTAATTATTTTAGGAACTCCTTAACTTGTCGATGCGGGATCAAATGTAAATCACTGTTTTTATGACTACTCGCGTAACATGATTCATCGGCAATATTTGGGCTCATAGATTTTGTTGTATTCTATTTTATCAATCAGTAATTTCATAGCCCCTTTTACTTTACCGATCATAAAAGATGTCTCATCAGTTGATGCTCCGAAAGAATTTCCAAACACAAGTTGTTTTTGCATAAACAGTTTTCAACAGCATTTTCAAACTTATCAAATTTAGCATTTCTTCAGTAATTTGAAACGGTTTATTTGCTTCACGAACGAATACAAGTTGAGCTGTGTCTGAACTGTCTACTTTTGTGAAATGCTAAAGAAAAATATTTGAAATCTCGAATTCGTTCGCGCATTCATTTTTCCGATAACTTCATTCGAAATGTCATATTATGTCGATACATTATTTGCCGCTATAGACTTAAGTTCGAAACTAGCTTACTTTTATCAGGCAAAATATCCTTTACAACTACAGCTTCCAAACATTCTTTCACAAATTCGCCGTTCCAAAATGTTTTCATTTTTTTTCTCAATCAAGTGTGAAACAGAATAGGTTGCTGTAATGCTGAACCAAAAGAAATCTTTGTGTCTTCAATTGCAATTTAAAGTCCCTGAGCTTCGATTGTTTCACTCTCTCTTTTGCATTGAATTTCAAATAACCACTAATTTTTCTTTCGTAATACCTTTTTAACACTTGAATACAGTGATGGTCTCGGCAAATTAACCACATTAATTTTGTGTTTTGAATGACAAAGTACTCTTCCCATTCCTCTCTGTCTTATATTTTCATCAATAATTCTTTGCACTCAAATAAAAATGTAAAAAGAAAATCAAAATATTTATACACATATGTATCCACTAAATATGCATATATGTGTATTTTTTTGCAATTCCTACTATTAGCTCACTCTCTACTATAAATAAATGTTATGTTGGTTTGTGTACGCTTCCATAGCTCAATAAGTTCTGCATCGATTTATCTGAAATTTTGACATAACGTAGTATTTGAATCCGGTCAGGTTCTTATGTACTTGACATTTCGAAATTCACTCTAAATTTTTTTAAATTTAATTTTGATGTTATGACATCGTCACGATTCTCTTGAATGCGAAAATTTAAACTTAACAGTTTTTTTCCGGATTATTACATATTTTTACTGTAGTTATGTTTATTGGTTGTCATATTTATCTGTTCTTTTGTTCTTTGATAAGTAATTAGTATTAATTTTCGAATAAATAATTTTTTTAATTCTTTTAACAACTCAAATTTTGTTTTATAGTTTTGGCAACATTCCGATAGCTTTAACGCGGGATGTTTACGATTTTGCTTACATATTATATCGTGTGTTTTTTTTTGTAATTTTTAGCTAAATTTGACTTCTGTACGTTACGTAATTTTCGGCGAAATAGTTGTTAAAATTTCTTAAAGATTTGACGTTAACATTAGACTGGCCGTCTGATCTCTGCACAAACGGTTAGCGTACTGGTTGAAATATCCAGTATTGATTGATTGAATATTAACGTCGCACTGTTCAGCTACACGAGGGCTTTTGGCGACGGACCACGTAATTTTGAATCATGGTCAAGTGACGTGGACGACACCTGAGCTGGCACCCCCTCTTCCAACTACCACACCAACGGGAGGACGTTTCAGCTCTCGACAGATTTAACGTGCATCGCTGCCCTACATGGCGGGTCTTTAGTGGTACTGGGTTCGAACTCGTGACAAGGCAAGCCACGATCCGATACCTAAGGAGTGGATCAAGACAGCGCTCTGCACCCAGTTAGATTATTGCAGTGCTAGCGCCATCTGTTACGAAATATGGAAACTAAAATAATTGATTGCCTTGCTATTTTTGTATCCCTGTATTAGTCGAACGATTTTTGCTGAAGTGCTTTTACATTTTTAATAATTTTTACTTTTGGTTTTTTGTTGCTTTACTTTGTTAATTGTTTTGTTATCTTTCTTGTTATTTTAATTAGTCAATCTGTTTTTTCATTTTCTGTAATCAATTTTTGCATACTTATTGTTTTCTGAAATAAATGTGCATAGCAGAGACTTAATCTGCTCATTTTGTAATCAAGTCTTCACTCGCCCTTTCTGTTTGAAAAGGCATTTAAAAATATTCATGATCACCAACAGTGTGATGTAAATGAAGAGATTTTGAAGGAATTCAATACTTTCAGTGGTATGAATAGTTGCATTTAAAAAAAACATTTAATTTAATTGCAATTTGACCTTACAGAAAGAATGATTTCGTAAAAATATATGTTTGGATGTAAGAGAGGAAATTAACATTCTACAAAGGTAAATAGAAATGAATCAATGAAAATATTAATATTTAATAATAAATTATTTTCATTAACTAAATAAATTGCAAATTAAACTGCGGTTTGATAAATAATCATGAGATATATTCACAAAAATAAATAATATTTTAGACAACAGATGGCGATAGCACTACATTACAAAAAAAAACTTTATCTGGGTGCAGAGCGCTGTCTTGATCCACTCCTGATACCTATACCACTCGGCTACCGCGGCCACGAAATATCCAGTAATCCTTGATAAAATAAGTTATGTTTAACTGATTAATTAAGGAATCGACGAGATTTGAAAATCGCCTAACTCCGAACTCGAGTAAGTCGATGTATTCTGTACTTCTCTGTTTAATGTTTAGCGTCAAGCTAGATTTATTGAAATTTATAGTGTATGTTTAATGATTTTATATACAAGTATTTTGTACTCTAATTGTCTTAAGATGGCTTTTCATGAATTCGTTTGGGTTGAACTCTTCAGCTACTATTATTTCTTTTTCAACTCTCACCTAACTCAAATAATAAATTAATTGCAACCTTAGTTCTCAAAAAAGTGTCACGTCTTTAAACTTTTTTCTAGTGAGCTGACGCAATATTGCATTATTGAGGACTTTTTATTTTTCGATTGAAAAGAAGACGCTTTTGTCGGTGTTTTCGTGTTGTCTCTGCTGCTGACTTCATGTTTTGTAAACATCGTCTTGTTTTCGTAAGATGTGTCGTCTACGAAATAGCTTATGATCTATAAATAAGTGCGGCGAGTCCTTTCCGGCACGACTGTATCCAAAATGACACCCAAAGAAAACATGTTTAGATATGCACATAAATTTCAATAAAAAATCTTTCAATGAGTCCCTTGGTGCTAAAAAGTTGCAAAAAACTTCGTTCAACCTTAATTTTTAAAAAATAATTTCTTTATTAAGTCATATGCAGTGAAGCAAATGTATCAAGTTGATTTTTTTTTACCGTTGATATTTTTCTAACAGAAGGCAGATAAAGAATCTTGAATCAACTTTTCAGTCTTCAACAAAGTCGAAGGGCTGCGGTAGCCCAGTGGTCAAGATATCGGATCATTGCAGGCAGGTCATGAGTTCGAGCCCAGTACCACTAAAGACCCGCCGTGTAGGGCAGCGATGCACATTAAATATGTCATCTGGAATGACCAAAGGTTTCTTATCGAAATCTAAAGTTAATCTGGAATCTCATAAAATTTATTCCCAAAATGCACTGGTACTGCATATTGTCAAGAATATGAAATTCCCAAGTTTTCTGGAAATCCGAATCTGCAATTCAACCCGACCTAAGTGACAACACGGGGCTCCTTGGGCCGTCACTACTCTGTCCTTTGACGTGGTCGATACGAAAAGTATCTGCGGTAGACCTCTTCGGATATAAATGATTTCTCCACTCCCGTGTCCCACAGGGCTGTTATGAATGTTTCGTTCAAAAGAATGGGAACATAAGGAAGATCTACGGGTTTCATTCTTAATGAGGAAATCCTAATAGTACGTCGTTCTGTGTCAGGAGGATTTGCTGTATTTTGCGATCGATCACCCTCAAACTTGCACCGATTGCTTAAAAGTTTAAGTACCTGTTTTGACCATTCTGACGCCTGAAAGCACCGTTCCTCGAACCACTCTGTCGACCGCCGTGATTATTGAATCTATGATCAGATTGACCACTTCGGCGTCGACTATCGAACCTCCGATTATCCCCAACACCTTGACCTCCAAATCTATTGGATTCCCTCTGCGGTGTGCTATTGTCATAGTATCAGTTGTTAACTCTGTTATCCCGCCATATCTCCTGCCTATTCCTGTTTGGGAATTGATTATTCGCGCTATGGGTTGCGTTTCGAATTCCTAACTCGAACCCCTGGTCATTCTATTTAGAAACCTCTCCTAGTATTTATCAATTATTTGTAGAAGACGACGTAGTCTGCGGGTGTCGTACCTCCACATAATCCAAAAGTTGAGGTTCTAAACGACTGATAACATGATCCAGCATTTTTCCTCCACCATATCTAGTTTTAAATGTTTGTGTATCTTTAGCAATTCATATACAAATTCTGAAGGTCTCTGGTTGCTATTTTGGTACGACGCATAGAAACGCGTTTCGAGTTCCGATCTATTTCGAACCACGGGGAATGGCTCCGTCAAAGCTTGTTTTAAGTGCGCGTAATCTGTCTCCTTTTCTTCTACAACCTTATAACCTAAAACATCAAACCAATAATGCCCTTCCAGTGAGATGACCCTTCAGATATGCACAACCTAGTTGTATGGGTATCTCGTAATATGTTAAATTATTATCAATGTTTTCCAAAAAATCGGAAACATTTTCTAATCCCGAAAAAATTGCTCGGGGATTACTCGAAAATTAGATACAACTCTAAACTCGGGGTTACTATTACGTTAGGTGCCCCCGTGAGAACACCCTGGACACTAAGATTAACTTGAGGCAAAGAACTACCAGACGTCATTTGTATAATAACAAATTATATTAATTCAATAGATTCAATTAGAAACTTTCTAATTACAAATATTAAACAATATGTCTACGTCAAAGGGATTTATCTTTACTATTAAATTAAATTACAAAATATGAAATTAATCAAGTACTAAGCTCAATATCGAACGGGTTTACCGGAATAGGAGGTCCGAGAGACAACGCAATTAGAATAACTATTCTTCATTAATCTTGCACTAACTGTACTATATATTAACTCTTGTGGTCAAATGAACTAAGGATAAAATATCACCTGGCTTTAATGTCGTTCTCTCAAGGTAGATCAATCCTTCTAATGCTACTTCGCTGAATAGTGGCAGCAATACTCTAATCATGCAATCCACTTGAATCCTTTTAACTTCGTCACTACTTCTCTTGTTCCAATCGCCTTCCCCCTGCTAACTGCTTGGGCTGCGGTAGCCCAGTGGTTAAGGTATCCAACCATGCCAGGCATGTCATGAGTTCGATCCCAGTACCACTAAAGACCCGCCGTGTAGGGCAGCGATGCACGTTAAATCTGTCGAGAGCTGAAACGTCCTCCCGTTGGTGTGGTGTGGTAGTTAGGAGAGGGGGTGCCAGCTCAGGTGTCGTCCACGTCACTTGACCATGGTTCAAAATTACGTGGTCCGTCGCCAAAAGCCCTCGTGTAGCTGAACAGTGCGACGTTAATATTAACTCACTCTGCTAACTGCTTGGGTAATTTATTGGAACATGGAACGCGAAGCGTTCCTCCGTCCCATCACAGAACAGTGAATGTTGCCTGATATCGTAGTGAGGCCTGGATGGGGAGCATGGAGTGACCTGATTGGCTGGCTGGAGAGTTGTAGTAAGTGAAGTGGTGGTAAGGAGCAGTTGAGGGATGACGCAATGGTCTGAGGAGAAAATCATTGGAAGTTGTCGATTGATTGAATATTAACGTCACACTGTTCAGCTACACGAGGGCTTTTGGCGACGGACCACGTAATTTTGAACCATGGTCAAGTGACGTGGACGACACCTGAGCTGGCACCCCCCTCTCCTAACTATCACACCACACCAACGGGAGGACGTTTCAGCTCTCGACAGATTTAACGTGCATCGCTGCCTTACACGGCGGGTCTTTAGTGGTACTGGGTTCGAACTCGTGACAAGGCAAGCCACGATCCGATACCTAAGGAGTGGATCAAGACAGCGCTCTGCACCCAGTTAGATTTTTTTTATTGCAGTGCTAGCGCCATCTGTTACGAAATATGGAAACTAAAATAATTGATTGCCTTGCTATTTTTGTATCCCTGTATTAGTCGAACGATTTTTGCTGAAGTGCTTTTACATTTTTAATAATTTTTACTTTTGGTTTTTTGTTGCTTTACTTTGTTAATTGTTTTGTTATCTTTCTTGTTATTTTAATTAGTCAATCTGTTTTTTCATTTTCTGTAATCAATTTTTGCATACTTATTGTTTTCTGAAATGAATGTGCATAGCAGAGACTTAATCTGCTCATTTTGTAATCAAGTCTTCACTCGCCCTTTCTGTTTGAAAAGGCATTTAAAAAATATTCATGATCACCAACAGTGTGATGTAAATGAAGAGATTTTGAAGGAATTCAATACTTTCAGTGGTATGAATAGTTGCATTTAAAAAAACATTTAATTTAATTGCAATTTGACCTTACAGAAAGAATGATTTCGTAAAAATATATGTTTGGATGTAAGAGAGGAAATTAACATTCTACAAAGGTAAATAGAAATGAATCAATGAAAATATTAATATTTAATAATAAATTATTTTCATTAACTAAATAAATTGCAAATTAAACTGCGGTTTGATAAATAATCATGAGATATATTCACAAAAATAAATAATATTTTAGACAACAGATGGCGATAGCACTACATTACAAAAAAACTTTATCTGGGTGCAGAGCGCTGTCTTGATCCACTCCTGATACCTATACCACTCGGCTACCGCGGCCACGAAATATCCAGTAATCCTTGATAAAATAAGTTATGTTTAACTGATTAATTAAGGAATCGACGAGATTTGAAAATCGCCTAACTCCGAACTCGAGTAAGTCGATGTATTCTGTACTTCTCTGTTTAATGTTTAGCGTCAAGCTAGATTTATTGAAATTTATAGTGTATGTTTAATGATTTTATATACAAGTATTTTGTACTCTAATTGTCTTAAGATGGCTTTTCATGAATTCGTTTGGGTTGAACTCTTCAGCTACTATTATTTCTTTTTCAACTCTCACCTAACTCAAATAATAAATTAATTGCAACCTTAGTTCTCAAAAAAGTGTCACGTCTTTAAACTTTTTTCTAGTGAGCTGACGCAATATTGCATTATTGAGGACTTTTTATTTTTCGATTGAAAAGAAGACGCTTTTGTCGGTGTTTTCGTGTTGTCTCTGCTGCTGACTTCATGTTTTGTAAACATCGTCTTGTTTTCGTAAGATGTGTCGTCTACGAAATAGCTTATGATCTATAAATAAGTGCGGCGAGTCCTTTCCGGCACGACTGTATCCAAAATGACACCCAAAGAAAACATGTTTAGATATGCACATAAATTTCAATAAAAAATCTTTCAATGAGTCCCTTGGTGCTAAAAAGTTGCAAAAAACTTCGTTCAACCTTAATTTTTAAAAAATAATTTCTTTATTAAGTCATATGCAGTGAAGCAAATGTATCAAGTTGATTTTTTTTTACCGTTGATATTTTTCTAACAGAAGGCAGATAAAGAATCTTGAATCAACTTTTCAGTCTTCAACAAAGTCGAAGGGCTGCGGTAGCCCAGTGGTCAAGATATCGGATCATTGCAGGCAGGTCATGAGTTCGAGCCCAGTACCACTAAAGACCCGCCGTGTAGGGCAGCGATGCACATTAAATATGTCATCTGGAATGACCAAAGGTTTCTTATCGAAATCTAAAGTTAATCTGGAATCTCATAAAATTTATTCCCAAAATGCACTGGTACTGCATATTGTCAAGAATATGAAATTCCCAAGTTTTCTGGAAATCCGAATCTGCAATTCAACCCGACCTAAGTGACAACACGGGGCTCCTTGGGCCGTCACTACTCTGTCCTTTGACGTGGTCGATACGAAAAGTATCTGCGGTAGACCTCTTCGGATATAAATGATTTCTCCACTCCCGTGTCCCACAGGGCTGTTATGAATGTTTCGTTCAAAAGAATGGGAACATAAGGAAGATCTACGGGTTTCATTCTTAATGAGGAAATCCTAATAGTACGTCGTTCTGTGTCAGGAGGATTTGCTGTATTTTGCGATCGATCACCCTCAAACTTGCACCGATTGCTTAAAAGTTTAAGTACCTGTTTTGACCATTCTGACGCCTGAAAGCACCGTTCCTCGAACCACTCTGTCGACCGCCGTGATTATTGAATCTATGATCAGATTGACCACTTCGGCGTCGACTATCGAACCTCCGATTATCCCCAACACCTTGACCTCCAAATCTATTGGATTCCCTCTGCGGTGTGCTATTGTCATAGTATCAGTTGTTAACTCTGTTATCCCGCCATATCTCCTGCCTATTCCTGTTTGGGAATTGATTATTCGCGCTATGGGTTGCGTTTCGGAATTCCTAACTCGAACCCCTGGTCATTCTATTTAGAAACCTCTCCTAGTATTTATCAATTATTTGTAGAAGACGACGTAGTCTGCGGGTGTCGTACCTCCACATAATCCAAAAGTTGAGGTTCTAAACGACTGATAACATGATCCAGCATTTTTCCTCCACCATATCTAGTTTTAAATGTTTGTGTATCTTTAGCAATTCATATACAAATTCTGAAGGTCTCTGGTTGCTATTTTGGTACGACGCATAGAAACGCGTTTCGAGTTCCGATCTATTTCGAACCACGGGGAATGGCTCCGTCAAAGCTTGTTTTAAGTGCGCGTAATCTGTCTCCTTTTCTTCTACAACCTTATAACCTAAAACATCAAACCAATAATGCCCTTCCAGTGAGATGACCCTTCAGATATGCACAACCTAGTTGTATGGGTATCTCGTAATATGTTAAATTATTATCAATGTTTTCCAAAAAATCGGAAACATTTTCTAATCCCGAAAAATTGCTCGGGGATTACTCGAAAATTAGATACAACTCTAAACTCGGGGTTACTATTACGTTAGGTGCCCCCGTGAGAACACCCTGGACACTAAGATTAACTTGAGGCAAAGAACTACCAGACGTCATTTGTATAATAACAAATTATATTAATTCAATAGATTCAATTAGAAACTTTCTAATTACAAATATTAAACAATATGTCTACGTCAAAGGGATTTATCTTTACTATTAAATTAAATTACAAAATATGAAATTAATCAAGTACTAAGCTCAATATCGAACGGGTTTACCGGAATAGGAGGTCCGAGAGACAACGCAATTAGAATAACTATTCTTCATTAATCTTGCACTAACTGTACTATATATTAACTCTTGTGGTCAAATGAACTAAGGATAAAATATCACCTGGCTTTAATGTCGTTCTCTCAAGGTAGATCAATCCTTCTAATGCTACTTCGCTGAATAGTGGCAGCAATACTCTAATCATGCAATCCACTTGAATCCTTTTAACTTCGTCACTACTTCTCTTGTTCCAATCGCCTTCCCCCTGCTAACTGCTTGGGCTGCGGTAGCCCAGTGGTTAAGGTATCCAACCATGCCAGGCATGTCATGAGTTCGATCCCAGTACCACTAAAGACCCGCCGTGTAGGGCAGCGATGCACGTTAAATCTGTCGAGAGCTGAAACGTCCTCCCGTTGGTGTGGTGTGGTAGTTAGGAGAGGGTGCCAGCTCAGGTGTCGTCCACGTCACTTGACCATGGTTCAAAATTACGTGGTCCGTCGCCAAAAGCCCTCGTGTAGCTGAACAGTGCGACGTTAATATTAACTCACTCTGCTAACTGCTTGGGTAATTTATTGGAACATGGAACGCGAAGCGTTCCTCCGTCCCATCACAGAACAGTGAATGTTGCCTGATATCGTAGTGAGGCCTGGATGGGGAGCATGGAGTGACCTGATTGGCTGGCTGGAGAGTTGTAGTAAGTGAAGTGGTGGTAAGGAGCAGTTGAGGGATGACGCAATGGTCTGAGGAGAAAATCATTGGAAGTTGTCGATTGATTGAATATTAACGTCACACTGTTCAGCTACACGAGGGCTTTTGGCGACGGACCACGTAATTTTGAACCATGGTCAAGTGACGTGGACGACACCTGAGCTGGCACCCCCCTCTCCTAACTATCACACCACACCAACGGGAGGACGTTTCAGCTCTCGACAGATTTAACGTGCATCGCTGCCTTACACGGCGGGTCTTTAGTGGTACTGGGCTCGAACCTGTGACAAAGCAAGCCACAGTCCGATACCTATACCACTCGGCTACCGCGGCCACAGTTGTCGATTGAACTGGAGTAGAGAAGAAGCACTGTGATTGGTCGGCTGAACTGAGTGAGTTACCTCTCGAGTGGCTGTACTAAAGTTGTTAAAAGGGGGGTGGGCGTGCCTGATGGGGTGCAGCAAAAAAAATTAATTAAGAGAAGAAAAATAAGAATTAAAAATTTTAGCAGTTCATTCATCAACAAGTGAATGAAAAGATAAAATAATTAAGATGGATTGTAAGAGTAGGAGTATTCTCCTAGGCCTCTTATGGCTATCATGAGGAATGTATAATTTTCTAGATTCATTAAATTTGAGTTGTTGATATTAAGAATATTAACAAAGAATTTCTTTGCTGCACTTGTATATATATTTTTAAAAGGGTGGAGTTTGAGAGCCTTATAAATATTGGAGTTCCTATTATATCTATTAGCCTTGGTTATTGTTCTAATTATAGAATTTTCAGTAGTTTCTAATATTTTAACATTTGATTTTGCTGCATAACCCCATACGGGACCCCCGTAACTGAGGATGTGCCGCAGGATGGCTGTGTAGAGAAGCAATTTGTTAAACATATCCATTTTTGAATTCCGGCAAATTAAGGGGTAGATAGATCTTAGTGCGTTCCGGAATTTGTCACGCGAGTGCAAGATGTGATGCTTCCATGTGAGATTTTTGTCAAGTATTAAACCTAAGTATTTTGTGTTCTGAGACCATTGTAGTGGTGTGGAGTATAACGTTGGTGGAGTTACAGGTTTTAATCTTTTGGTGAATAGTACTGCTACCGTTGTATCGACGTTAATTTTAATTTTCCATTGATTGAAATAGTTCTCGAGTAGTGCCAGGTGTTTGTTGAGTGCAGATGTAATTGATTTGTGATTTTTAAAAGTCGCGAGAATTGCGGTATCATCCGCGTACAGGTTAAGCATTGTGTGTGGGTGTGATGGAATGTCATTTAAATAAATATTAAAAAGCACGTGACCCAGTAGGGAACCCTGTGTTACTCCAATGTTGACGTTGTGTGGAAGTGAGAGCGTGTTGTTGACTTTGAAAGTTCTGTTAACAAGGTAAGAATTGATAATGTGGATGAGAGGAGCAGGAAAATGATTAGTAATTAGTTTGTAATGAGTCCGCTGATCCAGACCCGGTCAAAAGTCTTTTGGATATCCAGAAAGACAGCTCCAGTGGATCTTTTCCTGAGAATTTTTCCTCAGCCGAAATTTTTCCCGTAAGTCTGAGCAGCGGATAATAGGCAGAAAGCTGCCTAGTGAAACCGTACTGATTTGGGTTAAGAAAGTTAGTGTCGTTAATAAACTTATTAATTCTGTTAAGAATGATGAGCTCAGTAATTTTGCTGAGACTCGAAAGGAGAGAAATTGGACGATAGGAATCTGGATATTGTTTATTTTTTCCAGGTTTATTAATAGGGAAAACAATGGCAGTTTTCCAGTTATTTGGAAAATGCCTGAGTTGTAGAATTTTGTTAATTAAGTACGTAAGAATAATAATAGTTTTAAGAGAAAAATGCTTAATCATTTTATTATTAATATTGTCTAAACCTGGGACCTTATTAACTTTCAAATTTTTGATGTAGTTAATTATTTCATCTGGATCAGTGGGAGCGAGAGGAGTGGAAGGTGGGTACGAGAAAAATTTTTTGAGAGTCGTAGTGACGTCAGAGTCGATGTTTGTGAAATTATCTGGTCTTTTGTTTTCTGTGTAATTAGTTTTAAAGCTATTTGCAAGTACATTGGATTTCTGGTCATCACTGGTAGCGATGCCAGAAGCATGTTTAAGTGAAGGTATAATTGAACGTGTTTTCCTGAACATTTTTTGAATTTGCCTGATGCTGTTGTCTTGAGGGCTTTGATCCTGTCATTCCAAACTTAGGAGTAAATTTTAGCTTGTTTTTTAATGTGTGCTTGCAATCTATTGGCCCCCGTTTTTTAAACGGGGTTTAATGTGTTGTGATAGAGTTTCCTAGCTCTGTTTTTAAGTGTGATGAGGTTTCTGATGTGTTGTGGCGTGTAGGAGTGTACCTTGTTTGTGATTGGCTTAGAAGACTGGGAGTGGGTGGAGCAAACTGCATCGGTGAAACGAGTGATTTTTTTCTTCTAGAGTGTGTGGATTTTTGATGTTTTTATAATCTAAAATGCGAATATTATTATTGAGGTTTTTATGAAATGAAGACCAACAGGTGGATATTGCTCTAGGAGTATCATTGTGTGTGATGTTACATAGTGAAAAATTAAGAAAAACCGGGTTGTGATCAGATGAGAGATCAGATATGGAACTAATGTTGTAGGGGAAGTTAAAGTTGTTGATAAGTGCAATGTCAAGTGTATTAGAGGAATTGTAACCATATCTGGTGGGGAAATTAGGGAAAGCAATTTCTAGGTTAGTTAAGTCTGCGAAGTTTTTAAGTTGAATTCCTCGGATAGAATTACGGGAGCAATTCCAAGCATTGTGTGTGGCATTAAAATCGCCGAAAATCACACCATTACTGTTGATCTGAAGAATGTTTTCTAAGTCAAGTGTGAACGCGTATTTATCTGAGTGTGGGGGAACGTAAATGGAAGTAATGGTGAGCGTATTAAGAGTAATGATGGTAGCTTCGATATGTTGGAGTGGTGGTGGATTGGTTGTGAAGTGCGGAATTGTGCTTTTGATTAAAATAAGTGTTCCACCGGATGCAGGTCCGTCCGTGATTCTATCGTTTCCATAGCAGTTGTAGTTGTTAATGTTGATCCTTTGTGATGGTCTCAGATGTGTTTCTTGAAGAATTACGTCGGGGGCGTGCTTCTCTACAAAAAATTTAAATTCAAAAATTTTGCTTTTTAAGCCGTTTGCATTCCATGAACACAAACTCAGGCCATGCATTGGGCGTCTAATCATCGTCATCGTCTAAAATAGCCTCTATTAGGGCGCTTAATGCTCATTTTTTTAGCATTTTTTGATTTTTTAGATTTATTACTTTGAGGAGTAGTATTAAAGTTCATGTTGCTGATTTGGGTTGTAAGAGTTGAGAGAGAGAGAGAGCCTGGATTATTCCTTGAAGTGTCTGAGTAATAAGAGCTGCATTAGAATTTTGAATAATGTTTACTTGTTGAGGGGGTGGTGGTTTCGCGAGTGGCCTGAGTTTGTGCTTTGATAGCAGGATTTCCTTTTACTTGTGGTGCCATCTGTTGTTGTGTGTTATTAGAAGTGGTGTTACTAGTAGCCTGTGCATAAGATACGTTTGGTCGAATTATACTATTTACTATAGATGAGTAATTCTTTTATTGTTTGTGGTGGATCCTTTTCTTGGTTTTGGGAAGAGTGGGCATTTGGCGTAATTCGCCATATGCCCAAAAACTTGGCAATTAATACAGTATGCCTGTTCTACGTGTTTAATTTGAATATCTCGTGTTTGATGTTTCTCACCGCATTTTAAGCAACGCGGTGCTAGGTGACAATTATCTGCTGTGTGGTTGAATTTATTGCAGGAGTAACATTGAGTTACTCCTTTATTATCGTATCCTTCGAAGTTAACGGAGATGTAGCTTAATTTGTCTAAGTCAAAAATCTTAGCATATTGCGTGGAAGTGAAACTTGGAATACTGGAAGTTTTTGTTTCGTTATTCTGCCAAAAAGTTGTGTGACTTTAATTACTGTGAATCCGAGTTTGATTAAATCGATATGTATAGTTGCCGGGTCGGTGTCACGGGGGAGTCCTTTAATGACTACCTTTATGGGTCTGTCTTTTTTTGGTTTGATGGAGAAAAATTCATACTTGAGCTCTTCCAAAACTTGGTTGAGCTCGTGATGTTGCTCATCTGTTTCGGTGTAGAGTTTAAAGTACTCCCCAGTCATTTTACTGCGGAGGGCGGGTAGTATGTCATTTAAAACTTTCATTTGTTCACGGTATTCTTTTGTGATTTGAAGAAAAACTGGTGGGGGTAAGAGGTTGGTGTTTCCGGGTGTGTTGTTCTTTTTGGCAGATTTTTGATTGTTGTTTACTCCTGTGTTATTGTTTTGGGTATTACCAGTAGTAGTCGAAGTTCCTGCTATTTGGTCAATTTTTAGATTTTCAAATTTTTTTAAGTCTATTTTAAAATTTTGTTCAGCTTAAGAAATAGTTCCCCTATTTTTAGATATTTGCCTGCCTGAGGGGAATGTGAATCCGACCTCATTATCTTTTCGCTTAGTAGCGGTGGACTTGATAGGTTCCTGAGAGATTTTAATTGGAGAGGTACTAGAGGTGTGATGAATGGTGCAGCCAGGGGTATTACAATAAGGTTGAGAGGTAAACTCACTTACCGCCGTTTGTTGCATTCGTTGGTATTCCTTGAGCCTTCGGTTGTGATCCAGCAGCGTAGGGTCGTATTCCGGTATTCCAGCGAAAAGAAGGGTTTTTATGCAAGATTTGGTGTTTTCGACAACTATTCCAACTTTTTCAATGTCGTTTTTGATCGAAATGAGGCGCTCACAGTTTGTAACTGTGGGGGTTCCGGCTCGAGTTGAATTGTTGGATTAGGGTAGCGAAAGATCCATAATGTTTGCCAAATCCATATTCTGAGCCATAGTCGTAATCCAGAAAAATCAAAAGTGGGGGGACAGATCAAGTTGGTCGTCGCCCTATCCATAAAGCTCTGATAAGAGCTATAGGTACGACTGACAGATGCTTCCAAAATGACCTGGGTAGCGGTGCGTCGAATAGTACAGAGCGTATAGAAGACGCGACTGTACTCAGCGTTTCTCAAAAGAGAATCAGTCTCCCTCTGCTAACTTACAGCGCTCTCCTTAAATACCTTTATTCATTTCCATATCCCATTTTCTTCTTCCAGAGCTGGTTGGAAATATACGCGAATTTAAAATCGCCAAAGACGCCTAAGAGTATTAGGGGAAATGTGCGGTATAGGTTCGTCACAAAATGACTAGGAGAGCATCCTCGAGAAGTTAAATCGGCTGGATTAATTTTCCCAGGTACATGACGCCAATCACTATTAGGAAAGAGATTTTGAATTTCTTTAATCCTATTCGAAACGAAAACAGACCAACCTCCCTTTCCCCTCAGCCGATACAATGCCACCATTGAATCACTCCAAAAAACAGTTTCCATTTCAGTGATATTAAGAGATTTCTGTACCGAATGTGCCAACCTGGCACCAATGCAACACGCCATCAGCTCTAATCTGGGGATTGTTACCTGCTTTAATGGAGCTACTCTCGTCTTTGCCCTAACAAGGGAAACTTTCACACCCTGGAAAGTGGTTGACCTAAAAAATATACAAGTAGCATAGGCCTCTTTACATGCATCAACAAAAACATGCATTTGTGAGCTATCATTAATTTCAAAATAACGAGAAATTTCCACATCTGAAAGTATCTTGATTTCATTCCACCATTTAAAAAAGGGTTTCACTATCTCCTCTGGCAAAGATGAGTCCCATGATAATTTTAATTTGCATGTTTTTTGCAACAATATTTTGGGTGTTAGAGTCACAGAACACAACATACCTTTTGGCTCAAAAATCTTTTGAACAGTTGCTAAAATAAGTCTTTTAGTTATTTTAGTTTCCCCTGATAAACTTTCAAAATCAATTTTACACTCTTCAGAGTGTATCAAGACACCAAATTATCCCTAATAATTTGTTGTACCTGTACTTTTGGATATGTACTTACTTTCTACATTACTTTCCCAATTACGTAAATTAAAACACCCTCGTGACAAAATTTCCTTAGACATTAAAATAAATTCTTGTTGTGCAATATCATTCACCCCTGTAACGCAATTATCTACATAAAACGAAAGTTTTAACTTAGATCCTGGTTGAGTATCATCTGCTGGTACATATGCTACGATATACAACCAATAGTGGAAACTGTTTATGATCATGTTTGAACACAGTAATTATAGTGATATAATTTTTTAAAAAATTTTTGAATGTCTTTTTGATTGGCGAAATTAGTTGGCGGTTTAAAATATATGTTCCAAATTTTGGAATGGTATGAGTACTGATTTAGCATTTCTTAGACAAACTTTGAAGTAATTAATTTTATATTTGAAGTTAATATATTTTCAAACATGAAACTTAAGAGCAAGAATTCTGAATCTATTTTCTTAATGTTTCATTTTCAATTTTTTTTAGTATAAATAAAATTATGTATAAAAGCATACTTTAGATGCATAATCAGTGATAACAAAATAACATGTCCATACATTAATCCAAATAAGTTTAAGTTTGGATGAACTGAAGTATATTCAACACTATACATACAATAACTGGTAGAAATAGGTATACATTAAGTGTTGGTATGTTAAGTGTACAAAAATCAAATATTCCCATTAAAACAGAAGATATTGCTTCGTATATTTTAAAGGAACAGATTGTAGGAATTTTTTAATTAGTGTGAAATTCAAAAAAAAAAAAAAAAAAAAAAGAAAATCTTTTGTCAATTTTATTTTGATGTAGTATATGCAATGTAAAGATTTATTAATAAAAATATAAATTAATGTAAGGAAAATTAGGGTGGTTTAAAAATAAATATAATAAGCTTTAGTATTTAATATGTAATTTTACAGGTATGATAAACAAATGTTATACAAAGGTTTATTGTACTTGAAATTGTATTGGACATGAAAAAAATTGTATCGAGATATTTTACAAAAAATAGTTACATTGCCATTTTATATGCGTATTTGTTTTTTTTATTCGAAACTTCTTTCTATAAGTTGCATGATTTAAGTATTCTAATTTGTTTTATGTAAATTCAGAAAGTTGATTGTATAGATTTAAGATCTGAAATTTTAAAATTCTTAGGATATTTCATTTAATCTGGTTAGTTAGTCAGTTAGATCCTCTATTTGTCCTTATAGTGTAGTGTTACATTCATATAGAGTCTGCTTTATTTACTTATAGTGTATTCATGTAATGTTAAAATTAAGTGTCAATAAATAATGTATATTAAAATGAGTATGATTATTGAATAAAACTGTCCGATAAGAATTTTCTGCTTCATTAGATGAGAAATTTTCATGAAAACAATTTAATTTGTTCTACTTTAAAATAATTTTCTTAATAAAAGGCATATTTCTTAAGCATGTTTCTAAATTTATTTTTAAAAAGTCAAGTTCATTTCTTCCTGAATGTTGGAGACATTCATTTCTAAAAAAATTCAAACCTTTTGAAGGGTAATAATTACAAAGGAAGTCAAACTATAAAACATATCAAATGTTTGTTTATAATGAGATTATTTCAGATATCCCAAACCTTTAAGTGATGTTAAAAACAATTTCATTTCCATCACAGAAGAATTCCTAATTATTTTAATCAAAAATTTTCATTATTAAACAACTATTATTTTATACACTCTGCTCTCAAAAAGTATAAATCTCATGTTAAACATTAGAAATAGGTATGAAAATTTTTAAATAAACAAAAATATATCCATGTCATTGACAAATCTTATTATAAATTCATTTCCAAAATTACATTTACTTGCATTTCCTGTTTCTGAATGTTCCATACTCTTCTATGAGAAATTATAGAGATAGTATTTCTGAAAACATTAAATATTTGTAGCTGGTATTTACTAAGGGAATCAGAGAATGAAAGGTATAAACATTAGCATTTCAAAATGGGACCATTTCATATCTGCATGTTTCTTATAAATTACACTATTTTATGAATTTATGAGGAGTGTGATACACTATATGTACCAATAAGTAATTGTACACATATGAGAAGTTTTTCCAAATTCAATGGTCTCAATTCTATACTGTAAATCATTTTCGTGCGTAAATAAACATAATAAACTACATGAAAACAAAGGACTTATTATTAGGATGCTAAAAAAAAATCTAGAACTATTAATAAATATATAAACAAACGCTGCAAGAAGCTACCGGCTTCGCACACTAACACCTATATATATATATAATGACAAATATACTAAACTGAAACAAAAATTATGGGTTGAATCCTAGGAGGACCCACTATTGGTCGCCAAATTTTGGGCGATAAAGGTTACAATATGGTAACCCTTCCATTTCATCAAAAAATTTGGATTTTCAAATCACCGAAAAAAAATGGCAACCCTAAAAAGAGTGCAACATTTTTCGCTTTTTCCGAAAAAACGTCATTTTGACATTTGACTTCGTTGGAGAACGTTTGCTCTCCACCGGTTGTTGTTAAGAATGGCGTGTGAAAGGAAATTACTTGAAAGTGAGGCTACGATAGGTTTCTTTGTGCTCCTGGGCACATAGGGGAAGAAAGAGACGTTAGAATGGTGTATGAAAGCTAATTTAATTGCTTCTCGTTATGAATGTCCGAGGTGTAAAAAAATATGCGTTTGCAAAAGCGAAAGGTTGACGGCTACGAATGGCGTTGCCGCAACCAGTCGAAAGATAATCGCCACGACGTCGTTCGGAGTGTGAGAAAGGGCACTTGGTTTAGCGAAAGCAAACTTGCTATAAATATTATCTTGCGTTTGACGAGATATTGGTTTGGCAAGAGCATGAATGCGTTCGTGGTGAATGACTTGAAAGTTAATAAGAATATGAGACAAAGTTAACAAGACATGTGGCGGCGATCTAACGATCACAAGTTGGTGAATGAGAATTTTCATAAATTCCTTGCATCCATCGCAAGGGTGTATCCACCAACAGATCATGACGAAATGCAAGCGTAAGGTAAGTGCTTTTTAACATTTTTTAAAATTATTGATTTCATGTATTTCTTCGATTTTATCTTTGCGAAACGCCACTTTCGTCCTTTTTTAAAAATGTAAATCATGTTGTACACACCGGTTTTAGAATATTTTTTAAAAATGAATTTCATTGCTTTCTCCGTTTTTTTCTTCATATAATGATTAATTTAATGTATTTATTCGATTTCATCTTTGCGAAACGCCCATTTTATCCCCCCTTCTTCCCCCCCGCTGACGCATGCGCTTCCCAAGAGTTTTTCGTCATTGATGCCTTTTTGAAAACCTTCAATTTGGCGCTTTTTGGCGAAACATTTTTGGTGCCAAAAACAGCAGTGGGTCCTCCTAGGATTTTACCTAATGTATTGAATGCAATAATAATGCACTTTGGCGCCAAAGCTACTATACGATCATAATTATAAACCGTACAAATTAACAAGATAAGTGTTAAATTTTGGATTTATTACTTTTAAGTAATATATATTTTTATTTATTTATTTATTTTACTTTTTATTTCGATTCACTATAAAAGCGTGTTTTTTAGTTTGCTTTAAAACTATAATTTATTTTATAATTATTTTTACTATACACGAAATCACAATTCCAGTGAATAATTTAACCAAGAGAAATTATACTTACCTACTTTTCAAGGACTTTTCAACTTTTCTTTGAAAATTTGAGAAAAAATCCAATAAAACTAAAGAAAATAATCCAAATGTGCGTGTCCTTAATAAAGGACATGAATCACGAACACTTTTCGCTAACAACACAGAAACGTTATTTTCCAGCAAAACTGTCATATTTTGTTCACGTTTTTGTAGTTTTTGATGTCGTTAGATGATCTACAAATAGCATTTTGAACTTTTTCTTCCTTGTGTCTTTTTGGCAAGGCGAAGTGCTACATTATGGCTTCATAGCTTTCTTCATAGAGATCTTTAGGCAGCATTTGAAAATTTCAAATCAACTCAAACGTTTCATGTCTAACGCTTTTCTGATATTTACTTCCGCTATCTTGATTAATAATTATTATTTCAGTAGATTCTTCAATTACTTGATCAGTTTCACCTCCCTTCAATAGGGATCACAGATGCCCATTTTTTTTTCTAATATTCTGCTCATTTACATTTATAAACCGTAATAAGTCGTACAACACAGCAATCAAAACCACAAAATTGTTCATGGGGAAAGTGTAGCATGTTCTAAAAAATAATTGTGTAAAACGTTTTTCATTTTGCATTATATGTTTCAGAATACTCATAAAAATAAATATTCGCCAAATAATTCTTCTAAGTGCTCAATATGCTTATCCATATATCATAAAATTCTTTCCCATAGAAAAAGGCAAAACAGAAATATATTATGTTTACAGCCCTAAAAAAAGGGACGGAGATAACATAACCAGTAAGTTTGAAGGTCAGCTAAAGTAATATTTTAGGTTTAAAAAAAAGTAATAAAAAAATCTCTCATCGTGGGATTACAGCAAAGCAAACAAAATATTTTTTAATTTGGTTATAGGATCAAAGATGGCTAATGAGTGTTTGAAATGGAATCTTTTAGTTTTGATGATCACCAGATGATAAAAAAAAAATAAATCATATCTGTGTAAATGTGTATTTTTTATTATGTCAGAAAGCATTTTGTTTTACTTCATTCGAAAAAATTGATTTTTTAAACCTTTTATTTTCAATATGCTCGCGCCTCCCCCATGGGCGCCCCCACAGTTTGAGTTAGTTAGTTAGTTAGTTAATATTAACGTCGCACTGTTCAGCTACACGAGGGCTTTTGGCGACGGACCACATAATTTTGAACCATGGTCAAGTGACGTGGACGACACCTGAGCTGGCACCCCCCCTCTCCTAACTACCACACCACACCAACGGGAGGACGTTTCAGCTCTCGACAGATTTAACGTGCATCGCTGCCCTACACGGCGGGTCTTTAGTGGTACTGGGATCGAACTCATGACATGCCTGGCATGGTTGGATACCTTAACCACTGGGCTACCGCAGCACCCCACAGTTTGAGAAACACTGCCTTACAGTACTTAGAAAAATGAAAACCAGCCAAAGCAGGCTCTGTTTCTTAATACACATTTTTTCTTTTCATCTAAAGTCATTTTTCTAGCTTCTAAACAGTCCTTGGAGAAGTGTTTTTTATTGTAAAATATACATAATAAATTTCGCTCACCTGTGCCATTCCTATCATGTATGCTTACCGTCGTAGCTGCAAAGAGGAACTTATCCGGTTTGTTGACCTCTCTTTTCTTTTGATTGACAGGAGCTGAAAAATTATTACTAGCGAGTTCAACCATTTCTCATCATTTTTAACTTCTTGTTTAAGGAAGTTCATTAATAATTTCAAACTCCGGCCTTCACCAAGAGTATCCTCTTTGAAATTTTTGCTTCTTTCAAACGCTAATAATATGTCCTCTGGGAGACAGGATTCAACCAAAGGACTCAAAAACTCGCCATACTTGTCCTGCGTCCGCCCTAGGCTCTCCAGAGCTCGAATCTTCGCTTCCAGCTCGTCATACAATGCTGGGAGATCTGTCTTAGAGCGTCCGGGAGCTGCGTTTCTCATTACCATCGACAGTAAGTCTCTTACATAGATCTGCACAAGTAGATCTTCTCTTCCGAAACGTTCTTGCAGTTGGGCTATTGCTTTTGGATAGTTGTCCGCTGTTGCGGGAAAACTCTCGACAACTCGAGCCGCCTTTGAATTTGAGACGACGGCCTGTAAGCAAGTATTGAAACTTGTCCTCATTTGGCAGACTTTCATCTTCATGAATTTTTTAAATTGACTCCAGAACGTCAGGTATTCCTTGGCATTGCCGTCGAATTTTTGCAGTTCAATTTTCAGCAGTTAAAATTTTTTTTTTCTCAGGGACTTTTTTTTTTTTTTCTGTTTACTTTACAGATAGTATTTCTATTTTTGCACTAAGTTCCGAAAATCTATCTCTTTATATTTCGGCATTCATAAAGTCCTCTTCATAAGCTAGTTCATCCGTTTCCTCTTTCAGGATTATGTTCGAAATACCTCTTAGGCCTTTTTTCTAAACGCGAAAATTTGTCGCTAATTTGCATTTTTAAAATCGAAAGTTCATCCACATCAGGAACTTCTTTCATAAGTTCCTCTTCTATAACTTTAGCACTCAGCGTAAACGACATACGCAGTGATTTTCGTTGTGTTTTTAACTGTGTCACATCTATATTTTCTTTCAGGCTCACAAAAAACAAACTACGAACCAAAACCGCGCCCCACGTTCGGACGCCAAAAATTAAAACGTGAACTCACCGCTACACGATTTGTTATTTCTTATTGCAGGGCTGACATCTACCCGATGTCTGGTTTTGGTGTAACTATTCTAAAAATTCCTAATAGACTAGGATGTGACACGTAAAGCATTTAATCGCGCAAACACATTACAGAGCAAAGTTTTTTGTACATCTAGTTAAAGAACAGAGCAGCAACATTATTGCGTCATTAGCTTGACGCTGATTGGTTGGATAGGCGATGCCATTCTAACACTACGCAAACTGCAGAATTTGTAATTGCTTAAACGATTTGGACCACATCTTGTTAAAATGCAATAGATATATTCCTCCTCGAAATCAACTAAAGCATTTTCTCAAAATTGATCCGCAATACAAATTTACTTTCAAAGAATTATTGGAGAAAGCTGTGACAAACAGATTAATAATCAGATATTTTGATATCTATTAATTTATTAATCCTTTAGTTTTTTTAAGGGGATAATAGCCTTTGTTGCTCCGTATCCCACAAAACCAGAACTGAACTGAACTGATATACTTTCTTTCATCGTTCTCACAGCTAATTTTCTGTTGTATTGCATTTGTTATAAAGTAAGTTAATTTATGTATATAGTCACCCAGAAAAGTATTGGGGACCCTTGTCATGCATTACTGTAAAGCCATTTATAAAAGTATTTAATACATTAAAACAAAATAAATTTCGAAATATTTCAACATTTGGTGTGCAGTAAATAAGTAAAATTTTATTAGTATTACAGAATTATAATTTAATCCAGCTTTTCAAATGTAATTCAAAGACACTCTGGGGTCAAAAACGTGTTGGAACACTTTTGAAATGAGAAATTTAACAAATATACAGCACATCAAAAGAATTAAATTTTGCACCACTTTTTTTAGACTAGAAGTTTAAACATAAGTGTTTCAAAAGATAAGATTATTTATGGAAAAAATGGCGAGAAACAAAGATACATTGGTTGGTGCGTGAAATTCAATAAGTTATTTGAAAGAGAGGAATCAGTTCTCTGTATAGGAAAAATCTTGAAATTGTGTAAGTTACTGTTTTGAACATCATTGACAGGTTCAAAAAAATAAATAGTGTTGAAAACAAGCAAAGATCATGGTATCCAAGGATATTTAATGAATGTGAAGGGAGGTAGATTGTGAG
Organism: Trichonephila clavipes; assembly: GCA_019973935.1. Classification (NCBI taxonomy): domain Eukaryota; kingdom Metazoa; phylum Arthropoda; class Arachnida; order Araneae; family Nephilidae; genus Trichonephila; species Trichonephila clavipes. The sequence goes on along the minus strand of BMAU01018008.1, from coordinate 842,580 downwards.
ATAAGTACACAATAATTCAAGAACTAGTGCAGTAAAGCAAAAAGTTTGGTGGAAATCAAATACAGCAATGCATGCCAAAAATTTACAGCCTACTGTCAAATATGGAGATGGTAACCAAATTGTCTTGGGCTGTATGGCAATCTCTGGTGTCGCGGGAGCTTACATTTTATTGATGATATAATGAATAAATATGTCTTATCTTGACATTCTCAAGCGAAATTTAAAGCAAAGTGTGAGCAAGCTGGGAATCTAAGGACATTTTAAATTGTACCAATATAGTGACTTGAAACATACTGCCGATATTCACAAGTTATAGGTCCTCTACCACTGTCCTAGTGTTATTAAGACTCCTGCACAAAGTCCAGACCTTAATACCATTTAACATGTGTGGGATTATTTGCAGCAAAAACTATATGAGCACCAAATTTCTAACAAGCAGGATTTAAGAAAGTATTTGGTCAAAGAGTCGACCGAAATCGATAGATCGTTTTGCAAAAAAATGGATCCAATCCATGCCATATAGACTTCAAGAGGTCATATAAAGAAAGGGTGGTTCAACAAGAAATCAATTTCTAAGTTTGAATTTTTTTCTTAATTTATTGGGAAGTGTCCCAATACTTTTTTGAGCACCTTTTTGTGAACTTGATTTGTTTTTTCAATTTTAACCATAATTTTATTAATGTATAAGTTTTGTTCCAATTATTTTTATTTGTGTTTACCAAAATAATTACTTCTTTTTTTGGTTTCATTTGTATGTTTAAGTAAAATATTATGATAAAAATCTATGAACTATAGTAGTGTGTCCCAATACTTTTTTGACAGACTGTATATATTTGCTTATTCGTTGCAATTGTTTTAAGGGTTTTTTTTCTTTTATAATTGGTCTATCTGACGTGGGCGAAGATTTGTCACAAAAACTTAATGTTTAATTGAAATTTCTTCTCTCACAAAAAAAGGTACCAAAGGGAATCTAAGTTAAAACCAAAAAAGGAAAGCATCAACTGATACTTTATTTAATAATGACTCAAAACTCTTTCTGTTAATATAGAATTTAAGCTATAAATATTGATGTATGAGCTATAAATATTGATATTAAATAATGACACATATTTTCATTTTTGTCTTGCCCTGTTTGTTTCCAGCAAAAGAAGATATCTTCTGGAGACTCAAAATTTTAGCTGGCTTTTAAATTTCACTCTCCAGTGTAAAAGATGTACCTTATTGAAGAATCTCAGTTCTTCTTTCATGAATGAACCATCTGACTCAGTAAACCTTCTTATCTTTAAAATGAGAATAATGGGCAGATTATTTGTTGCTGGAATGAAATTATTCAGTGACAACATAAAATGAAGTTGCCTCATGTACGTCAGATGCTGTGAGTGTACTTAATTGGATTCTCTACAAAAATAGAGGGTACTTGCATATTATCGAAACCTAGCACATATGGATACCAATTCAGCATATACTACACATAGGAAATCGAGGTTGTCAACTTGACGAGACATTAATAGAGTTGGCGATTGTTGTGATAATACGTAAGAAACAAATAGAGCATAATTTGAAATAAAACTTTCTTTGGGCTTCTGACATTTTGGTGATGTGCAGATTTGAGCATAGTTCAATTTTGTGGTGAATGTACTGGAATTTTTTTTTTCTGTATTAGACCTTTAGTATAAAGATGATTTGGTTTAGATTTTTAGATGATCTTGTCAAGTCCTGACTATCTTTTCCCCTCAAAAGTAATGTCAGTCTTTCCAATCGGGTTACTCAATTTAATACTTACATACTATTACAACAATGCCAAAGTTCAAGATAACTCGTCAAGTTGGCAGTCCCAATTTCACATGTGTCGTACACACTGAATTGGCAACCATCCCAATTTTGATGGTTTTTCTTATGGACAATTGGCAACCATGTGCTTAGTTTCATATAATGTTTGCAATACAGTTGCGATAATACGCACATTCTTTTAATTCAATAAAAGTGCCCAATCCCTTGTATAGAACTTTAATAGAATTTCTGAAATACAGTCTTTGAATCTTAGATCCATTTTTTACCGTTAATTTTAAATCTTTAAGATGCTATTGAAAATCTACCATTGTATGTGGTCAAAATTTTTCAAATTGTATCATTTTTCTATATTTATTTTTTTGTATTTCATTTTTATCATTTTTATTTTTTTGATATTATTAATATGACTTTAAGTTATGTTTCTTGCAGTGAAGTGCTTTTCTTTTTATCAATGTATGGTTATTTTTTGTGGTACGGTACTATAGAGTAAGTTATTTTGGTACTATCTTATACTGAGCATCAATTTTACCAAAGGATATCATTGTATGACCAGACAATTATATTCAGTTTTTCCGTGGAAACAGTTTTTCACTGTTAGCTAGAAATCAGGGTCTTAGGCAACATCTTTTCATTTGATGAATTGGTCCACAGTGTTATATGTATAATTACAGTTAATTTTTTATCCATATGTACATTTAAATATATTAATTTTTCTTGTGCATGTATTTAATATTATGTTTTCAGAATTTATATTTAACAATTAATATTTAGAAACACTTACGAATAAAATGTTTTGTCTTTTTTAATAAATACTTTTCATATTACAAATCTTTACAATGCAGGGAACTTAATTCTATTTCTATTTCAGTGCTTTGTTGAGGAATCGGGAAAAAATCCTTCCTTAATTTTTATTTCCCACTTGCAGAAGATGGGAGAGGACTCTGTTTCTTACCATTTTAAAGTAAAGAAATTTTGCAAATTTTTTTGGTGACAAATAAATCACCAAAAAGCTGGGTGACCTTTTGGACAAGTCTTTATTATAAAGGAGCCCTGAACACTTACAAATTCCAGTACTTACTATTTTCTATTACCTGCTATGCATTTTCCTGCTATGTCACAAAATTACGAGGTCCGTTGCCAAAAGCCATCAAGTAGCTGAACAGAGTGCAACATTTATATTCATTCACTCACCCTGTAATGTCACTGCAGTCAAATTTGCACCATGCAAATCTCTCCTTTTTGTGTATGTGTTGTATAATAGAATTGCTTTGACCTAAATTATTAATAGGTTGTTAAATTTTAACTTACAATCAATGCATTGTTACAGAATTTTCAGTCTCTTCTGTATGCATAACAAGATTTTTTAAAATTAATTTCATCATTATGTTCATGACAAATGTTTCTGATATTTTTTATAGAAAAGAAACACATCAGTGTTGAAAATTTGTTCCTAAACTTTTTGAACAAAATAGGTTTAGTTTGTGTTTTTTTTATATAAATTTTCTCCATATTTTCTGTTTTTTATTGTAAATTTTTTTATAATAATTGAAGCTTTTTTTTTTTTTTGTCTTTTTATGTATGGATCTGTAAACCACTTCAAAAATGTTTTTTTGGAACAAATTTATTACTCATTCTAGGATACCTTAATAGCATCCCTTTTTGTTGATGATAGTAGTGTAACAAGGAAGGGGTTGGGGGAAGGGAATCAAAACCCCATTCATAGAACAACAGATTTTTAATTTTTAGCATCTCATTTGGGTGGATTGGGGTTACATGGGGAATAAAATTATCTATCGAAACTTACCTGTGCCAAAGAGATGTTCTATGGGATGGAGATTAAGAGAGAAAAATATTTTGAAAACAAATAATTTCAAAATTTTTATATTGCCACACAAAAGGGTTGAATTTTCAAAAAAACTTAATTTTGGTTAGATAATTTTCGATTCGAAATAAAATTATTTTTGTACAATATAATTAAATACATTAGTGATAAAGTGGGTATTGAGTAGCAAATAGTACAATGTGCACATTTCATAACCCTAGCTCTCTCTTCCTGCACCAATGAATCAGTCGGATTGAAGTTGTTTCCCATCCTCAGCTATATCATGCACTGCAATTTTCACAGTCGATTTTTTGAAAAACAAATTTTTTAACAAGTTTTTAAATGTATCTGAAGTTTTTTCTTCTATCTATTTGGTAGGTGTTCTTATTGAAATAAATGTTAAAAAGTACTAAAATGCCTGTGTTTGTTGAAACAAAAATTCTCTTCCTTTCACTTCAACAAATAGATACCATAAAATATGGCATATAACCCGTAAATTTCATTCTTATTTTTTGTGTTAAAAGTCTGTGTCATACACCAGGTTTTACAATTGGCATGCATAAATAGAAGAATGGATTGCAGTTATTCTGATAGAAAATAGTTATTATTATTAATTGGAACTTACCTATGCATAAAATATATTCTGTGGTATGGAAATTATAAGAAAAAATATTTAGAAAAAAAAGAACAATTTCAAAATTTATTATTGCCACAAAAGGGTTAAATTTTTCAAAAGTATTAATTTTGGTTAGAATATTTTACATTCAGAATAAAATTATTTTTCTACAATATAAAATGCAAAAACAACATTCTTCTCTAGGAAAGGGGTATGCAGCAACCCATTATCATGCAAGTTGCAGCCAACAAATACAAGGGAGTTAGATTAACATAGCACTGTAAAGTTGTATGAGGACTATTGTCTAGTGACCTTGTAATTTTGAAATATGGTCAAGTGACAAGGATGACACCTGAGCTGGCACCCCTCTCTTCTAACTTCCACATCACACATGCAACGAGATTTTTGAGCCTCAATATATTTAACATGCATCAGCTCCTCTGCGGTACTTTGCTCAAATTCATGACATGCCAGCTATGTTTGTGTGACCTTGACCACTAGGCTACCCCATCCACACAAAAAATTGGAATAAAAATGCTTAATGATTGCCCCAAATGGTTATTCCTTTTTCTCTCAGTCATCTAAGCCATTCACGGAGTATCTGTAGACTGGTTTGTCGATGGTTCAATTAAACACTCGTGCCAAAATCAACTTATGGTTGAAATCTTTTATGCATAGACAGGTCTTACAAAATATTTTTCAATCCACCTTAATAAAGGAGTTCGTTTGTCTATGTTTTTAAAAATATATAACCTCTCCCATGAAAGTAGCCCATTGTTTGAAGAAGTAAATTTGTAAAGTTTTTTGAGGATAATTTTTTTACCATTGAATAAATAAAATTATATGTTAAAAATTTGCAATGTCCCATTGTATAAAACTCAGCTTAAATGAAATTTGAAAAATGCTGATTATGTTGTAATCACCTTCATTGGAAGAAGCAAACAATGTTTTTTTAAAAAAATTATTTTATTTTGAATGAAAAAAATGACGGAGCTATATACATTGATGTTTTTTAATTGTTCTGTTGTTTTTGATTCACATGATTCTAATGATAACAAATTTAATTTACAGAAATTAAGTATTTTTTTCCCTTATAAATTATACTTAACTAAGATTTAAAATGTCAAAAGTAAATATTTTTATTTAAACTTTTAGAATCAACTTGTGAATTACTGTACTATTAAAGGGTTCATAATATTTTATGTATTCTCAGAAATTTTAAAACTTTTTGTACTGACAACATTATTAACTACAATTAACAACCATACTCTCTAATAACAAATAATAACTTTTAACTACTCACTCCTTATTCATTACTAACTACTTGTATATCTCACACTTTATAACACCTCTCTAACGCTCCTCTCTCTCGTCATACACACAACTTGCCTCCTTCCCGGGGTTACACTTACACAATGCCACTGTTGAAACAGCCCCATCTATAACTTTAACAATTTTATTATTTTATGCTTTCTAAGTTATTGGATCTTAAAAGCTATTTTTAATTTTATTTCTTAAATTTACATTTCAGTGTGTTGAATTTCACTTGTATGACATATGACTGTGTTCAGTAAACTTAATGGGATTACAATGTTAGTGTTATCAGGATTTCTTTTCTTTTTTTTTTTATTTTCTTCTATTTGTGTGAATTAAAAAAAAGGTTCATTACTTTTTTGCATAAGAACAAGTGGTAAATAAATCAGTTTAATTAGTCTTTTATTTTTCTCCAAGAGCTGGGAAATATTCAAGTTCTGTTTGAGATTTAATATCAGATACTAAGGTGAAACTAAAGGTTATGATAAATAAAGCTATAGTGGAAATAAATTTAAAATCCTATAAAACATATTTGAATGAAATAGGGAAAAAGCATTAGTGCTTCTCTCTCTCTCTCTCCCTCTAAACAGAAAACATGAGATTCAAATTTAATTGTTAGAAACATTTGTCCTTAAACAACTCTAAATAGAATTTTAATTTCGGTTTATTAACAGAAGAAAGAAAATTGATACACAGGGTTATGTAGATAAAATATTCAAAAATAGAATGATTTATTTCCAGAAAACTTTGAATATAAATTATACTCTAAATGGATGTAATTCCCAAAAAATAATTGAATCCACATTCAATTATTCAATTTCCCCATCTAGACATTAGAAAAGATGCAGGAAAAAGAGAGCTGTATCATCTCCAGCAATTTTAGCAATATTCTAATCCATGAGCAGTCAAATTTCTTGCAAAGTTAGTAGTATTCTACCTAATAACACAGAAATTGGACAAAGAGGGACAATTTAAAATTTATACATTGATTATTTTTAGTATGAAAAGAATTTTTGCATTAACTCATAAAATTTTATTTTATTCCCTCAAATTTGTAATGGAATTTAACTTGTTTTTCTTTATTTTTTAATGAATATATAAATTTTTTTTAAAGAGGCTGTAGAGAAGAAAATTCAATTTGGTTAGCTCAAGCACACCTGTAGCTTTTGTAAGTCAATAGTATGATGGCCTAAGTAAATGTTCTCAGAGAGAATGAGGGATTTTTTCCCCAAGAACAGTACATTTTCTGAATACACCAATAAAAATGCAGAAAGAAAATTAGTGATTGCCGTACGTTACTATGAGCTATCAACTGATTCAATGGCTTGCATTTCTTAAATAATACCTGTGTCTGAAATTATTGTGCTTGAATTATTTTTACTGCTATTCTCTGTATTATTCTTTACTATTGTTTCATTTGTTACATTGTAGAATTTTACCAAAAACATACCTAAAAAGCCTATTGTTACAGTATTTTTAAATGAAGTCTATCAAAAAGTATTCATGACTAGAAAAGCTCAATAAGTTATAATTCTCACTCATCTAAAGCTATTGAAGTATAACCCTCTTCCTAATTCTTCAGAAGACTGGAATTGCTGTGCCCACTGTCAAATTTTGACTTACTGGTATGTTATGCATATTGTTTCTAGTATGGGATTAATATTTTAAGAGGTGAATCTTGACATTATGTCCTTTATATTACATTAGATAAATTTTCACAGATTTCACACTCTAAATTCAGATAATCTACAAGGTGCTAGTAACAATCAATTCCTGTACATATTTACTAATATTTGGAAAATGTGTTAATAATCCTTCTACTGAAAAAATGATTTATTTATCACTTCAAAACTTATTTTCTCAAGTTTCATTCATGTTAGATCGAAATGTAGGATATATCTTTCTGCAAAAAGTAAAATAATTTGGAGCTTTCAAAATTTTATTTGCTTGAGATAATTGCTTGTTAAATTGTAAGCCAAATGTTTGTGTTGAGTTCTGATTCCAGTAATACAGGATGTTGCCTATTAAATGAAATTGATCCTTGATATACATGGGAAAATAATGTTTATCATTTGTGCATAGTTATAGTTACAAGGTCCATCACCATTTATTACTGGGCTTATAAAGATTGAAACAAACTTTTTTAACCGTCTATAAAGTGGTATTTGAAAAAGCTGTAATGAAAATTTCAACTTTCCTTACTGAAATTACCATTTTATTTCAAATTAGACTTAATATGTTTGAATAATATACTTTATTTTTTCTAGCTTACTTATATACATCACACTTTAAAGATGGATGAGGGTTATTTCCAGTAGAGCTTGTACTTTTGAACCATAGTCTAGTAACAAAAACAAGCTCTCATCCATCTCTCTCTGAAATCGAGGTCTTTTAGTTTTGATAGAAATACTTGCACACCGGCTCCTGTATGTGGTAGGTTTTTAGTTGCCACAGGACTGCAGTGCTAGGGGAACAATGCTTTTCGCGAAATATTGTCGAAGGTCATTTGGCTACCATGCCTCTTCATTCCCTGAATAAAATTATTAATTTTATTCAGTTGTAAAATATAATATATATATATATATAAATGTCCTTTGAGTTAATTTGTTTCAGAATAATCTAATTTTTGCATAATTTCTTGTATATATTATCCTTTTTGTAAAAAAAAAAGGTTTAAATCAAACAAATTATGGGGAATATTATTCTTAATTTGAAGTTTTACAAAATAAATTTAAAAAATCTCCTTGTCAAGAATTTTTTTATTTCAAAAAATGATTTACTAATATATTGTTAAAAATTATGTTGATTATTGACAATAGCTTAATCATTACTCTTAAGCTCAATAATAATTCAAACCATTAACACATATCTGGTTATGTACCGTAACGCAGGACATAACCTGATAGGAGTCCTCCTCCAAAAAGGTATTCATTTTTGAACGCAATATTCCTTCAGTTTCTTGTATATTGCTTATGTTAACCTGATTGTCTTTATAAAGTATTACATGAACATATTTTTAGTTACTAATATTTAATGTATATTGTCAACCTATTTATCAGACTGCTGGGGTGCTAATTTGATATAGGAGTACTACGCGCCAAGTTGTTGTTTACGTTCGCCAAAATGGACGATAACATTACAATATGGTTACCTTGATATTTTTATTGTGTGGTGATGTGGTTGCCATGTAGATAATGTATATTCGAAATAATTTGTATAAGTTTTTTCCCTGCTGTAACCCTATTAATTTCAGATGATTTTAATTCAATTTCTTTAAAAATGTAACCATTTAAATATTGCATTTGTTCTTCAAGCTACTATTTCAGTCGTCTGTTGTATTTTGTGCTATTTTTGAATATTGATGTTTCTAATATTATGGATGAGTACAGGATATTTTTTAAAAAGAATGAGTGCTGTTCTATTAATTATTGCTATAAATTGCACACACATTTCAACTTTATTTTACTTTTTATGAAATTCATTGAAGGAACTCACAGTTTTTGGAATATTGCAAGTTATCAGCACTTATTAATTGATATTTATTATTAATTTTAATACATATTATGTAATTATTTTATTTATAATATAGTATAATAATTATATATATAATTGTTTTTCTTATATTATTTATTTATAATTATTATCATATATCATAATTGCTATTAAATTATATAATAATAACTTAGTACCTAATATTATTATATATAATTTTCATTATATTACATTGATATTCATTATTGCCTGATATTTTTACTTGATTCCTATATTCTTAATTTGCAATAAATTTCAAAATAGTTATCTACAATTATTTTCCGACAATTTATTACTGCCATCTTGGATTCCATGTAACTCGACAACAACGACTGCTTGGCAAAGAGCACTGGAGTTACGCATTCTGATAACTAGGCCAACTTTATTTTCAATTTTGATTGATTTTATAAGAATATTATTTAAAAGCTTGCTAATTTCTTCAGATATCAGCCAAAAAAAATTTAGCTGATTCTTTGAAGCTGTGTTAACCAGCTGAATTTTTTTACTTCATAAATTGTAATGAAGAATAAAATTCTTATTATATATATATATGTACTACATTATATTGAATGCATTTTTTTTCTTTTACAGTAAGATGTTAATATAAATTCATATTCTGAACAAGAGTCCAAGACCCATTTTCTTCACAGTAGATTTCAAATAGATTCCCCCCTCCCCCATCTTGAAAAAAACTTGAACATTTGAAACTAGCAAAATGGCTTTCACTCAAGGCAACTCAAGGCATCATTTGCATGTTCAAGATAATAAAAAGCTTTTTGTTTGTGAAATGTGCCACAAGGGTTACTCTCAAACTTGCCATTTAAAAGTCCATTTACGGACTCATACAAAAGAAAAGCCATACGTTTGTGAAGTGTGCAATAAAGGTTTTTCTCGAAGTGATTATTTAAAAGCACATTTACGGACTCATACAAATGAAAAGCCTTATGTTTGTGAAATGTGTCACAAGGGTTTTTCTCAAAGTAATGATTTAAAAGTCCATTTACAGACTCATACACAGGAAAAGCTTTTTGTTTGTGAAATGTGCAACAAGGGTTTTTCTCAAAATAGATATTTAAAAATCCATTTAAGGACTCATACAAAGGAAAAGCCGTATGTTTGTGAAATGTGCAACAAGGGTTTTTCTCGAAGGAATGATTTAAAAGTCCATTTATGGACCCATACAAAGGAAAAGCCTTATGTTTGTGAAATGTGCAACAAGAGTTTTTCTCGAAATATTGATTTACAAACCCATTTACGGACTCATACAAAGGAAAAGCCGTATGTTTGTGAAGTGTGCCACAAGGGCTTTTCTCGAAGTGATATTTTGAAGAGACATATACGTATTCATACAAAGGAAAAGCCTTATGTTTGTGAAATATGCAACAAAGGTTTTTCACAAAGTAATGTTTTAAAAGTCCATTTATGGATTCACACAAAGGAAAGGCCGTATGTTTGTGAAGTGTGCAAGAAGGGATTTTCTCAAAATGGTCGTTAAAAAACTCATTTACGGACTCATACAAAGGAAAAGCCTTATGTATGTAAAAATATGCAACAAGAGTTTCTCTAAGTGATTTTTTAAAAGCACATTTACAGACTCAAACAAATTAAAAGCCTTATGTTTGTGAAATGTGTCACAAGGGTTTTTCTCAAAATAATGATTTAAAAGGTCCATTTACGGACTCATACAAAGGAAAAACCTTTTGTTTGGGAAATAGGGCTTTTCTCGAAATGATATTTTTAAAAGACATTTACATATTCATACAAAGGAAAAGTCTTATGTTTGTGAAATATGCAATAAGAGTTTTTCTGAAACTGGTTCTTTAAAAACCCATTTACGGACTCATATGAAGAAAAAGCCTTATGTTTGTGTAATGTGCAACAAGGGTTTTTGTCAAAAGGGTAATTTAAAAAGGCATTTATGGGTTCATACCAAGAAAAATAACTGTTTATGAAATGGGCTTCTAGGTGTTTTCTAAAAATGTCACATGAAGCATATTTACAAATTCATAAGAAGGAAAAGCCTCATTTTTATAAACATGCAACATTGCTTTCTCTGAAGACATTTCTCTTAGATTCTGTTTACACGAAACAAATTTCAGTCATTCGCAATCAATCCAAATTGCAGCGAATCTGACAGAGCAACAAGTCAATCCGAATCAACCTTCTTCCATCAGTTGCTATCAAACCTGGATGTTGTTTTGATAAGTACTGCAATGTTTTGTAGGAAGCAATGATGCAAGCAAAATAAATGTAGGTTATGGATCCACAAGATTAAGAGAAAAAGGCCAGAATTGAGTATTTTGCATCATTTACATCAACCTTCGGGAAGATGAAAGGAGACAGTTAACGTTTTTTCTATTCTGTTTGATTGGGTGGACCAGAAATATCAAAACAGGGCACACACAGATTATAGAAAGTTATAACAGCTGAAGAAATACTTTCAACTTGTTTTGCATAAAAGTGATTTAAATTAACGTATCTAAGACAATATATCAAACTATATATTAATTTCACAACTGTATTCTTATTCATTTATTTTTAAAATAAATACATAAAACAAAAAAAAATATGAGAATTGTTTTATTTTTTTTATATATTTTCTCTGTTAGCATAAATTATTGTCTGAAAAGAAGTAACAGGTTATAAAAAATATGTGTTGTAATTACATGAAAGTACAATGTATCGAATGCTTTAAAAAGGCATTTCGAATGAACAACTATCTTTTTAATTATAAACTTAAAAATGGTGTTACTCGCGGCTTTTTAATGCATTAATCCAGTGTTTCTCAAACTGTGGGGCGCGCCCCCCTGGGGGGGCGCGAGCATATCGAAAATAAAAGATTTAAAAAAATTTATTTACTAGAATGAAGTAAAACAAAATACTTTCTGACATAATAAAAAATATACACATTTACACGGAAATAATATATATATATATTATCTGCGATTTTACATCATCAAAAATAAAATCTTCTACTTCAAAACCTCACTTTTTAGCTATCTTTGATACTATAACCAAATAAAAAACGTTTTATTCGATTTGCTGTAATCTCTCATGATGAGAGATTTTTTTATTACGTTTCTTTTCAAAGTAGAAATGCTACTTTTTCAGAGGAAAGACAAAACCCAGACGCATAATCAAAAGAAATTTTAGGAATATAAAAAATTCATCACTGTTATATATTATTGCCATCAGAGCTGTAGGCAGCAGAATGTATTTGCTGCGGTTTGACCTTCGAGCTTACTTGTACGGTTAATTACGTCCCTGCTGTTATGTATTTTTTTTTCATTTAGGGAAGTTTGAAGGATTACTAAGTCAAGCATAATGAAAAACGTTTTACATCATTTTTTAGAACATCCATATTGTAATAAATACACTTTTAATCCGGGAGCGGTCACGCCGAGCACAGAGTGCACGAAATCGGTAATTCTGGCAAAACTGTTTAATTGTTACCATCGGCCCTGACATTATCCTCCTGTTTGACAATCTTAACGTGAACTAAAATATATTTGTCACATATCTCCCTCTTTTTTGGGAGTGACAGACATTTTTTTTACGATCTTAAGGTACTTGTTTTGTCTGAGTTCCCGGTGTCATAACTTTTTCCGAAATGTTTTCTGTGTCCTTGAAAGTAGGTGAGTATATTTTCTCTTAATTAAATTATTCACTGGAATTACGATTTTTATTGTGTGCTATAAAAATAAATATAAAAAAAAGGATTGGAGTGACTCAATAACCCCGCTCGACCATTAGTATCGAGTGCGCGCCTGCTCCAGGGTTAAAACATGTTAAAGTCTTTTCGCTTTAAATATTAAAAATAATACAATTATTCTTCATCAGAATTTTTTTTATTGTTCATTATTCAACATCAATTCTAAATGCTAATTCTTTGAGGCTTAAAATTACAGTTCGCTTAAAACTAATTATAATTTGAGCAATCATTTTAAAAAAATCATTTTACATTTTTGTAAACATTGTCGCACACTTGGCTTTACTCTCCTTACAATTAAGCGATTTTATCAATAATGTTTTATTTTCTTATAAATGAACTTGTGCAAAGAGCGGGTACTTCTCAGCTGTAATACATTTAATGTATCAGTGCTGCACAGAGTATTTTATAACTAATTAATTAATACTAAATTAAGAACAAGATTAATAAGTATTAGCAACTTCCATGGGCTTGCCTTACAGAGCAAAGTTTTTCAAAGGAATGCTTATGAATAGAAATTGACCCTCTGAGTTCTTTTTCTACATTTAGCTGATATGTATATTTTGTCTTCTAAGCAACCACCGCATTTTGCATTATGTTCCAATTTAAAAATTAGAGAAAGGAAAAATAACATAATAATTATCCTATTACTTATTATTATTTTTTTGCTTAAAAGTAATATATACAAAATTTAATACTTATGTCATGAATTTGTATGGTTTATAATAAAGATTGTTGCTTTAGCGTCAAAGTGCACCATGATTGCATTCAGTACAATATTAATGTTTGATAAAAAGTTAGAATTCTTGCATATTTGTAAGTTATTTTTCTTTTATATATATATAACAACAAAATTTGTGAACTATGTAGTAATAAAATAGATAAAAAAATTGTGATTTGAAAAATGGTAATATTTATTATTTATTTATTGTGGTGGCGCGCAGTATTAAAAACCGGAGTTTGATCGAAGCACTGTATTAATCGATTAAAAGTTCCTGCATTTTATATACACTCTGAATTATATGCATATTTGTAAGTGTATTTTTTAAAATTTCTTTTATATATAACTATAAAACAAAATTTGTGAACTATGTAGTAATAAAATAGTATCTTTTTAAAAAATTAAATTATATATATTGTAACAAATGGTAATATTTATTATTTATTTATTGTGGTGACAGCCAGATGGCGCCACCAGGGTCAGGACGTACTGAGTTTCAGATTCATTACCTCCTTCCAGGCCATCAAGAGAAACCATAAGGGAGAAAAATTATTAAGACGCTGACGCTGACCCCACATCATAGGTGTACGCATCGGGCAACGGGACAGACTGGAGACGTGTCATCTTCAGTGATGAATCCCGATTCAGTCTCAGTGCTGATGACCACCGCACGTGTCTGGAGGCGCACCGGCCAGCGGTCCGATCCGGCATTTATTGTCGAGCGGCATACCTGACAGTGTGGGGAGCAATTTCTTGGGACACACGATCATTTATCAAGTCGCTCAGTTCTCCCAACAATGCCTTCAAGGATATGACATTTCACCTCATCTTTCGCCAATAGCAGCAAAGGCGGATCGATCCCGGATACAGAGAATTATCTTGGCAGGAGCTTCCACAGGGGGTCATAAGTGATCATAAATGCCACGCCGAATACCTCTGTGCAAGCTGTAAATAAAATGATATTCTGTTCTGAATTTTTAATCATTTGTTTATTTTCATATACACTACAGATGAAATGTAAATTTCTTCTGGGTGCATAATTTTTTTGCGACAGAGTGTATTTATCTTAGAGCTGCATAAATATAAATAAACCATTCATTCATCCCAGCGTCTTAAAATACGTAACAATCTATAATATTTCTGGAGAGTGGCAAAAATAACTGTAAGACGTGGCGAGTTGATGTTCTTACTGTAGCGAACCAAAGATAGGGCGTGGCCGGTGGTGTGATGATTGTGTTACGTGGAGCATGGTCGAATACGGTATTATCGAAGAGGCACTCGTGTAAATCGTAATTCCTTTTTATTCACATGTGGAGACATAAAAATCCAGTAGGAATGGCATTACACATACAAGAAGCAAACAGCACAAACACAAACAAGGATAAACATAGAACGCGTTGCAGCAGGCTGATTACATGATGGCAGGTAGAGAAATGAGAAGAGAGCGCGATTCCACAAGATTTTGGCTTTTATACTAGCAGTGGTTATTACGTAATCGTAGTTCTGATTGGACAGAATGGGCACGACAGGGATTTCGGACTAGCCGATTACGATTAAGATTCCAGTGTTATTTTTAAACTAAAGAATTATAGTTTGTTTAAATATTAATACAGAGTTAACAAAAAGGATACTAGCGGGAATTATTACACACACAAAAAAATATATATATACATATATATGTAGGATTTAAAGTATTAGAGAATTAAATATATTCTTCGATCAGTGAGGTTACAACCTCACCTATAGATGGCGCTACCAGCGAATATATGTATCCCCCCGGAATGACGGGTTTTAGGGGAAAAAACGATTGCGACGCGGAACGAGACAGACGCGATAAGAGACTCCGGTTTTACAGGCGAGAAGCCACATTTTTCGGTCAACGTGGAGGTCAGTAGGCTTAGCGACAATTGAGAGTATGCTTCATGAAATAACTCATAAAGTTTTAATTGTAAATAATCTAATGCTTCATTAAACAGAGTAATTTCATCCTAATCTGCTTATTTCCTTGAAATATCAATTTCCCGAACATTACTTAGCCTTAGACACCCCTACATATTTAATGAGGGCTCGACCGAGATAATTTTTTTTTAAATTTAAAGAAAAAAAAAGCAGAATCGATTCCAGATTGCCAAGGATTACCTTCTTCATCGCAAAGTAATGTGCCATCCCCCCTGCCACGAATAACATTTGTTTTTACTTCTGATTGCCACCCTGGTAATAGAATTCCTTCAGTCCATGCCGCCCTGGTATTAGAATTCCTTCAGTGAGTGCCGTCCTCGTGAAATAGTTCCTTCAGTGCATGCCGCCCTGGTATTAGAATTTCTGCAGTGAGTGCCGTCCTGGTAATAGAATTTCTACAGTGAATGCCGCCCTGGTAATAGAATTTCTACATTGAATTCCGCCCTGCTAGAATTTCTTGAGTGAAGGCCGTCCTGGCCAAGTGGAAGAGCAGTCCCTGCGTTTGAAATTGTAAAGATTTGTGTGTGCGCGAAAGTGAAAAACCTTCAAGATTGTGTAAAGGCCTCGTATCCGCCATTTTGCACGGGAGGAATAAATATTCAAAAGGACGGATTAGGTTGATGGAGTAACCGACTTTTTTGTGACGTAGGAAAAGAAGGGAGTGTTAGTTTCTCCTTTCCTCTTTTGTGCCAAACCCTCAGCTCCGTCAAGGTCAGACTTATTTATGTTTACTTATCTGTTATTATTTTTTGACAATCAGTATTTTGATGATTTGCCTTTTTGAACCTATATTTTTTTTAATCTGAGCAAATATTTGAAACGAAATTGATTTTTGTTATTTCTATTCTCTCTATAATTTGTATGAACATATTATTCACCTAATTTTGCCATTATATACTTTCATATTATTTTCTTTCTTTTCGAAGTTGTATTTAATAACTATTAATTTTGAATTATATATCCCAATTTAAATTATTACTTGATATATTTTAAATTATTGATGCATGATATATTATTATTTGAATTTTACATTGGTTTCGGAAATTTTTAATTGCAAAATTTTATTTGCATAACTTTTATATATTGAGTAGAAGTGTGGGTAAAATTTAGCAAAGCTAGCATCCTATACCTTTCACAGTATTTAGTATACCTGTTATTCTCCAGTACAATAATTCTGGTATAAATTCTTAACTCCTTAATTAAAAAGGGGAAAAACATGTCTTTCTTGTTAAAAGGGAAAAAGGAGGATTTGTTAGAGTTAGCTACAGAGTTAGGTTTAGAGGCGACAGTCGACATGACTAAGCCAATGTTAAAAAATTTAATAACCAAAAGTGCAGGGTACGATGAGGAAGACACCAAATTGATGTACGAAGGTATCGTTGAAGAGAGAAAGGAGAGAGAAATATTAGAAGAAAGGAAACGACGGGATAATTTAGAGTTAGAGAAACTTAGAATCGAAGCTCAGATCGGATTAAATCAGGAAATGTTGAGTAGGAATAATCGTACACCTAGTAATGAATTGAACAAACTGTTACCTAAATTTGATATGAAAGAGGATATCAGCTTATATTTAATATTGTTTGAGTGCCAAGCATGTATGATGAATGTGCCGAGAGAGTTTTGGGTCTCACATCTGTTAGGCCTACTCCCACAGGAAATCACACAGTTGATCGCTAGAAAACCTGAACAGAAGCGAGAGATTATGACCACGTGAGGTCTTTGCTTTTGAAAAGGTTTAAATTGACCCCTGAGAAGTTCAGGCAGCTATTTGTTACACATAAGAAAAGTTCGGATAAAACATGGCGTGATTTCTACCAAGAAGTTCAAACATTCTTTAATGGATGGATTGAAGGATTGGATGTAAAACATTTGACAAACTACGGGATCTGATGATAGCTGACCAGATGAAGAAAATAGCCCTTGTCGAATTCTAAGAACGTCACCTAGACGAATGGCCAAGTATCAACTGCCCAGTTGAATTAGCCGAGAGACTTAAAGAATTTGAGGATGTCCGTAGGCCATTGAAACAGAAAACACATACTTTAACGCCTGTTCGAAGACCTGAAGTTAGAGGATCGAATCAAGCGGAGAATTTCAGGAAATTTGATAATCACTATACAAGGTGAACAGGAAATTGCAATCCTGAAAGAAGATATATGTATCTCCCCGGAATGACGGGTTTTAGAGGAAAAACGATTGCGACGCGGAACGAGACAGACGCGATAAGAAGATACTCCGGTTTTACAGGCGAGAAGCCACGTTTTTCGGTCAATGTGGAGGTCAGTAGGCTTAGCGGCAATTGAGAGTATGCTTCATGAAATAACTCATAAAGTTTTAATTGTAAATAACCTAATGTTTCATTAAACAGAGAGTAATTTCATCCTAATCTGCTTATTTCTTTGAAATATCAATCTCCCGAACATTACTTTCCCCTAGACACCCCTACACACATATATATATATATCAACAATATTGGTGTTCAGTTGTGTATTTTAACATGTATAATTTATAAGAGTGCCTCCCCCCATTTTGTATTAAAATATTAAATAAAGAAAAAAGTTTTTAAATTTCTAAATTGAATAAAATAATACATACAAAATCTGTTTTTTGAACAGAAACTTTATATGACATAATCACTTATAAAATTAAAAAAAAAAACAATGCAAAAATCAGCACACTATTTGTTTGAATTCACTGTTTCTTTACTATATATATACTTCCATCGCGTCCAACTGTTGATGCATGATCGTAGAAAATCTGACCTGCCAAATCGGTTGAGAATGAGAATGATGGCAGATTAACCGGTTTCGGCTGGTATGAAATTAAATTTTAGAAGTCAACATTTTTCTCTCTGTGATTTAATTTCGGCATTGAGTGTATATTAAGAGAAGTTCCTCAAAACTGAAAAACATGTCCACCCAAAACATGTCATTTATATCTCGTAAAATTTTTCTCTTAGATGTCTTGTATGCGTAGAATAATTTCTATATGTCAGGAAAAAACACAGGGGACCTCATACATTAAACCTCGTAAAACAGCAAACCAAAGCACTCATGAAACTGAATTAAGGGTTTTTGTTGTATAATTAAACATGAGATAATTTTGACGAGTTCGTAAAATTTAAAAATAAGGCTTCCAAAGAAACGTAAGGCTGCGTGATGAAATTTTTCTTGAGTTCATGTGTATGGTTGAAATGCGAGTATTTCGGCACTCTCGATAAAATCTAACAAAGGGAGGGCACGACTAAGGACATTCATTTGGGGACGAGACTTTGTGTAACAGTAATACTGCTATAGGGTATTCAAACCCCAATGTAATTCCGCCAAATGGCCAATCAATTCCGAGAAAACAGCCTTCGAAATTCATACTTAGCTTTTATGCAAGTTATTTTCTCCCTTATACAACGTCACCGTGGCCTGATTGTCAGCGTATCGGAGTACTATGTAATGGGTCAGGGTTCGATTAGCGCAAGCGGCCAACTTCCTCTCTCTGTTTTTTATTTTTTTCCCTCCAATTTATTTTCAGAATTAAATAATTTAATTTTTTAAATGATATTCTATATAATTATAGTAACTATTTTACCTTTTTAAAATCCAAAACAACTAATAGTTATGATAAAACATAAAATGTAAAAATAAATTAAAGTTAAATAAATATAAATAAAAAGTAAAAATAAATTATAGTAAATAAAGTTAAATAAATAAAGTTAAATAAATATAAATAAAAAGTAAAAATAAATATGGCATGCAGCCAAAAGCAAGGCAGTCTTCGCGCGCAGGCGCAGCTAAAACACGAACTGAAACTTTTGAACTAGTGGAAGAGAAACAAAAACTCTTGGACATTAGAGAGAAAAGAGAACGCGAGAGGTGCGCGAGCAGGCGTTACCTTCTGCATATCATTGTCAAACTTATCTACCTTTTTAATTAATTTTTGTTTAATGTTAAATAAAATAGAAGAAAAACAAACGTTTTGGACCCCTTGTTGTCTCCCACAAACTATGGGGGCTCGGCCGCGATCGATAAAATTTCGATTTTGAACCAAAGTCTGGACAATGAACAAAAAGCGTCCGTGAAGGAGACGCTCCGCCATTTTTTTCGGAAACTTCGTTCAACCTGTGTAGAGGTTTGAACTCAGCATGAATACTCCGCCTGTGTAGAGGCCGGGATTGGAAAAAATTTCGATTTTGATCAAAGTTTGGAACGTGAACAAAAGCCGTCCGTGGAGGAGACGCGCCGCCATTTTTCGAAAACTTCGTTCCGCCTGTGTAGAGGTTGGAACCCATCGTCGAAAATTCCGCCTGTGTAGAGGCCGGAACTACAATTTCACAAACACCTGCGAAGAGGTGTCAATTCGAACAATTTCAACTACATTACCTGCGAAGAGGTGAAATCAGTGGAATCGAAATTTTTTCTTCATTGGATACATCGTACGTGCGAGCAACAAGGGAACCAGAAAAAAAAAGGTAGGATCTTTCCATATTTTTCTAAAATGTATAAAAACGCTCTTAAAGAGGATCTCATAAGAGTTGTTGAGAATCTAGACGGTACTGTGGAGAGTACGGACACTATAGTTAAACTAAAGACTAAAATTGAGAACAGTAGTACATTTGAAAGTGATCCAGATTTCGTTAAAACTTTAATTCAAAACTGTATAGATGAGAGAGTATCGCAAAACGAAAGAGAGGTAACTTTAGAAAAACAGAAAATTGAGCTCGCAAAACTACAGTTAACACAGTTAGAAAAAGAAGTCGCACTTCAAAGGGCTAAAAATAAAGCATTAAGTTTAAATCCTGCAGCTAAAGTCGAAGAAAAACAGTTCGAAACTAACATAGAAAATATGATAAAAAGTATAAAAACTTTATCTCTTCCTGTTCCCACCAGATCTGAAAATTTTAATCTGTTCTTCCAATCATTAGAACGCGCATTTTTAACCAAGAAAATAAATGACGAATATAAATCTGAAATTTTAATAAATCTTCTGGGCGAAAGAGCTCATAACGTCTTACTGTATATTAAAGAAGAGGAATTAAATGACTATGAAAAACTAAAATCTATAGTACTCAGAGAATTCCAATTAACCCCTCGCGAGTGTTTAAACTCATTTAAAAATGCTGTAAAATCATCAGGCGAGACATACATCCAATTTGCTGCAAGACTGACGGCAAACTTCCAATATTATTGTGTTCGTTAAGAAAAGTTAATTCCTTTGAATCTCTATGTGATCTTATAATTTCTGATAAATTATTTGAAACTTTAAATAAGGAAACTGCAACCCATATTGGCATTCGAGAAGCAGAAGATTGGTTTAGGCCTATCGATTTAGCTAAAGAGTGATATTTATATTTCATCTAGAAGCGGATCACATAAAGAAATTCCTATTACTTATGGATATACCCAAGACCCCTTTAAAAATAGATCACAAAACTTTAAACCAAAGATTAAAGAGAACTATCCCCAATATCTTGAAAGAGAAAATAAAAATTGCTTTATATGCGGTGATTCATCTCATTACGCAAGAGACTGTAAGAAGCGTTTTAAACCTAAAGAATCTAACAGCCACATCCGTAATAAAATAAACGTGAATACTTTGAAAGTCGAGAGCGAAAAACAAAATAGCGGTGAGATCGCAAATCTTCAATACGTAAGCATTTTTGTAGAAAATCAGCCCGTAACAGCCTTGATCGATTCAGGTTGCCAGATCCCAGTTCTAAATTCCTCACTAATTAGAGTGCACAAACCTTCCGAAGAGATCATAACATTAAGTTCATGTTTTGGCGAACAGCGTATGGTAGAAGTTAAATCCATAAATATTTCTCTTAATCAACACTCTCCTAGCTTAAGTGTGCGAACGGCAATATCACCGACCTTGACCGAAGAATTTATTATACATCCCAGTGTATATTCTGAAATAAAAAAACTAGGCCACGCAAAGAGCGATGTTTTATTGAATGAAAGTGAATCCTCTTTAGGTGCTCATGCTTATGCTTATCCTAATGTTGTTTCTGTTTCAAATGTGATAAAAAAACTCTAGTTATGATTTGCCACATGTTAAAAACTTAAATACTAGAAGTGATTCGAGTTCTCTAATTAAGGATTATAAATGTAATAAAATTAAGAGTACTAAGTTAAAATTGAGTATTATAAGAGAAAAATGTTCTGATATAGTATTGTGTAAGAAAGCTAATGGTGCCATGAAAACGAGTTCCGTGGAATTTATCTCCCGATCTCCTACCCCTTCACCTATGAATAGTAATTATCGACGGGTTGTGTTGCTCCGAAGGATTTTTGAGCCTTGGCAGTGGAAACGAAGGAAAAAGAGAAATCGTTTTGAACAGACGTCCAGAACTCTACAGAGGAAAATATCGATGCGTTCAACCAAAGATCAACTTGTTAAAAAAGACGTTCTTGTGCCTGTGAAACACAATGTTTTCCTGTGGAACCTTCCGGATGTCGAAGAGGTGCCTTCACATGATGGAGAAACTGTTCAGTTCAGCAGAATTATGATATTTTAAACCTTTGTGTATTTGTCGTATAGTCCTTGTCTGTTCCGTCTTTTTTTTGTATGTTTCAGATTCTCCTCTGGTATCCATGGAAAGGAAAAAAGGAATACGTACCGCTGCGGACAGCGTACAGTCAGGATAGCCGTTATGGCATGCAGCCAAAAGCAAGGCAGTCTTCGCGCGCAGGCGCAGCTAAAACACGAACTGAAACTTTTGAACTAGTGGAAGAGAAACAAAAACTCTTGGACATTAGAGAGAAAAGAGAACGCGAGAGGTGCGCGAGCAGGCGTTACCTTCTGCATATCATTGTCAAACTTATCTACCTTTTTAATTAATTTTTGTTTAATGTTAAATAAAATAGAAGAAAAACAAACGTTTTGGACCCCTTGTTGTCTCCCACAAACTATGGGGGCTCGGCCGCGATCGATAAAATTTCGATTTTGAACCAAAGTCTGGACAATGAACAAAAGCGTCCGTGAAGGAGACGCTCCGCCATTTTTCGGAAACTTCGTTCAACCTGTGTAGAGGTTTGAACTCAGCATGAATACTCCGCCTGTGTAGAGGCCGGGATTGGAAAAAATTTCGATTTTGATCAAAGTTTGGAACGTGAACAAAAGCCGTCCGTGGAGGAGACGCGCCGCCATTTTTCGAAAACTTCGTTCCGCCTGTGTAGAGGTTGGAACCCATCGTCGAAAATTCCGCCTGTGTAGAGGCCGGAACTACAATTTCACAAACACCTGCGAAGAGGTGTCAATTCGAACAATTTCAACTACATTACCTGCGAAGAGGTGAAATCAGTGGAATCGAAATTTTTTCTTCATTGGATACATCGTACGTGCGAGCAACAAGGGAACCAGAAAAAAAAAAGGTAGGATCTTTCCATATTTTTCTAAAATGTATAAAAACGCTCTTAAAGAGGATCTCATAAGAGTTGTTGAGAATCTAGACGGTACTGTGGAGAGTACGGACACTATAGTTAAACTAAAGACTAAAATTGAGAACAGTAGTACATTTGAAAGTGATCCAGATTTCGTTAAAACTTTAATTCAAAACTGTATAGATGAGAGAGTATCGCAAAACGAAAGAGAGGTAACTTTAGGAAAACAGAAAATTGAGCTCGCAAAACTACAGTTAACACAGTTAGAAAAAGAAGTCGCACTTCAAAGGGCTAAAAATAAAGCATTAAGTTTAAATCCTGCAGCTAAAGTCGAAGAAAAACAGTTCGAAACTAACATAGAAAATATGATAAAAAAGTATAAAACTTTATCTCTTCCTGTTCCCACCAGATCTGAAAATTTTAATCTGTTCTTCCAATCATTAGAACGCGCATTTTTAACCAAGAAAATAAATGACGAATATAAATCTGAAATTTTAATAAATCTTCTGGGCGAAAGAGCTCATAACGTCTTACTGTATATTAAAGAAGAGGAATTAAATGACTATGAAAAACTAAAATCTATAGTACTCAGAGAATTCCAATTAACCCCTCGCGAGTGTTTAAACTCATTTAAAAATGCTGTAAAATCATCAGGCGAGACATACATCCAATTTGCTGCAAGACTGACGGCAAACTTCCAATATTATTGTGTTCGTTAAGAAAAGTTAATTCCTTTGAATCTCTATGTGATCTTATAATTTCTGATAAATTATTTGAAACTTTAAATAAGGAAACTGCAACCCATATTGGCATTCGAGAAGCAGAAGATTGGTTTAGGCCTATCGATTTAGCTAAAGAGTGCGATATTTATATTTCATCTAGAAGCGGATCACATAAAGAAATTCCTATTACTTATGGATATACCCAAGACCCCTTTAAAAATAGATCACAAAACTTTAAACCAAAGATTAAAGAGAACTATCCCCAATATCTTGAAAGAGAAAATAAAAATTGCTTTATATGCGGTGATTCATCTCATTACGCAAGAGACTGTAAGAAGCGTTTTAAACCTAAAGAATCTAACAGCCACATCCGTAATAAAATAAACGTGAATACTTTGAAAGTCGAGAGCGAAAAACAAAATAGCGGTGAGATCGCAAATCTTCAATACGTAAGCATTTTTGTAGAAAATCAGCCTGTAACAGCCTTGATCGATTCAGGTTGCCAGATCCCAGTTCTAAATTCCTCACTAATTAGAGTGCACAAACCTTCCGAAGAGATCATAACATTAAGTTCATGTTTTGGCGAACAGCGTATGGTAGAAGTTAAATCCATAAATATTTCTCTTAATCAACACTCTCTAGCTTAAGTGTGCGAACGGCAATATCACCGACCTTGACCGAAGAATTTATTATACATCCCAGTGTATATTCTGAAATAAAAAAACTAGGCCACGCAAAGAGCGATGTTTTATTGAATGAAAGTGAATCCTCTTTAGGTGCTCATGCTTATGCTTATCCTAATGTTGTTTCTGTTTCAAATGTGATAAAAAAACTCTAGTTATGATTTGCCACATGTTAAAAACTTAAATACTAGAAGTGATTCGAGTTCTCTAATTAAGGATTATAAATGTAATAAAATTAAGAGTACTAAGTTAAAATTGAGTATTATAAGAGAAAAAATGTTCTGATATAGTATTGTGTAAGAAAGCTAATGGTGCCATGAAAACGAGTTCCGTGGAATTTATCTCCCGATCTCCTACCCCTTCACCTATGAATAGTAATTATCGACGGGTTGTGTTGCTCCGAAGGATTTTTGAGCCTTGGCAGTGGAAACGAAGGAAAAAGAGAAATCGTTTTGAACAGACGTCCAGAACTCTACAGAGGAAAATATCGATGCGTTCAACCAAAGATCAACTTGTTAAAAAAGACGTTCTTGTGCCTGTGAAACACAATGTTTTCCTGTGGAACCTTCCGGATGTCGAAGAGGTGCCTTCACATGATGGAGAAACTGTTCAGTTCAGCAGAATTATGATATTTTAAACCTTTGTGTATTTGTCGTATAGTCCTTGTCTGTTCCGTCTTTTTTTTGTATGTTTCAGATTCTCCTCTGGTATCCATGGAAAGGAAAAAAGGAATACGTACCGCTGCGGACAGCGTACAGTCAGGATAGCCGTTATGGCATGCAGCCAAAAGCAAGGCAGTCTTCGCGCGCAGGCGCAGCTAAAACACGAACTGAAACTTTTGAACTAGTGGAAGAGAAACAAAAACTCTTGGACATTAGAGAGAAAAGAGAACGCGAGAGGTGCGCGAGCAGGCGTTACCTTCTGCATATCATTGTCAAACTTATCTACCTTTTTAATTAATTTTTGTTTAATGTTAAATAAAATAGAAGAAAAACAAACGTTTTGGACCCCTTGTTGTCTCCCACATAAATTATAGTAAATAAAGTTAAATAAATAAAGTTAAATATATAAATATAAGTAAAAAGTTTTTTAACTTTGTCTTACATAATTTTTTTTTATTATTACATATAAAAACCTTGAATGATAATTTTCATAAAAACATTCAAAACAATTTTTTGACACAAAGCGCAGTTAATAAAAGAAGAATTACCGCAAGAACAATGTTTTTTAAGTAACAAGGTTATATTGTAAAAACTGGCAAAAAATTTTAAGCAATAGTGTAGTAACCAAAATCCGTTATCCTACTGATTTCTCATTTTATTGGAGCATTTTTTGTTTTTAAAAGAAGTCTTTGTTAAAAGAATAACACCTGCTCTTTAAAAGCAGCTGCTTTTCTCTTGATCAAAATCAGTTTGTTAAAAACGTAAGTAAAACTTTATGGCTATTTAGGTATAAGGAATAATTTTAAAAATACAATTAATTACATTTTAATGACAGAAGTAATTGTAGTTATACCATATATTAGTTCTTTTGTGTATTAAATGTAAAATAGTTACTATAATTATATAGAAAATCATTTAAATATAAATGAGTTTTTTAATAAAAAATAAAATTATTTAATTCTAATTCTTCTGCGCGAATCGAACCCTGACCCATTGCATGGTACTCCGATACGCTGCGATCATCCCACGGTGACGTTGTATCGGAGAGAAAATAACGTATGTAAGCTAAGTATGAATTTCGAAGGCTATTT
This sequence comes from Trichonephila clavipes, assembly GCA_019973935.1. Classification (NCBI taxonomy): domain Eukaryota; kingdom Metazoa; phylum Arthropoda; class Arachnida; order Araneae; family Nephilidae; genus Trichonephila; species Trichonephila clavipes. The sequence goes on along the minus strand of BMAU01018008.1, from coordinate 816,583 downwards.
TCTCGGAATTGACTGGCCATTTGGCGGAATTACATTGGAGTTTGAATACCCTACAGCAGTACTACTGTTACACAGTCTCGTCCCCAAATGAATTTCCTTAGTCGTGTCCTCCCCTTGTAAGCATATTTTCAATAGCTTTGTTTGTTTGTTTGTTATTGTTTAAATTATATTAAAAACCAGTGGATTAGCATTGCCTTTTTTTTTCAGAGTGGGAAATCTTTTATATGCTTTCTACTTGTTAGCCTTTCTTCAAGAGGTAATCTTGGCCGCAGTAATCTAGTGGTCAAGGTAACGGACTCGTGGCTGACGTGTCATGAGTTCGAGCCTTGTACCACTGAAGAATTGCCGTGTAGAGGAGCGATGCACATTGAATCTGTCAAGAGCTCAAACATCCTACCGTTGGTGTGGTAGTTAGGAGAGGGAAGTGCCAGCTCAGGTGTAGTCCTTGTCACTTGACCATGATTCAAAATGACGAGATCCGTCTCCATAAGACCTCGTGTTGCTCAACAGTGCGAGACGTTAATATTCTCTCATTCACTTAATTTCTTTCTCTCGTTTTGCCACCTCAGGTATAAATTATTTGCATCTCTGCTTTTCTATTCCTCTATTAAAATTTCTGTTTCCTATTTGCACAACTTGGCAATAAATTTATTTGTTCCTGTTTATAATTTCTGAAATAAATCTAATTTTGTTCCTTTTTTAAACAAAAAATTATATTTATAATAATAAATTATCGTTCACGTGGAAATATTTAAAACTTGAGTCGCGAATTTAAAATCATTGTTTCCCCCCTTTTATTCATGTTTTTGTAATATGAGGAAAAAATGTCTTCGTTTACTATAGTTAATTATCCCCCCCCCAATGTAAAACTTTTAATTGAGAGAAAAAATTCTCTGAACGTTAATGAATTATCTGAAGAATTGGTTCTTCATATTTTATCTTTCCTATTTTTTCTAGTTTTAATTATTCTGCATATTTGGCAATCTTATTTATGCGACCACATAAAATGACAAAAAAAAAAAAATTTGTCACACACACACGCAAATGTTTACGTGTTTCGGATAAGATTCATCATAAGAATTATATAAATGTGACTTTTCAGTATAGGAAATTTATTATAAAATAAAATTATTGAAATGGTTTGTAATAAGTTTGCCATTTTCCTCTTAATGCTTAATTTTTTAAATTATTGTATAATATTCTATGCATTGAGACTCAAATTGTTACTGTAAGGAATGCAATTATTTTCACAAGCAGTAGTGAAAAAAATGGTTTTTTTCCCCATTTTTAAAGCATATATTGGAGCCTGGATTTCATGTAAATGTTCCAAATTTTCCTCTTCTAGGGGTCTCAGGGGTGTTAAATTTCTCTAGAGGTCTGAAAATATAAACGATTTTCAAACGGGTATAATTCTTTTAAATTTAAATTAAATGATTCAAATCTTTTACATATTATTTAAAATAGAATGGGGCTTCAGAAAAGTATAAAATGTTTAAAATATAATAATAATTTTAAAAGTCATAAGCATATGAAAATTCTATAATAATTATTAAGTATTTTTTGCTTTGCGCACGCTATTTTCTAAAATATTAACCTCTGATGTATAAAACTTTATAGAATTATACAATGCATCATACTCTTTAAACCCTACTTAATTTTAGTATTATACATATTTTGTATTTCAAAATATTTGTAAAATATTGCAATTTTTTAAATATTTTTTAAAAATGTATTTTTTTATTTATTAAAATATGTAATTTACTATTCTATTTATATAAAAGTAGCTACAAAGTATTAAAAATACATTTGTCTTTATAAATCAACTTATAGCTAGTAATTAAACCTACTCGTTAAGAAAATAGCATGCGCGAGGTAAAAAACTTAATAAATATTTCTTATAGAAAAGTTTCTTATTTTCATATGCTTATAATTTTTAAAATTATGATTAAATTTTAAACATTTTTTACTTTTCTGAAGCCCCATTCCTTTATAAGTAATGTGTAAAAGATTCGAATTATTTAACTTAAATTTAAAGAAATTATACCTGTTTGAAAATTGTTTATATTTTCAAACCCCTAGAGAAATTTAACACCCCTGTGACCCCTTTACTATGTGTCAACAAACTTATCTTAAATATTAAAAGAATTTTAGTCAAAATCTTGGAAGAGACAAACATTGAAAAAAAAAAAGATTCTTCAACTTCAAAAACTATCTTCTCGGTAAACAGAATTCGTCTGTGGCCATTAGAAGGATGTTGCTGTAACAGTGCCTTTGCTTTAAAGTATCTCTGCATTACTTTCTATGAAAACGGCTAATTATTTCGTGATGTTTATTTAAGATAAACAAATAAGACTTATTTTAAAATGTACATTTCCCATACACTTAAATAAATTTTGAGCATAATTGCATCAAAAGAATTTGCATCTTTTAAAATTGTAATATAAATCATAAATCAATCAACAGATGTTTCTTCAAAGTATAATTTAATATTTTAGATCAGTAGTGTCCAACACGTGGCCCACCGACTCTTTTTTTAAAAAAGTTTTAAACATTAGTTTTTTAAAGTTTTTTCATTTTGAAATTTATTTGAGGAGAAATTTATGTATATATATATATATATATGTTATGTTGTTACTGAGATGAATTCGTAAACTGGGATTTGCCAGAATAATCTGTTTATTTTTAAAATAAGAATAAATAAAATGAAGAATAACAATTAATGAATTAAGTGAACATTTAAACGCGCGCGTCGTTTCCTAATTGGCTTTCATTATTTTTTAAGAGTTACTACGGCTCTGCCGATGTGCGTCTGTCCCTTTTGCGTTCTCAGTCTCTTGTCTTCTCTTGCTGCCTCTTCCGTCGGAGTCATTGCTTTCTGCTTCCCTTCGCAGCCACCTGGAAGGGGGATGCTAAGGGGGGCTTGCAGTAGCACGCAGCGCCGTCCACTTCACATATATAAATCTACAATGTATTTGCTTATTACCTGCTCTTGTTTTAATATAAATCATTTTTAATAATAGAAATATCCGTTAGATTAAAATAGACTTTTGTTTTATGAAACGGAGTTACATTTGATTTTACTATAATAAATTACTTTTTTAATAAATTCCTAATTGCATTATGCACATCCTTTACTATGGATGGTACATGATTCTCTGTGTGTGCGACTTTCATTTTTCCTCCTCCTTTTCTGTTTGGAGTGCCCTCCAAAAGCAAACAAAGATATTTTTTAAAGTTAAAAAAATATTCTGGACGATTAAGATAAAGGGCAATTTATACTTAATCTTTTGCGAATAACAGCATAATCAAATTTTAACAACAAGTAACGAAAGATCAATTCAGAAGGAGCACTTTAATTTTCAGGAAAAGGGCAACACACACACACTGTTATATTTTAAACACTATTTGATCATTGCATTATTATATTTTTTAACAATAATAATTCATTTTGTATTAAATTTTCACTCCAATAAATATTTTTTGTTTCCTAATCTGATGTAAAGTTACATAATTTTATGTGTGCCCCAGAGATTATAATGTTTTTCCGAAGTTGTCTGCAAGGTCATTTGGGTTGGACGCCCTTAGTCTAAGGCATGAGTAAACAAATTTCGAGATAGAAGGGCCAAGTAGTAAGTGAAGGAAATAAATTTATCAAAGAGGCATAGAATACAAGCATACCCATCTCAGGAGGAAAGGAGGTGACAGCGGTCGTAATCTGTCTTCTCTTACTGTTAAGATTTTATTTATAATATTTAAATAAAGTTTTACATAAAGCAAAACATTTTTCATTCTCCCCAAACTAAGGTTTATCGAAGATATTTTTATTCATGTGACTCAATGCAAGACAACCATTACCAAATTATCATCATGTTGAGAATTAAAATTTCAAGCTTGGTGAAAACATATCTGTGCCCTTAAGACATTGAAAGCTTTATTCCAGAATTTCATGAAACACAAATAATTAAGATTGACTTTGGCTGTTTTTGAGTACAGACATAATTTAAACACTTTTTATCAATCGTTGAGCATGACAAACATGGAATACGTTTTTCTTGTTACTGTTGAGGTTTAAGTGTATCTCTTGTGTATTAATGAGTGCTTCCGAACTCAAGTATGAAAATGAATGTTGCTGAAAATCATATCAAGGAGTGTCTCCCATGCCAACATTTTTACTGATAAATTAAAATTTTACGGATTTAGAACAATTCTAATATTTTCACCGACTCACAATTAACTTCTTTGTTAATCGGAAAAGATTTAATACTGAAAAACTGTTTAATAATTTTTTTCAATTAATAAAGTTTTTTTTTCAATAATGATTAAGGAAAAAAAAGAGAAGGAAACAACTTTTTAGCAGATAAATATAAATATTACATAGAAGCAGAAGAGCTGCATACAAAGAGCTACTCGCGAATTGCGGCTTTTGACGTTTACTAGGGAAATACAGTGAAAAGTCTGTAAGGAAATATTTTTTGCACCTTTATAGATATGGGATAGATTTGGAATGGAATATCCATTGATTTTTTCAACTGAATTTATTTAATTTTTTCCTTCTCAATTCAGAGACATAACGAAAATAAGTAAAATTAGTCTAATTTATGATAAATGAGTACCAAGCTTGCTTAGGGACTTAAACACTGGGGGACTCGCTTCAGACTGACCACCTGATCGGGACATCTGCTCATGCACCTCAGCACCCGATGATCATGTATAATAGTGTGGGTATAGTAGGCCCGGGCCCTCATGAGCTGTTGCGCCACTGAGTTTGAGTTGAGGCTAATTTATTTTATTAAAAATATATAATTTTAAACTCTAATGTCAATCAATTGTTCTTATAAAATTTTGATGGATTTAAACTTTTAAAAAATCAAGTACATACAAAAAATCAAACACAAGTTTAAAAATACTTTATTCAAAATAAAAATAAACAAAGCTGAAATACACAAGTGTATAATAATGCTTAACCTAATAGAATAACACTGGATAGTAATAAAAATTATAATTAATGTTTAAATTTTTTTAATTTGAAAAATTTAGTACAATTTGCTAAAAATTCATGATCTTAAACATAGAAAATAAAGTGATAAAAACATGTTAGACAAAATACAATAATCAGAATAGATATCAACAAACTTGAAAAAATAAATTGAATAGAGCCTTTTATTATGAATAAGTACATTAAAATGTGCTCCGAGTGCACACGGAGTACGTGCTCGTTAAATCGTAGTCTTGTGGGCTTAATCACGAGCGCAGGGACTGGAGAATATTTCCCTCCCCTTCAGTTTACATGCAGAAATTGTGGAGGTGGAGATAGAGGTCGTGTCGCCATCTATCATCCCTTCGGGGAATTTCACCGAGCTAAATCGCACTGTCACCTGTATGGTGCTCAAGGCCAACGACAGGCGTACCTTTTGCCCATGCCACGATGAATTTCGTGGGCCTCGATCTGACTACGTCAGACAGGTGGCATCAGAAAACAACAACAACATTAATGTGCATTTATTTTAGGTAGTAATAAAATTTAATTAATTTGATTGTTCTTTGGTAAAAAAAAGACATATACATGAAGAAATTAACTTTTTTAAGTAACAATAAGTAAAGTTTGACATTAATTACATAACTGTCTAATTATAAATATTTTCATTGCGTACAACACCTAAAATTACATTAAAACTATATTAGATATGTTAATATCTTTTAGTATCATAACAAACAATATTTTGGTATACTACATACAGTCAAACTCCGATTTAATGAATTCATCGGGACCAAACATCTTGTTCGTTAATTCAAAGTTATTCATAAAAAAAAATGCACTTACCTTTTGGAAATGCTGTAATAAGCACCTACACAAAAAATATTCCTAGTTAGAAACTTTTCCTTCAGCAGCTAAAAATAGAATTATTGAATTATTACATAGCAGTTAATTCAGGGCCGATCCTAGGGTATCGGACGCCCTCGTGCAAACACCTAATGTACCGCCCCCTAGAGAACTTTTCATATTTTGACTAATACTTAACGTTGACGTTAAACAATCATCTACTTATATAGGAATAAAAAGTGAAACACATTAATAATAACGTGTTATACGGCGAATATGTGTAGGGGCACGTTATACGCCAGATTTTACTGAAACTATAAAATAACTTTTCTGGCTTTCTGAGAAGCAAATTTGTTAATAGTTTCGGTTAAATCAGTTTTTTCTGAGATTTCGGATTCAATTGAGACTATGGCCAAATCTGAGAGCTTTTCTTGTGTCATATTATTTCTCGAGTAGTTTTTAATTTACTGAAACTTCTTTCATCGGAAGCTACAGAAACAAGTTAGGTTGAAAAAATTCTTAATGCAACAGCGAAATTGGGAAAACAGGGAATAAGATCATTTTTCACTATAATTTCTAATACCTCAGTTGGCTGTTTTTTACCAGGAAAAATATCTTTGAAGGAAGTTATTTCATTGAAAAGCTGTATATGGTCTATATCTTATTTTGGAATTTCTTTTTTTATTTTCTCTTATTGTTCCAGTAATAGGTTTTTTTCCTCTTTTCAAAAATTCATCTGAAAGTGGATGTGTACCAGTTGTCTCCTTTAAAGTCACGTTCTTCCCAAATGTTTATGTGTCTATACATATAAAACATGTATTTCTAACTGTGTCTCCCTCTTCTAAATCTGGATCGATTTCAGTGGAGGAATCATACTTTCTGTTATACTCTTCATCATTTGATTCTTCCTCATCATAATCACGAACAGAACTTCTTCATCCGAAAATACTGTTGTACTATATCTGTTAAGTACTGTATCTATTAAACTACTTAAATATCCCATTTCTTCATCATAACTACAATAATACGCCATAGTATAAGGAAGATTTAAAACGTGCTCATGCATTCAGAACTGTAACGGCGATTCACGCGCATGGTATGACATACCCGAAGAGGCGATATCCAAAAATATATATTTAAAATTCGCCTGCAAGCTAAGGACCCTCAAAGGATAAGAGCCCCCTTTAAGGGTACGCGGAAAGTAACTGAGGAAGATCTCTAATCGGATGCATTCTATATCGGTGTTAAAAATATTTCTACATTAGGAAAAGTTGAGACCATTTCTTTTGCAACTTCGATGCTTGCACAAAGCCTCGGGTCTTCCCGATGGACGATTCCGAGTTAGATAATTTATTTCTCTGTAGCAGTGTGGAAGGAATTTCTGTGAATGCTTGAAAATAAAGTTATATATTTCGGATTAAAAATAACTTAATTCTTTTTTAATCGAATCTAAATTTTCAAACTTTTTAAAGTTTTCTATTTATTATTGCAAATTGTAAATTTTTTCCATGAAATATTTAGAAAATTAAAATAATCTTTAGTTTTTTAATTTTTTTTTCAAACTCTCAAAAAATTACATTTAATCTTTTTTTCAAGTTTTCTGACTGAATTATGAAATTTCTGATTTAATGCAAACATATTTTGTTTAATTAGCTGCTTATTTAAACATATGTGTTTCATTTCTAGAACAAAACATAGCTTGGCTTCCAGATTACTTATTCAAAATTATTAAAATATCTCAACCAAAAGTAAGCTTTCAAAAATTCGAATGTTTTTTTTTAAAAAAAAACTAGGAACACACAATCACAATACTCTGAATTTGTAGTTTCCTTTTAAAGTTTCTAAATATAAGTTGATAAAACATTACTATAGTTACGTAGATCCGGATTCGAGGATCACAAACAGTTCTTTAAGAGCGATGCGAATTTATTATCAGAAGTCCAATCCTCTAAATACAGGATTCAGCAGTAATATTCACAGAGTAAATCTCCGAAGGTCTTCACACCTTCAAAAGCATTCAAACACAATTGCCAGTGTTTAAAAATACACGTATGTAACAGATTATTCACAAGCACAGCCGAATTAATCGCTAGTCAAAACAATGTTTACTCCTCGCTGGTTTAATCAAGACTCTCTGGTTGCGGCTATTTATAAACCCGACGGAAACTTCCAGAAAAATCCGCACGCGTCATTAAGCGATATCCACTACTTTCTAGAAGAATCCAGAGGGTCCCAAACTCACCAACATGGTCGCCAATGACGCCAAAAAGGTCAACAAATTGGCGGCCCACTTGGCCAACAAAAATGATGCCAACTTGGCCCTACCGCCAAGATTTCGCCAAGTTCTCATTGAATCACCATTATAACGTAAGGGGCGGCATTCCTTGTGAATAGTACAATTTTAACATGAAATAAATATAGCATAGACTAAACACCCAAATACAAATTATTTACACAAAATTCGTAACAATATTATTATACTTGTTTGTTTGTTTTTCAAATATCTTAATACTTTGAGACTAAACAAAACAATAAAACATTTCTAGAATAATTTGAAATTTCTAAGATAACTCAAAACTTTTTGGCAAAGGCCACAATATCACAAAAGAAATTAAATTTTTTTTAACTAAATTTGTATGTTAATTACATTAAAAATACTCAAGATTATACAACCTTACTACTTATTGCATAATTTTTCACATTTCTGTTTTGTTTGAAATCGCTTATCTACTTTATAAATTGTTTTATCATATTTTAGTTTCTGTAATGCATTTTGCTATCACTTTAATTAAATAGTTTTATACTACTAGGAGCAACTAAAAAATATTACCTATATTTTTCAACATTTATTATTGTTCTGTAAAAAAAACCTTTCATTAAATGCTTTTTATAAGAAATTTCTGCAATAGTTCTGACATTCTTATTGCCTTTTTTTATAGATTTTAAATATTGCTATAGATTGTTGAAGATGAATTTTGATTAACTTTATTAGAAGCATGCAGAATGCTATACAATATTTTAAATAAATTATACAATTTTTATGTATTTTTATACTCTTAATTATACACATATTTAATTATTAGTTTGCATTAGATATTCTTTCAAATTCTCTGGGCAAAAGATCTTAATCAAGAAGGTATCGTGCAAATCACTCTTAAAATAGCAATAAATACAAAAGAAAAAAGAATTTGTGCTTTTCAAATTCAGTCTTACAAATAATGGTTCTCTTAGCAGTCTTAGAGTACGAGGGCATTTTGAAAAGTAAAGATACAATGGCTCGTATTCCTTAAAAAAACCCATTTATTTAGAAAAAACGTCAGTTACATCTTATTAACTGGATGATTTATTATTTTTCGACATAATCATTGTCATGGGACTTTTACGCAAACAGCACGTATTTTTATGCAAGTCTGAACTATTGGAAATTTAAAAATAATATATAAAAATGATATATATATATATATATATATATATATATATATATATATACAAGCTTAGGTATTATTGTGTTGGTAATCGTTTTATAGGTTCGCTTAGGTTAGATATAAAATAAAAATGTGCAACTTGAAACACTTGAGATTCTAAATAATTATTAAACAGTCAAGTACTTATTTAATGTGGTGTTTAAATTTGAAGATTTTTTCGCACAGTCATCCGTTAGGATTAGTTTTTTAAGATGTTAGTTAAACAAAATTAGGTTTCTTTATGTGCATTTCAATTAGTTTTGAGTGATATTTTGGTTATATATATATATACTAAGTTTACAACAGAAAACATTTATTCGCAAACATAAGTTGATCCAAACTTAAGAAAATATCTGACAGGCAAATCGCGTAAATTTGGAAAGTTGCTTGTTGATATAAATTTCGAAATTCAAAAATATAATTTGGACCATTTGTAATTCTAATAAAATGCTCTATATTTATTTTTTAGAGGGTCAATAATTCTGATTTGGATTTCGGGTGGGCAACAATTAACATCATGTGTAATAATTGAAGAAGGATTTATGAAAAGATCAGCATTTTTTTATCATCATGAAAATTATCAAGCCTCTCTCTCTCTCTAGCGCCAAAAGAATCCTGTAAAATGGATATTCAATTTTAAAATCTTTCACAGTTCGGAATATTATTAATTTTGGTAGACAGTCACTGCATTAATGTGAGGATTGCCTCGATTTTAGGGCAAAAAGATTGAGAAAGAAAGCAAAAGATTTATGACCAATTAATTTAGGTAAAATAAATCTTTTCCATGTAATCTAAATTTAAAATGTTTAAAAGTTCCATAATATCGTAAGAAAATTTAAATTTCTTTGCCAATTTTCATTTGTGAGTCACGAGCCCTTACTGGGCAATTCATTTTCTTCAGATATTTTAAAACACACTCCCTCAAATATCAAAATCTTCCTTTGGAGAGCCAGCTCACACAACAATGTGATGGAATATTTTTTATAACATAATTTTCTATTATATAAAGCAATTGAATGTTTTTAATAGAATTTGCCTGAAACAACTGCATTTCAATAAAACTGTAAAAAAAAAAGTTTATTTTTATTTTCTTAAATGTATTAATTTTTCAACAAGTCTTCGCGTGCCACTGTTAAAACTCCCCCGTGCCACACTGTGGCACACGTGCCGTGGGTTGGCCACCCCTGTGTTAGAGCATAAAAAGATATTACTGTATAATGAATTCTTTTCATTACCAAAGAGTTTCTATCGAGATTAAAATTTTGAATAACATTAAGTCTTTTTTTTCTCTTTTTTTTTTTTATAAATCTAGATATATGTTATAAATGCAAAAGTTTGTTTGGATGTTTGGTCGTCTTTCACGCAAAAACAACTGAATGGATTTTAATGAAACTTTACAGTAGTATAGCTTATACATTAGAATAACACATAGGTTATAATTAATAAAGATATTGTGTGAATTGTCCAAAATATAACGATATTTGTCAAGTTGTGACGGGCTCACGCGTCTTTTCTTTAACATGTCCTTTGGGCCAGAATTAATGGCAACTCTTTTCCAACCAAATCCAAGAAGTGAAGTGTGAATGAAAGATGCAAATTAACAAGCTTTTAAATATCGGAACTTATAGTAAACGAGATGACAATTGATGGCAAGTAGAGAAATGTTAATATAGTTCGTGGTTCAAGTTTGGATAAAGATACGCGTGGCGGTGATTAAAAGTTATAATTGATAAAGTTATAGAGAATCAAGGTGCATACCAGTGCACACAAGTAAATGCAAGATGGCCTTAATGATATTAGATATTGATTCTTCAGACTGCAACGAGGTAGGATTGACTATTTAATATTAGAATCAGTGATTGCATTAGAATTGAATTTAGGCGATTCAGTTATTGATAGTGGTCCGAGTTTGGTTAAGTCGTTATTATCTATATATATTGTGTGTTGCGTAGTTTGCCATCGTAGATCCTCTCACATTAATTATTATAATTTAATTTGTTAGAAGTTTAAGTTGAAAATCTTAATAAAGATATATTAAGATTATGTTTCCTTCTAGTTCTTTCATTAATCCTACGCTTCTAGCTCACGCTGATACTCTGAGAGATATTCTCCCAAGGGGGAAAAATCACAAAGTAAGTAGGAAAAAATTCTGCCATCTGCAAGCAATTCTGACGTGCGCTGTAAAAAAAGCCCACGACAGCATATATCTACATTTTATTTGTGAAGAAACCCTTTTTGTTTTGGCTAAGCAAGGCGTTCGCTTCTAATTTATTCCTGAAATAAGCGTAATCCCTATTTTTTTTTATTTCAGAATAAAACTAAGTTTTGAAGGGAGAGGTGGTTATAAATCTCTCTTTATTTGAATATTTTTTTTATGATTTTATTAAGCGCATTTTGTGGTAAGAAATTGATATTTTTTTCAAAATAAATACTTTTATCGCTTCTGGTACTTAAAGTAAATAAACTTTCTCTTTCACACTACCTCATTTGGACAAAATTTCAAAATTTGTTTGTGGTTAGTAGTTAATTATAACACTATAATTTTAATTGAATAGGCAGATATTGAATTTTTAAGTATAAAAATAATTATAACTACTCTACCGTATTTTTTGGTGGGAGTGAGTGAGTGAATATTAACGTCGCACTGTTCAGCTACACGAGGGCTTTTGGCGACGGACCACGTAATTTTGAACCATGGTCAAGTGACGTGGACGACACCTGACCTAGCACCCCCTTCTCCTAACGACCACACCACACCAACTTAGCAAGAATATTCTACCAATACTTAGCAGGAATATTCTTTGAAATCCACTCTTCCAAGATATATGGCAGCGCGGGTTCTAGCGGGGAAGGCGAATAGTTTTGTAGCAGATATTGCGCTTTCAGCGGATTGCAAAGATTATCATTTTTATCCCGAAAAAATAGTTATTGTGAAAATTTAAGTGTGTTAGATTTTTTTTATGTTAATGAAGACCTTAGAAAATGATTTGACTATTTATTTTAAGAGAACGGTGTATATAATTAATTTTACTGTGGAATATCTTTAGTTAATTTATTAGCTCTAAGGGATTAAATTTCCCAAAGTATTTTGCTTATGTATATCCCTCAATTTTCAATGTAGTGATCCAAAAATATATTGCATGAAGAAAACTACAGGGAATCATAATGCTGTAGATAAAGCATTAACGTGCATCGCTCCCCTACACGGCGTGTTTTACAAAGCTCTAATAAAGCTCGAGCTATGAAAGTAGCTAGACATTTACCAACTTGACTCTATTGTCAACATTTCGCTATGTTTTTCATTGAATCGCCATTATAATTTAAAAAACGGCGTTGCTTGCGAATATTACAATTTTAACATAAAATAAATACAACAGAAAGTAATATTAATGTATTACACTTTCAGATATAAATTATTTACGCTATTTTGAGCGTTCATCACACAAAACTTTTAACAATGTTTTACTTCTTTTGCTGAGCAGATATGAGCTTAGGGAGGTATTTTCAAAAATCGACCCTCAAGAGTGTTACGGGGAGTTATAAATAAAAAGAATCCTTTTTATCAGCTATTAGATCTACAGACTTAAAATTTTACAAAGGTGTTTTCTTTCTTTCTTTTTTTTTTTATTCAGCTGAGATGAGCAAAAAGCATTTTTTGTTTAATTTGCTATTCACGTAAAATTAACTCATTAAAAACTTCTTTATCCTTCAATCTGTGTTGTTTAATTTTTCAGTTCACCCGTGCGAAGAATGGGTATACCAACTAGTTTTATGTATTTTATTCATTTGATTACAATTGAAATATTTCATAATCTTGAATTTTAAAGATATATGGAGAGAGAACTTAAGTTTTTTTTTCCCCATAGAAATTTTTTTTTTTGTGTCAGAAGGATAACTTCAGTTTTTTTGTTATCACTTGTTTGTTACAATTGTTAATTTAAAAAAGCAGTTTTATAATCAGTATAAAGAATAGTGAAAATATGTTAAAAAGTCTGAAATATATTTTTAAAATAATTGATGAATAAGTGGATTTTCATATGTTTTTTAAATTTTTCTTTCTGCCAGTTGTTATAGATGGATAGATTTACTAATTTAAAATGTACTTTTTTCCGAGAAGTCAAACTTTATGGATTTATAATTAATTATTGAATTTCTTTCACACAGATTATTTTTAAGCAAAAATTAATCTACAATATATATATATATAAAAATCAAATACACTATATGTATATATATATATATATATATATATATATATATATATCAAATATATATATATATATATATATATATATATATATATAAAATCAAATACACTATATGTATACACTATATGTATATATATATATATATATATATATATATATGGTGTATTTGATTTTTTTAAATATTTGATGTATTTCCAATTTTTTTTTTTTTTTTTTGCTCTGATTACATTTAAACTTTGCCTTCCCTAGACTATCAGTGACAGCCAGGTAGCACTACTTGTTCTTTTTGGGAAGGGGAACACTTTTCTGCCCAGGAACGTTTTTGAGTACACGTGAAGTCAAGGAATGCCTTTCCCTCCTTTAAGTTTTATTCTGCAATCGATGTGTATTTTGTGTCTTCTTGTGCTGTGGAACGTAACGAAGATTAAACAATATTTGTTCCTGTACCTACCAAGGCCTTCATTATTTATTGCTATAATTAATCACAACATGGGAGTATCATAAATATAATTTTCACATTGCATTTGTGATAAAGTATTCATACACATTTAAAAACAAAATATTTACTTTTATATTTCGGTTGAGAGAAATGAGTTGATTGAACTCTTTTAAAGGTTCATCTGCATTTGTCATTCAAGAATAGTTTATTTATTTCGAAACCACCATGAATCTATGTTTGAGGATTTCTTCGAACTCGCTGTAGTGTTAGCCTATTATTACTCCTTAATGAGTAAAAACAGTCGCTCATTTCGATGTCCCTCTCACCGACGACAGCTTTTGGTTCTGCTTTGCTTTGATGGGCCACAGAGAACTGCTCTCGAGGATCGCATTGCCATTTTCTGCGAATATCGTCAAATGCCTCTGATCTTTCAGAGGATAAATTCGACTGCTCATGCATCTTCTCCCACCGTTCACGAACACTTCCACTGAAGAATGATCAAAGAAAATTCGTAGAAACAGCAGCTCTTCTTTCGGAAGTGGGACACTACGATATCCACTTAGCGAATACTGAGCATACCTCCGATCCAACGTCAACCTTTCAGACTGGGCGTCGATGTAAAGGTACAACCCAGCCTCGGTGAGATTCTTATCCCCAAGTCGAAGACCAAATGTTTCCGCGTCGCTGGAGCTGATATTCCACACCGTGATTATTTCTATGGCTCTGGTATTGTTGTCTAGTTCCAAATGCTCATTGTGTAAAATCGTTCTGTTCAAGTTCTTCTCGATGCCTCGAAAATCCATTACTTCTCTGACTGGATTGATTAGAAGACTTCCATCTTCTGCCAAAGACAATTCACGTGGAAGAGTGAACATTCCAGACCAGTTCTGATGCTGTTCTGGAAATGGTGATTCCCACATGGCCATCCATCCAATAACGATTCTGCGTTGGTCGGAAGCTAGAAAGGTCTGCGGAGCATAGAAGTCGTGACCGTTGTCCATTTCCGTGAAGTTCTTTTCGATGTGGAATGGACCCTCGGGTTCCCAAGTGCCTATAAAATAACCACTCTGGTACAAGTTGCGGTATTTGTACTTATCAGGGGAAATTCCTTGAGGCGAAATTACCAATAAATGCTTATTACTGAGTGGAAAGAAATCAGGGCATTCCCACATGTACCCTAAACCCTTTTCGGCTTTGGCAAGTATTCTCACAAATTGCCATTGGTGGAGATCTTCAGATTTGTACAAATGAGCTTCTCCAAGATCCCCGTCTCTTGTCCCCATGACCATGTACCACGTGTCTTCACCACCCCACCAAGCTTTTGGGTCTCGAAAGTGTTCCACCCCCTCAGGATGGTCCAGTACCATACCATGTTTCGTAAAGTGGATGGTGTCATTACTGGTGGCTAAACACGTAACCTGCTGAAGATGACCATCTTCCAGAAAAACATTTCCCGTGTACAGCAGCGTCAAAACTCCGCTATCGTCCACAGCAGACCCAGAGAAACAGCCATCTTTGTCTTCTTCAATGGATGGAGAAATGCCCTCGGGTAAGTGTTCCCATTCGATGAGGTTCTTGCTTCTCGCATGACCCCAGTTGATGTCACCCCACACTGGAGCAGATGGATTGTGCTGATAGAAAGCGTGGAAATAACCTTCAAATTCTATCAGTCCGTTGGGATCGTTCATCCAGCCTTTGGGGGGTGCCAGGTGATAAGCAGGATACCATTCTTCTCTGTCTGGTACGAATAGTTTGTCTTCCTTGCTCTCATCAGAACCAATTTTCTTAGAAGTGACGATAATCTGAAAAAATGTACATTCATTTAGAAAAGTGGAAATTTTTCATTTTATTGCTTAAAATTCTTTTTTTTCTATTTGCTCTATATATTTAGAAATGCACACTAAGGATACATTTCTGTAATAAAAGCACTAAATGTTTAATAATTGAAAAATTTTAAGGTCTTGCCAAGGATTTTATAATAATTTTATAGAAGAAATATTGTTTTTCAGCTACATCTTTTACCTATAGAAAATGTCTAACTTTAAGGAGACTAATATCTTGAAATGACTTCAATGATGCTGATATTTATTATTTGCTGTTTACATGAAGAGTAGATTTTATGAAATATAATTGTTTGTGAGGGTAGAACAAACCACAATAATCTCTTTAATCAAGAAAATTCTACCTGGTTCATGAAAGACATACAAAATCTTGTTAACTACATTTTACATTACACAAGGAAGAACAATGAAGTCTTAAAAAAATATCGATTATAATGTAGTTAGGCTTTCTTTAAGTTGAAATGGAATAACAAAACGGACAATATAGAACAATTTGTTGACAAGTCCATGCTAAAAAAGTCAATGCAATGAAAAATATCAGATTATTTTCAAAAAACTCCATAAATATTTTGTTTTTCAAAAATCTTGAAAGTTTTGCATATTAAATTTCATTATGTTCTTGTGAATGTTTTTGTTTCATTAATTATTATTTTTTACATGCATGTATACATATCTAAGTAAGTAAAATTTAATAAAGTTAATTTTGTTAAATATAGTGGGGTTTTTTTGCGATATCCTTTAACACGAAAAAATTTCAGTCTCCTGTATTTCGAAATTAATGTATTTATTTATTTTTTACTTACTTCTTTTTCATTCTCCTTTGAGCGTTTTCTTCGAATCTTCGAGTCTTCGGGGAAATTACCTTGAAAATCAGAACTGAACTTCTCATAATTATTTAACAGGGAGTGCACTTTTTCTGCTGAAATGAAAAATCAAGAAATAATTGTTCTACAGATTTTACAGTTAATTGTTTGCAATAAATTATATTAGTTACATTGATTTCAACTGAATCACACACACACAAATATCAACATTAGTCCCGCTGCTTAAAATAAAAACTAATACATAGACATAGTTTAATAAGCTAAGAAAGAGTAGATGTATCAGTGTGCTGTAATTTTTAATGTGTAAATTATTTTTGAATATATCGGATTATTTTTGGGTAATTTTGCACTGAATTTTTGTAAATTATCCATAAGCAAAAGAGGACACACACTTTGAGGCAAGAAAAATTCATGGAGGCAGAAGTTGGTGCTCTTAATTTTATTTACAAAAGATTCCAAGAAACAATTTTCTTCCAGGATGTTTTAGTAAATAAGATGATCTTTTGCAGGATACACCTTTAAGAGTAAATTTTTTGAGCATTGTTAGAATAGCTTAAAAAATGTTTCAACATTTACGTTAGAATAATTTCTGGTAGGAGGTTCAGCTTTATTTTATCTATTTAAAAAATATACGAAATTCGTCATACAAGCCGAATTATAAAATAAATATTGTTACGAATTTTGTGTAAATAGTGTAAATAATTTGTATTTCGATGTACAATGCCTTTATACTACTCCATGATTTATTTATTTTATGTTAAAATAATAATATTCGCAAGAGTGTCGTCCCTTACGTTATAATGGTGTATATGGCATCAATGGGAACTTGGCGATAGAGCCAAGTTGGTATATTTTTGGTGAACAATTTGGCGACCATTTTTGGCGAGTTCGGGACCCTATGGATTCTTCTAGAAATTAGTGCGGAAATAAACTAAATTCACGATCTATGACGCAAACGGATCTTTCTCGAAGGATCCATGAGAGCTATAAATACAGAGACGGTCACCGGAACTGAGTTAGAATTGTTTTGACTAGTGATTAGTAGTCTTACCTTGACCGTGAAGAGTCGATTAGCGATTAGCTCGGTTGTTGAGTAGGACGAGTGGTGCTTGTGAATAATATTTTACATGCGTGTATTTAGTCTCCGATAATTGTGTCTGAGTACTGCTGAAGGTGTGAAGACCTTCTGAGATTTCTTTTGCGTATATTGCTGCTTAATCCTGTTCTTCAAGGATTGTTGTTCGACAGTAAATTTCTATCACTCCTAAAAATTGCCATGTTCTTTGCGACTGATTTGCATAAAATCATCGAATCCCGACCAATGTAACAAAAGGCTTTTATGGATAAGAAAAAATTAACAGCTATTCAGCACGCGAGATTTAACAAAGAAAAATATCTGAAGAATATCAATAAATAAAGATGGGAAGAAAATCCTCTGAGAAATTTGGGACGCTGGATCCGTGATTATGCTATATCTTACTATTTCAAATTAACTGAAACGGCGGTTGGCTATATATTCAATGCAGAAAGAAGTATAATTCACAGTAATGATCACTCCTTTCAATTAAGTCCAATGAATTCATTACATATTAAACAAGAAATTAGTTCACTTCATATATTTTTACATTCACTTAAAAAATGTGAAAAATAAACGCGTATTTAGTGGTAGAAATCAAAATGATAGAAAAGACTAAAATCATATTAAACGAATGCATCCAAAATTAACCGTTGATTTCATATTTTATAGTTACTATTTTTATAGTTTATTTTTACGTTGTTTTAATACTTTAATACCACATCGCTTTTCAACATGTTCTCACATACATTTCGCTTAAATAATTTTTGGGACTACCTTCTAACACGTTGTTTGAAATGAGAATCTTGCTTTGTAAAGGAAACATGATCCATGCAAATGGGCATTACTATACACCCAGAGCTGCAGTGATTGTCAAAGAGGATTACTAGAATGCCACCAAATATCAATGGAAACAACAAAATGATGCAACGGTTCTGAGGTTATTAACATTCTAAACGCGAGATTGACTTGCCAAAATTGACTTTTATACTCAGACTTGATTAATTACATCATTCCTTTTTCATCGAATGGAAGCTTATTTCAATGATAAGTAATATTACTATGGTATATATATATATATATATATATATATATATATATATATGTGTGTGTGTGTGTGTGTGTATGTATGCATATACTCACGCATGTCCAAAATTAATTCAAACATGATATCTGTGAAAACTGATAAAATATTTACTGTTTTGACAAGAAATTTGGCACAGAGATATATTACAATGTCAGAAAGAATATATCAATATAACAGCATGGAAAATATTTTAATTATTAATTTAGATAAGAATCATATCAAAAAGTGTGAAATCAATGAGACAGAGATGAAGCATTTACCTCGGAAAAAGTCTGTCTAATATTAATATGGAGTGTAACCACTGTGAACTACTATAAAAGCCTCACAACGAGCTGCCATATTGTTTATGAGAGAGTCAATAAGTATATCTGGGGCAATAAAACCTATTTTTCCAAAAGTGGGACTTTTAATTTCTGGGAGGGGAGCTACGCTAAGAAATGGCCTTTCCTAAGCCATCCCAAATATATTCTATACAATCGTGATCCGAAGACCTTGAGGGTAAATCTATACGACAAATATCCGCTCCTTCATAAAATTCATTAACGATGATAGATCTGTGTGTGTGTGTGTGTGGCCGTGTATTATCTTCCATAAAAATGTAGCCCTGGCCGAAAGCACTCAGTAAAACCTCACACAGGATTCTGGGATCTCAGCCCTATAGCACTGTGGGTTAATAGTACCCTCATCGAAAACGTGTTGTTATTGTTTCTAATGCAACCTGCCTGACGTAGTCAGATCGAGGCCCACAAAATTCATCATGATAAGAGGCTAGATGTACGCCTGTCGTTGGCCGTAGCTTTGAGCCCCATACAGGTGACAGTACGATTTAGCTCGGTTCCACTCCATTTTTGAGAGAGAAAACCCTGGGGGAGGGTCAGGGGCTCCACCTCTCTTCCCCATCTACCAACCCCACGAGTGAACTTACGGCTTGATGGTACCCCCATGCCACAAAGGCATTATACATTTACAAACATCCATGTCTTCTCCGGGATTGGAACCTAGTACTTACTGCACAGCAATCAGCATCGCTAACCACTATACCGGATGGGCGACACGTACAGGGCGGATGGGCAAGAACGTACAGGGGTTTACGATTACCCAAAATAATGCCACCCATGCACAAGGATTTCTTTGCCATCAAATCTGTCGATTTTTGTTACTTAGGAGGGATGAGTGGGAGCTCCATTTCCTTTCCAGGTGAAGACTCGACGAGAATCACTTTGTGTGGTACATTTCAGCTCATCACTGAATAGAACCCCCCCCATTCTTGTGGTGTCCACAACTGATGTTTTCAGCTCCACACCATCCGGTCTTTCCTGCTGGATGCAATAAAAGGGACGCACGAGGCTGACGCCGAGCTTAAAGGCCGGTCTCTGCAAGATGGCTGTGGACTGTTTACTTGGTTACTCTTCCTCCAGACACAACAGCATGTTGAGAAGTCATTGTGCGCTTAATGCCTGATAGTGATCCTGTGCAGATATCATTGCTCTGTGTCTACCTCGGCTGACCTTCCTGATCATACTACGACTTGTTTGGAATTGGTTCCATAATGAGGAGACCACTTTCAGGCCACTTGTAACCCTCGAGCCACCTTCACTCGAAACTGGCCATCTTCAAGCCGACATTGGCTCTCCATCTCAAGGAATCATCTGAACAGTTAAGGGAAGTCATTCTCACTACTAACAGACTGACATTTTTTTGTTTTAATGCAATATTGACAAAACTGGAAGGTAAAATTCTCATTTGCTTGAACGGTGTCAGTCCAGTAATTCTACAAAAACTAACGCAAAACAACATCTTTATCTACACGGAAGTTTGATATTGTACTACCATTCTTAAAAATATACAAAATACGAATTCCATCACTTTTACTGAATGAATTTTAAAATTGTAATTTTTATGGGGACGGGTGAATGAATGAGTGAATATTAACGTCACACTGTTCAGATACACGAGGGCTTTTGGCGACGGACCTCGTAATCTTGAGCCATGGTCAAGTGACGAGGACGACACCTGAGCTGGTATCCCCTCTCCTAACTACCACACCACACCACACCAACGGGAGAACGTTTGAGCTCTCGACAGATTTAACATGGGTCTCTCCCCTACACGCCAGGTCTTTAGTGGTCCACTGGACTCGAACTCATGACATGCCTGCTATGATCCGATACCTTGACCACTGGGTTACCGCAGTCCCCTTGTTGCAGGTGGGAGTACTTAGTTCTTCCGAACCTTCATCTCCTTTCAGGACATTTTGGATGATATTAAAACGCTTTCGAAAATTGCTCTTTTTAATAAATAATACTTAAAATTTAAAAATAAGTAAAGAAAAATGGTAAAATTACTTTCATATAAATAAATTAACACATATAAATAAAATGAAGATAAAATTTAATGAAACATCTTGACTTAGTAAAGAATTTTTTTTTTTTCGTGATGGGAGTGGGAGGAGCAATGCTTAGCCAATCCGGTTGCAGCAAAGGAGTCCTAGTTAAAGAGAGAAAATATTTTGAAGTCAAAATGAGAGTTGGTATCGAGTGGAGTTCTGTGAATGGCTAATCAGAGAGGTCAGCTATTTTTGCATTTGAGTTGAGGTGAGAAGCTCGCCCAATCATTGAGTAGTAAATGGAGATAATTTAAGAACAAAATTAAAAGAAAGATGATATAGATAAAAGAGAGCATATTTAGGAATTAAAGAAAATCAAGAAAAATTAGCATGGATCTGGGTTTGTGGAAATTAAAATCAGGAGTAAATTTTAAAATTATGACGAAAAACATGCTTGTGACCTTAATTTTGGACATTAGTGTATTTTGTTTGAATTTGACTGTAGGTAAACCTTTCCACCCTATAATTATTTTTAAAATTTTAGTCAAGAAACAAATAAAACGTACATCGAAACTAGTTCTATGTGTTGTACTCTCTCATTTAAAATGCGTCATACTTTCTAATGTCCAGAATAAAAACAGCAATAGCGAAAAAAAGAGATTTAAAGAGAATATCGATGGTTTTTAATTTCTCTAAAAAGTATAACCATCGTACCGACTTATTTATTTGGATTTCTTTGTAGGAATTCTGGAGCTTCTCATTCTTTTTTCTTGTCTCGATATCGGAAAAGAATACAAAAGGGATCTCACCACGGAAATTTCCGTCAGAGATTTAGTTTTATACAAATCGAGTTGAAGTCTTATCATAATATGTATTTACGTATCAAAATACTCAATTACATCATCAATATTTATTACAGAGAATAAAAATGTATTTTCATGTAAACTCTGCATTAAATAAATTTTATACAACAGAAAACTTTTGAGAGAAAAAATGCTTCCTTAATAAATTGATGACAAAAACATTTCTTTTATTTACTTACTTTTTGCTTAAATAGAAATTAATAACAAAAAATTACTTTCAAATGAATAATTAGAATAATGCGCAGTTATTTAAATCTTAAACGTATCGATAATTAATGATTCTTTAATTTTTTTGAAAATAACTTATGTGTGATTTTTTTTTACTTTTGTGTTTTTAAAAATCATGTTGAATTCTTTCCTAAAAAGTATTCTTTATTTCTTAAAAATGGACACAAAATATATTTTGAAATCCGCGATTTATACAGACTCAAATTTAAGGCACTTCTTAAATGATAATTTTAAGCATCCACACAAAACAAGATATTTGAATCAGTATTGTGGGCGTATTCTCAGAATATTAATTTCCTTAATTATTTGATGCATTCACTAAAGAAAAATAAAGGAAGGGGGCACCTGGAAAGTCGCTTGAAAGTCTTTGTTCCTCACTGAAGTACTTCTGATGGCCGTTCAGTGGTTTCAAGTTTCCATTAGGGTCCTTGTTATCTGTGACTTTTAAGGCTTTCACATGTTCCCAACGTTCCATTTCTCCGACTTTTTCTGGGTTATGTTTTTCAAACTTAAAAAAGAAGAAAATCGTTTAAGGATAGTTTCATGGAAATGTAAACTAAATAACAGGAAGAAAAAAAACTATAAATGCTGCTTGTATTGCATTTTTAAAATTTGTTTTCATTGAAAAAAATCATAAAATCCCCGTGCACTTCAAAGTATTACACGGGGCTCACAGAAGTAAGTATTAATCACACATTACAAAGGAAAGAAAGAAATAATTTTGAAGTCATGAAGGATTACAAATATTTTTACAACGAATTCTCAGAACTTTTTAAAAGCATTTCTGGTGGAATGAAGTTGGTGAAGATTTGGAGGCCAATTTATATTAAGTCCCTTGAAAGCCAGTCTTATGATCTTTCTCTCTCTGACATACTTGGAACACAGAGAATTCAAACATTTTCTACATTTTCTTTTCCCCCAATATTACAATCACAGGAAGGTGACGAAACTAAATTACATTTGTTCAAGTAGCTTTTAAAGTTGAAATGGCCAATGAGAAATTGGGTTATTTTGTAATTAGTATGCAAATGAGGGCATGGCAGTCTCTTATTAATGATTGGAAAAATTTCTTTAATCTCCCCTTATTTGAAATGAGATATTCTTGGTTCCAAAACTTCACCATTCTTTCTTTCATAGTCTTCTTATAAAATGATTTAGGAATATTAAGGGCAATGTCAATTTTGCACTTGGTTGCAGTCTTTGCAAGCCAATCGGTTCGCTTATTTCCAAGAATGCTCGTGTGCCCGCCAACAAATACAAAATCTATTGAGATGTTTTTATCTCTTAGGCTTTTAAGTAGCTTTTGGATCTCGACGATTATGTTGGGAGATGAAGAAATACAACAGAATCCAGAAAGGAAAGAAAAAAATCGGTACAGAGCAGATAGTCTGAGATGACACTATTTTGTTCAGTGATACATTTCATGGCAAAGTTTAAGCATAAAAGTTCAGCTACAAAAACTGTTCATTCATCATGAATTTTAAATTGAAACTCTGCTCGGATTCAACTCCTGAACACAACAAAACCAAAACCAACTCTGCCATCAGTGTAGTAAACAACATCGAAATCATCTGTGCTTTTGTCACTATGTTGAATAATATTGATGGCATTCCTCTCTGAAGGATGAGGGAGAAAAATTGGAGACAGAGCTCCATCATAATTAGAGTTGGAAGAAGCAGAGAGATTTTTTTCTAAAAGCAATGAATATTTAACTTGCATTTGAATATATTATTCCCACCTATATTATGAAACTTATGAAAACTATTGGAATAACTTCAATAGGGTAACAGTTAGAATGGTCATGAATCTGAAATTTAGTCTTCATTTTATCCTCCCCAGACGAGTGGGAAATTTGCATACGGACAGGTTTCCTCTACCCTACCACGGCGTTCCATATCCACGCATTCGTTCAGCCACTCCCCTCGTTTGGTGTATTCTTTACTCGAACGGCTACTATAATCACGATTTTCACCGACTAAACATGGTTTGGGACCCCAGATTCTATGTTGATTTGTCATCTCCAAGCTGCCTACTATCACCCTACTGAAATTTTCAGTCAAATTTGGAACCATCCTGTATACAGGATATCCTATCGAAATCACCTAAGCTCTGAGCAGTCCGATTTATCACTCGGAAAACAAAATCGTTCACGAATTGTACCTCTAAGAACCACAATTTTTGGAAAAATTCAAGAGTAAAGCATAATGTGACGTCCAGAGAACGAAATATTGGTTAAATCAGTGATTCCCAAAGGGGTCTATATAGACCCAGGAGTCTATGACGACCTACAAGGGGTCCATGCTAGCAAAAAAATAATTTGGGAGTCCATGAGGTGTAAATGGGAGTTTATGATAGTGATTATCATTAAACCAAATCATGACTTTAACCTTTAAAAAAAATTTGATTTAGAGGAAACGATTTTACTAATTAAACATTTACTAAATTAAGTGAGGTTAGTTTGTCATTACGGTGACAGCATAAATTTTATTAAGACAAGGACTATTTCAGCATTTCTTTCTGAAATTAAGCTCAAGAAGTATACTTTTGGGCGTCGTGAATTTTCTCAATTTGTCACAGATAGTCTCAGGATATTTTAGCTCACGTTCAACATTTAAATGCCCTTACTCAGATTTTGAAACTAAGTTTGAGATTACTCTTTTTATAGTGATACAGAAGTAGACAATGATTCCATAGAGTCAAATTGAAAAAAAATATATCATAGGTATTATAATAGGAACTGATCAGAATAGGTCCTAATGAAGATCTTTAAATAAAGTTTAGAAACGGATGTCAGCAATTTTTTGGCTTTCAAAAGACATACCTGATATTAGTCACAAATATTATAGAATATCGGGAGAAAGTTTTTAATTGCTTTTCCTTCTGAGAGGGAGTTTCACTCAGTTTGCCAAACTCAAAAAAAAAAAAAAGGAAAGAGAAGAAAAAACTGGGCACTTACTAACAAAGGAGATTTATAGTTAAACCTGACTAGATTGATATTAAATGTCGAAAACTTGTTATTGAAACACTAGATTCATTCCTCTCATTAAGAGCATTTGTTTGTTGTTCAGTTATTTTATGTATTAATTTGATTTTAATTTTAATTCATTAACATGTGCTCTTAAGTTTTAAGCGCTATACTTCATTACAGTTAGAAATTTAATCCTTTTAAAGTAGTAGTACCAACTATCAAAAAGACATTTAAGCTGATAAATTTGCAAAAATTAATATTATATAAGCAGGGTTCCACTCGAAACCGAAAAACATGGCAAGGTGTCTAAGAGACAAAAAGTTTGGGAACCTTTGGGTTAAATGAACATCGATATTTGAATGTATTTACGTAAGAAGATGTGCAAACTGTCCCATCGAAGCATGCTTCCATTTACGAAAAAGAACGAAAACAATTTAAGTAGGTAAAAGTTCAAGAAAAATTCATCGTGAACTCTTAAAACGTGATGTAATCAACTGATTTTAGCTCTCTACAATCCTGAAGTGAAGTAAAGACCGATGCATGAGCTTCAGACAAAGCTGGTTTGTTCCTTCAACTAGGAAGATATGATGAATGGAACATTTAATTTAATGTGTGAGTAAGAAGTCTACGGATATAGAAAATGAATATCATTCGAGTAAGCCAATGTTCCTTAAACTGTGCCCCCCCTAGGCGGGGCGTGATAACCCTACAAGGGGGGCCTGAGTATGTCGAAAATAAAAGATTATTTAAAAAGTTATAAATTTGCTAAAAGGAAGCAAAAAAAAATATATTCTGAAAAAATAAAATACACATTTACGCTGATAGACTATACTTATACGAGTAAATGTATCAGTACGGCATAATGTATTTGATACTAAATATCAATAATAAGCTAAGAACCAAGTTAATAATTTCCAGTGATTTTTTTCCATGGGCTTATCATATACAAAAAAAAAATTAATACAAAATCTAATACTCGATAATTTGTACCGTTTATAATTAAGGTCGTTTTGTAGATTTAGCGTCAAAGTATCATACATTAAGTTGATACATTACTGCATCAATACATTGTTATTGTATGAGGAGGCGATGAAAATTATAATTGAAAATTGGATCGTGAATATCGAAAGTTTGAGAAGCACTGGAGTAAGCTAATGACAATTGTATTGACACAAGAGCTCACTGACCATTTATTGGGCATCAGTTTCACAATGAAGACCGAATGCCAAGGTTTAGTTTACATACATGATAAGAAATCAAGTTACCCTAAAATTTCCTATTGGAGTTTTTTCCTCCAAGAATCTATTTTTGAAATTTACTGTGGGCGTATTGTGAAAATGTCTCTTATCGATGCAACCAGCTCCAGAATGAGCTCCAATTTTGAATTTAGACACACTAGATCTCTTAATTGAAAATAAATTCAAAGTTTCTCTTATGTTAAGTTTGAAGATCATGATGCAGCATACACATGACACATTGAAAGTGATGGTAATGTTTCTCAATATATATAACAATTCTCCTTCATTTCATCTTGAAAACTGTTTAATTTGTAATGATCTTCACCCTTCAGGACTCTCAAACAAATAATTAATTATTAGATGCTTACCTAACGGGAATATCTAACTTTATTACGTTAAAAAATATGTACTCGCCGTTTTTTCAATTATTCAATATGTGTTGACCAATCACAAGAGACGCTCTTGGAAGTCATGTTAGTTTTTGTATTTCCGGTGCCGTCTTGTATAAAAACAGTGATCCTCTGGAAAATTCAGCCCCTATACAAGCAGATTCTGCGCCCAGTTATCACTTATGGTTCACCCGTATGGAGAGCCGCAGCCACCACCCACACGAAAAAGATTCAAGTAATTCAAAACAAGATACTCCGCGTCATGACGAACGCACCTTGGTACGTCCAGAATGACGTGATACACAACGATCTACATATGGAGCCGATTTCTAATTACATCACTAAACTCTCTAGAAATGTCTTTAAATCCATAGACTCTCATGACAATCCAATTATCAAAGCACAAACACTGTTTACGTATCCTCATCCTAAAATTAAATATTCATACTCTTCACAGAAATGGAGAAACCCGCTCCGCCCCCATAACACAACAACAAACACTCTTTTCACATTCTTAACAACACTGTTTAGCTGCACTGCACTGCATCATTCACTCTGGGTTCTAGGGTGATATCTCACCGTCTTGATTCACAGCCTTCAGCCGTCCCGTTTTCCTTCCTGCGTTCTTCCCCTCCCCCCGCCGGCGCTCTGCTTCGTTAGAGCGTTTCGTGCTTTGGGGTACGTCCTCCCTCCCCATTTTTTGTGGGAGTTTTCTTGATTTGTTCAACCTTCACATCATGGTTAATCTTTTTCTCCCATCCTTCTGGGAATAGGCACCTTCGGCGCCGGCGCCCGCGATCATCTAATTTTAGTTTAGATTTTAGTTAAATTCAGCCCGCTTCTTGTCTCTCAACATGTAAGCGTAAGGAACTAATTTTTGTTTTTATGTTCTTAGTTGTGTCGTCCATACTTGTGCTTGTGTGCGTGTTTAAATGTGCAATAAATTGGATTACCATTTAACAAAAAACTCCTCATTGATGCAACCATAAAAGCATCAATAATTATAAATATAATCGTCGGTATAGAAAATCCTTACCATGATATTTCATACATACACTCATGGGAAAAAATTAGTACACCTAGAAGGAGTCGTCAAAATTAAACGAAATTTTACATACGTAATGACTGGATTTAATACTCTGGATAATGGAGGATTTAATACTCTGTTGAACCCCCTCTAGCGCGAATGCACGATGCGATATGGTCGGGTATTGAGGCATATAAGTTCTGTATGATGTCTTGAGACATTTTGTTCCCTATTTGCTGTAGCCTTGCCTTTAGTTAGTTCAAACTCATGGGATGCCAAACTCGTCGTCCCAAATAATCCCAGATATGGTCGATTGGGGACAAATCTGGATATCAAACAGGAAAAGGGAGGGTAATAACAGTGCGAACACAGTCGTGGGACACCCTTGCCGTGGGAGGCCGAGCATTGTCTTGTTGAAAAATGACTCATGGGAGCCGTTGCATGAGTGGCAACACATGTGGTTGCAGGATGCCATGGACATACCGCTGAGCTCTCATGGTGCCACAGATCAATACAAGGGGTAGCAGTGTATTGTAGGCAATGGCAACCCATACCATCCCACCAACTGTGGGAGCGGTGTGTTGCTGTAAAGCAAAGGCAGGATTGAGGCATTCACCATGGGGTCTCCACACACGAAAACGATGGTCATTACTGCTGAGATTGAATCTGGATTCGTCGCTAAAGATGACCTCATTCCATTCCACTGCAGTCCAGTTTTCTCGTGCGCGTCCCCACTCCAAACGGAAGCCTTGATGGGTGGGCGTCAAAGGCAGCGCACGTACTGGGCGCTGTGATCCCAAATGTCCTTCGTATGGTTCGAGAAGACACAGGGGCTTCTAGTGAAGGTGCTACCTGTGCCTGGATGGCGGCTTATGAAGCAGTTGGCTATACGCGTACATTTCTTACGATGTGGTGGTCTTCTCGACGACTGGTCTGCGGAGGGCGTCCTGGGTCTGGTCTTCGTGTAAATAACATCTCTCGGATTCACTGGTCCCAACACCTCTTCACAACACAATCAGAATGGCCTAATTGATGAACTACTCGCCTAGCTGACCACCCAGCTTCCATCATGCAGATGATTCTGCCCCTCTCAAACTGCGACAGCTGCTAATATTGTCTTCGAAAATGGTGGCATGTCTACCTCAGCTCTTGCTTTATAAACAATTCAGCACACTCAAACAAGCTTTAGTTACCTGTTTTATACTCCACGGAGAACGACGTTAAATACCCTCTACCGGCCATACGTAATGCGCAATCACGTTGCATTTCTAATCATTTACATATCTCCCCAACATGTACCTTTATGTCAAGTTTCGTTACGATCCCGAAATTATTTTTTGGTGCGCTAATTTTTCAGTCCATGAATGTAGTTTTTTAATGGGAAATGCACCTTTTACCATTTGTTGAAAAAGCACCTAGAATAAACGAGACGGACCAACTTACCGACATATCAGTAGAATGGGCGTTAAAGCTCTACATTTAAGCAAGAGCAACTCCTAAATCTTATGTTGCAAATTAATGCAAAATACTCAGTATTCCTCTAAACCTTTTCATGCCATTCAGAACAATGTCTATAAGAGAAAAATATTTCTCAACGTGAGTGGCTACGAAAACAAAGTATAGAAAAATTAAGCTTAGAGAGAGTAATGTAATGTGGTTGCAGTTCATCTCAATAATCAGTTTGTATGTAAAAATATAAGCACATATCTCAGTTATTAAACATAATACATGGGTAGGTTACACTTGCAACACAGATTAATATTATTAATGAGTACATTATATGTTAAAAGTAAATTAAATTTTTTTAATAAGATGTGCAATACTTTCTTTAATTACCTGTGCTTTAAGTATGCCTATAATATGTTGATCTACTTTAAATATTATTTTAAGATACATTCCTCTAAGGGTGAATGGGGAATAGGGTTCCACAAAAATACTTTCTAGTTTTAGGAGTTCCACGAAAACATTGTCTAGTTCTAGGGGTTCCATGAATTGAAAAAGTTTGAAGACCACTGCCCTATACCATCAGGCAGGAGACCCTTGCTGTTATTCTTCTTGATCACGTTGGTCCATATGTAACAAGTTCAAAAAGAAATAAGCATTTACTTTTTATCATACAAAATGCAACAAGATTTGTATACCTCTTGTCTACAAAGAATGAGACTGTGACATAGTCTATTGTCGTGAATCCCCATCTTTCGATAAGTGTTATGGTTTCACCAGCTGGTCAAGGACATGTACGACGTCATCGATTGTCCCTGCATTTTTATGATCCACCAGCTGTGGAATGACCAGTGCACGTGGCCATGGGGCCATTGTTTATTGTCTGAACTCAGGGAGTGGAGAGACACAGACGGGTCGCCATAATAGTAAAGTAGAGCCGGCGCCCCATTGACAATAGGCGAAGCCTATCTCAAAATAATCATGTCATCTTTTCTAGGGTTTTGTGAAGGGGATAATAGAAACAGGTGGCGTGATGGACAAGTGTGTCCAGATGTGGACAAGGAACTATGGCGCCTTGGGCCAGACGGCTCGGGTGTGTTTTGGCGTTGAACAAGTGTGTCCAGATGTGGACAAGGAACTATGGTGCCTTGGGCCAGACGGCTAGGGTGTGTTTTGGCGTGTTATGCGCCAATAAGAAGAAGGAGGAGGTCAAGAGAGACTTTGGTGACCTGCCAATAAGAAGGAGCGAGGGGCGTGTTGTGAACACACCCCTGGTGTTTAAAAGGGTTCTTTTTGAGAAAAAGAGAACCGGGAGAAAAAAAGAGCAGGAAAAAGGACAGGAGAGTCCGGGGAGAGAGAACGGACGGAAGGAGGAGGAAAGACAAAAAAGAAAGAAGAGGAGACCCGAAAGGAGAGGTCGGAGAAAAAAGGACAAGAGAGTCCGGGAGAGAGAACGGACGGAAGGAGGAGGAGAGACGGAAAAGAGAGAGGGGAGACGGAAAGAGACGGAAAGAGAGTCGGGGAGAGAGAGAGTGATGCCCGCCTTGAATGGAAAAAAGGGCTGAGTCCGGAAATTGGAGTGAAAAAGACGATGAAGGCCGGTGGCATTGAGTATGGGAATAGGAACTGAGTACACCGGCTTGGCAATATTACTTCATTAAGAATTGTTTATCAAATAAACAATATTTTTTATATTATATTAGCCTGTAATCCTTAATTATTGATGGATAGCTACTCACGAGGTTACAAGACACGTCAACAAAGAATGTCTTAAAACCAATGATCAATTTTGTTGAAGGTTCAGATTGCTCAATCGTTTAATATTATATCGAGGTTCCTGTTTCCAAAGGTCTTGCGATGAAAATGGAATCTTGCTCACATTGAATTCTTTATTCCTCCCACATAGGGTTTGCATTTCTCGCATCCTTCAAACACCGAAATCCCGGAATAAAAATAACCGGGAGTTGATTTTTGTCTAAGAACTTAATCCGCAGAATATATATATCTTTATACATAAAAATCTTCTGTGCGTGTGTTTGTCACTAAACTCCTCCTAAACGTCTGGACCGATTTCGATGAAATTTTTTGTGTGGGTTCAGGTAAATTCGAGAATGGTTTAGATTCACAATTCGGTCCGTTATCGCAATTAGTTAAAAAGATATTAATTAAAAATATTCAAAAAATACAACTCAACATTCACCTGCATTGTTGTAACAACGCTATTGTTATAAACAAGTAATATAAAAAATTTTTAAATCAATTCCTACTTAGATCAACCAAGAAAAAAGTTATTTTAGCTACTTTTTATTAAATAGTTGCAATTAATATAAATATGTATATACATATGACAGAATCGCTACATTAAGTGGTAATTAGTTTCTATTAATTATCATTAAAGTTTCGTATTGTCATCCCCAACAATCGTGTATATAAAATTTCCTTTCAACTGAATGCTTTAACACGTGAGAAAAAAACCGTTTCAAATTTTAACATAAGTCGCCAAAGAGGTCGCTATGTAGCCAACGTGGCTGTATTTGTAATTTTTTAAATAATTAGTTATAATCAATTAATTTTTATTAATTATAGTTAAATTATTGTATTGTCATGCAAAATAATCATGTACATTATATTTCAGCTTAATTGAGCGCTTTAAAATGTATTTTATTAACGATTGAAAATTCCACCAAGAAATAAAATATGTATAGAGATCGTGAGCTAATAATAAGAATTGAAAAAGACGTAAGTTGGCATCGAAAATTGATTTTCAGCCAAACTGGCCAAAACCCGGTGTTTATTACGAAAATGCAGACGATTCACGCTTTTTATCGTTTTTAATTAATAACTTTTCAAATAATCTTTATATATGTAATTCTTTTGTGCGTGTGCCTGTAACTGAACTCCTCCTTAACGGCTAGACCGATTTTGATGAAAGTTTCTGTCTGTTTCAATGGACTCGAGAATGGTTTAGATTTATAATTCGGTTTAGAAATGTTTATTTAATTAAATTTTTATTTATAAATTGTTGATCTTGGAATGTTTTACATTGGATCCGACAGACTGCGCTACGATCGCAGTATAGAATACTCAAAAATCTTTTATTATAATTCAAGTTGGTCCCGACAGTTGGAGCTGTGATCATTTCAGGAAAATATTTTGTCACTTCGTGTTATTATTTTGTTGAAATAAATCATGTGTTAATTAAATTATTACATTCAGATGTAATTAGTGTTTGAAGAATTTTGAAGTGTGCATAAAAAACTATACATTCTCCAAATTTAGTATGCAATTGAAGTGAGTATTTTACATGATTTTCTATTAAATTTACACGTGCGTTGACAACCATTATCCTAACCTACAAATCTATTTGTGTAGCTAATTGATTACACACATTATTAAACTTTTTTTTTATTTAAAATCATTTCTTATCGGAAATAGTTTGTGTGTGTGTTTCACTTCTAAGCAACCCAGAAGTATAAAACTTGGCACATAATTACATTATAATAACTTTTTTATACAAATTTTACTCAAAACGGTCCAGATTGTTAAAGCTTATTCATAAAAGTGTGGAATTTTTTAATTTAAGATGTGTGTACAGGACAACGCCTGTCGGGTCCTCTAGTATATATATATATATATATATATATATATATATATATATATATATATATATATATATATATATATATATATATATATATATTGAAATTTGTGCGTAGAATTTTCTTTGTGCAATTATTTTTTCGTATTTATAAATGTATTTTCAAAATATAATATAACAGAATATAATTTTAAACTCTAAGTATTAGACTTTAATATTGAGTTTACAATGGACTAAATTCACAGACAAGGGGTGCCAGGTTTGGAATCACGCGATGAACTGACAAACACTTGCACGTGCAACGCGTTACAGTGAAAAATTCTTTGCTTCCGTTGTTGATATCTCGTGTTTTAAATTTATCACCTACATATACTTAATGTTATAGTATATTTTTTGATTATTCTAGTATAGCTATTTCGTAGAACATAATCTAATTTTTTTATGTAACTTTTGTTTTCATTCTAGTTTACTTGTGTTAATTGTGCATAACCTCCTATAGTTGTTACTTTTCGTGTTTGTTTGCGCACTTATTTATAGTTCTTAGTTATTTTTAGTTAACTTATTATAACTATAGTAGTATACTTACTCTTAATAAGTATACTTTATTTTTTTTTCTCAATCTTTAAACCTAATTTTATTTTTCTCCCATAATAAATTGCAGCTTTCTGGTTTGACTCTTAGTCAACAATTTGATTATACTTTAAGGTTAATTTCTTTTTTTCTTCTTTTTAGCAAAAATAATATCTTTAGTAAAATTCTATAATTTCTCTTCCCCCCTCCTTTTCTTTCTCTTTATTTATTTTACCCAGCTGCATTCTTACTTTATATTTCTATATATAAAAATAAAGGAGATCTCGAAAAAATTAATCCTCTTTCTGGTGCATTTTTTTAAACTGAAGAGTCAATTAAGAGAAAAAAATGCCAACAGGAAGTGTTGGCGTCAACTAAAAATATAATTAAAAAAAACATTTTTTTAAAATTATTTTTGTTTCCTGTCTTTCTTTCTCTTTTTTTGCTAATGGCAGAATTTTTCCTACTTACTTGACAATTATCGTTATATTTTGGATACTTCACACAATATCTTTATAAATTATAGCCTATGTAATATTCTCATGTATAAGCTACACTGCTGGACAATTGCTAAGGACGGATAACACTATCATCCATAGCAACCACAAAATGAAAGGAAGCAAAATGTGGAAAATTAGAATAAGTGCGAGATATTAGTAAGAAGTATGAGTATGCAAATTTTTTTCCACGTCTGTTCATCACGTGATAGCGTTCATAAGAGCTTTAAAGGTTTTGACGCGTGTGGACAGTTGTTGTTTCAAGTCAAAGTTTTACAGGGAAGATTTAATAGACGAACTTAAAATTTTTGGCATGTCTTCCCGACATCACATAGATGATTTTATGCGTGGCCGAATTATTGGAAAGATCGAAGAAGGGCGAAAAATAACAGATGTTGCCAGGGAGTTTGACATCGCTCACAGCGTTGTTTCACGGCTGTGGAAGTCATTTAAAACTACTGGAATGTGCAGTAGACAGCACGCGGGAGGTCGTGTTAGAAGTACGACGCCTGCAGAAGACAGATATATCGTCCTATCAGCAAAAAGGAACAGACGCACCATAGCTCAGCAGGTGGCAAATCAGTTTCTTGCTGCCTCAGGAAAGCAGATCTCCCGAAAAACTGTTGCCAGACGTTTGAGGGGAGGAGGACTATACGCACGCATACCTGTTGTGTGTGTCCCATTGACCAGACAGCACCGTACTGCCCGTTTGGAATGGTGTCGTGAGCATCACAATTGGACTGAACAGGACTGGGCATGCATACTATTCTCAGATGAGAGTAGGTTCAGTCTGTCATCAGATTGTAGACGCCAACTGATCTGGCGCGAGAGTGGTACTGCTTTTCGTCCAGAAAATTTCCAGGAAAAGGACCGATATCCGACATGCAGTATCATGATGTGGGCCGGCATCATGATCAATGGCTGCACGCGCCTACATGTGGTTGCGAATGGGAATATGACGGGCCAACGATACATTGATGAAGTTCTACTTCCTCATGTTCGTCTTTTCCGTGGTGCTGTCGCTGATAAATTTGTTTTTATGGACGACAACGCAACATGTCATCGAACACTCGCTGTTCAGGATTGTCTAGACAGCGAGGGTATTCAACGTCTCGTGTGGCCAGAGCGTTCTCCAGATCTAAACCCCAATGAAAATGTGTGGGATGCTTTAGGGAGGCAAGTTGCTGGTCGAAACTATCCTCCGACAAACAAGAACACCCTCATCCGTGCACTCACAGAGGAATGGGATAAATTGCCTCAACAGCTGCTGGATTATTTTGTGCAAAGTATGGTACGACGTGTGGAATGTTGCATCACACTCCACGGTGGACATATCCCGTACTGATACCTTTCTTTAAGGTGCCTGATGACTTTTAGATGCATTGTTTCATTTCTCCGTACGCAGATCAAATGAACATTTTTTTTTCAGATATTTCACAGCTTTTGTTCTTTCCAGAACAATAAATATTCTTTATTCTAATGTCTGAACAGTGTGGCAACTATATTTTATCCTACTAGGCCTCATGTCTCGCTTAATGTTATGCTACATAGCAATTTGTGATCCGTCCTTAGCAATTGTCCAGCAGTGTATATTATCGTAAACTTTCATTAAAATCCATTCAGTTCTCTTTACGTGAAAGAGTAACAAACATACACACATACAAACTTTCACGTTTATAATATTAGTAAGGATTATTAGACAAAATATCAATAGAGAAATCTATGGAAACAGCCATGATTACAATGTTGACCTTTTGAACGAGTAGCGAAATGCACACTTAAGAATGTTTCGAGAAGTTTTACTTAATGAAACTTTATAAAACACTTAATGAATAAATGAGTTAAATAAACATTTACCCAATAAGTTAACAGAGGAAATTCTACTCACCTTTGATATGGAGTTGGTGGCTTCTTTCAATTTTTCTAGAATATCTGTCTGTTGAAAACTTGAATCACCATTGGATAACTGGATGTCGTTCGTCATCCATCTGAAAGACAATTACAGCAATTGTAGGATACGATTTTTGTTTAGTTTGAATGCATAGACTCTCTCATGTTTGACCCTCATTTCCAAAAATAACCCAACTGTGCAATAAGGCAAAATCTCTTTTCAATATATTTAGACATCAAGAGCTACAATTTAAACTGGATATTCGCGACCTCTTTTCAAATATGTGCTTTTACTGACAAGAAGCTTAATTTTCAAAAATGTGTTAAGACAGTGGATAATTTCTTTCATAATTCGTGCTGGCTTAAAATAAAACTCATTAAAAATATTTGCCCAACCCATTCTTGTTTTGTATAGTGTGTGTGTGTGTGTGTTGTGTGTGTGTGTGTGTTGTGTGTGTGTGTGTGTGATTTACAGTTTAAAATACGCCGCCAAATTCCACAATATACAGGAAGTGGAGGATTCCCAAAGTGATCTATATCAACCCTCAGGGATTTATGACGGCCTGCAAGGGATCTACGTCAGCGAAAAAATAATGTGGGAGTCAATTAAGTGTAAATGAGGGTCTATGATAGTGGCTCTCATTAAACCAGTTCATTTATAATGGACATTGTATTAATAAGTGTCACTAGCATTTAAACTTAAGTTTTAACTTACATCGCAAATTTCAAGTGAAACAAGGACTGATAATGTTTTTATTTAAAGATTTGATTTTAATTATATAATTAATGCGTAAGTATAAGTTTGGGTAAACCATTCTGTTAACACAAGCAATCAAACCATGGCAATTCAAATACTTTATAATGTTATTTTCTGATATCTGAGATGCATTTCTGGAGAGTTAAATATTCAAAAGAATTTAAAAATTTTATGCTGTACGTTAACAAGAAACTTTGAAAAATACACTCTTGGACAAAAAAATTAGCGCACCAAGAAATAATTGCGGGACTGTAGCGAAACTTGGCATAAAGGTACATGTCGGTGAGATATGCAAATGATTAGAAATGCAGCGTGATTGCGCATTAAGAGAGAGGGCATTTAACGTCGTTCTCCATGGAGTATAAACAGGTAACCAAAGCTTTGAGTGTGCTGAATCATTTACAAAGAAAGAACTGAGGTAGACATTCCATTACGCCGTTTTAGAAGACTATATGAGCAGCTATCGCAGTTTCAGAGGAAGAGAATCATCGGCATGATGGAAGCTGGGTGGTCAGCTAGGCGAATAGCTCGTCAATTAGGCCATTTCTGATTGTGTTGTGAGGAGGTGTTGGATCCAGTGGATCCGAGAGATGTTATTTACACGAGGACCAGGCTCAGAATGCCCTCGACAGACCAGTCATTGAGAAGACCGTCATACCGCAAGAAATACACGCGTCAATTAACTGCTTCATCGGCCGTCATTCAGTCACAGGTAGCACTGTGTCTTCTCGAACCATACGAAGGCGCATGGCTGAAGGACATTTGGGATCGCGACGCCCATTACGTGAGCTGCTCTTGACGTCCACCTATCGACGCCTCCGTTTGGAGTGTTGCTACGCACGAGGAAACTGGGATGTATTGGAATGGATCCAGGTCGTCTTTAGCGACGATTAAAGACTCAAATATAATATTGATGATAAACGTGTTTGTGTGTGGAGACCCCGTGGTGAGCGCCTCAATCCTGCCTTTGCTTTACAGCGACACACCGCTCCCACAGCTTGTGTGATGGTATGGGGTGCCATTGCCTACAATACACTGTCACCCCTAGTATTGATCCATGGCACCACATGGCAACCCAGCCGTATGTCCATGATATCCTGCAACCACATGCGTTGGTACTCATGCAACGGCTACCAGAAGCTATTTTGGCTAGGGTGTTACAAGACTGTCTCCGCACTGTTACTACCATTCCTTCGCCTGCCCGATCCCCAGATTTATCTCTAATCAGGCATATATGGGATAATTTGGTACGGCGAGTTGGGTATTTTACGAGTTTGAACGAACGAGAAGCAAGGTTACAGCAAATATGGAACGAAATGTCGCAAGACATCATACAGAACTTGTATGTCCGATCGTATCTCATCGTGCATTCGCGCTAGAGGGGGTTCAACAGGGAATTAAATCCTCCGTTCTTTTACCTTTTTCTCTGAAATAAATTATCCTTTTCCTTTGATTTTCTATTCATTTACTTATATCAAAGTAGTCATTACATATGTAAAATTGCGTTTAATTTTGACGACTCCTTCTTGGTGCGCTAATTTTTTTGTCCATGAGTGTAATAACCTTTTCGATCAGGAAAACTTTTTTCCTATTCGTAATCGTGAATTAAGGAACATTTCCAAACTTTTTATGTACTCAAAAATATATCACGACAAATTTTCAATTTTTTTATCTTCCAAGATACAAATAACAAAATTCCGAAGTAAAATGCTGGAGAACATCTTTGTTTCTTTTTGAATAATTTTTGAATGCCTAGAGGAAATTTAAAAAATGTTTACAAGATATTCAAATAGATTTTTAAATCGTTTATGTTTATCTGCTAAAACTACGCTTTTCCTCTCCTTGTTTGTAATCTTTGAGATAGGACGTATATTAATCGGACAGTTCTCCTGATCCATTCTTAACTAGTTATCAAAGTTTCTTATCTCCTTCTCTCGCGCAGACACGTTATCATCATAACATCATTTAAAAAATCTTGTCACAAATTAAAAAGGAAAACAATATCATTTTTCAAAGTGTTTTTTTAACACTGCATCCAGCAGTTTGGTGTAATTTTATTTCAAAACTGGAGGAAAATAGCAATTTAAGGTTAGATTGATAAGAATATATAAAAGATTTTTTTAAATGTATACTATATCTCGTAGTTCAATGGAAAAAGGTCAAATAAGCTGCGATTGACTTGCTTAAAAAGTAAACCAAAATAAATTTTTATAAATGAGAATTTCGATTGCATGTCTTTGTGACGAGACTTTATGTGGCTTTCAAATAATAATCCTCTTGGGGAATCTTTGGGTCAGCAATAGCGTTATTTCACAGCCATTCCTCTCAAGAAGAAACCATGAGATGTTATATATATATATATATATATATATATATATATATATATATATATATATATATAATAACTAGCTAGTACACACACACACACACACACACACACACACACATATATATATATATATATATATATATATATGTAATAATTCCCTCTAGCATCCTTTTAATTAACTCTTTTAATAATATTGAAATAAGATCTTAATCGTAATCGATGAATATAATTGCATCAGAAATCCCTGTCCCGCCCATTCTATCCAATCAGAACTACGATTACGTAATCATCACGCGCTTACACTGTTGGTATAAAACCAAACACCTTGTGTAATCGCTCTCTCTCTCTTCTCGCTTGTTTCTCTGTAGTCATGTAGCCTGCTGCAGCGCGTTCTGTGTGTGTCTTTGTCTGTGTTGTGTCATCCATGTTTGCTTCTTGTATGTGTAATGCCGTCCCTACTGGATCTTTATGTGTTTTTGTGTGTGTGGATGTGAATAAAAAGGAATTTCGATTTCCATGAGTTCCTCTTCGATACTACCCTACTCGACCATGCTCCACGTAACACAATCACTCACCACCGGTCACGCCCTATCTTTGGCTCACTACAGTAAGAACATCCTCTCGCCACGTCTTACAATTAGTTTTATCGATCTCAAGAAATATTACTATTATATATATATATAATTAACTATATATATATATATATATATATATATATATATATATATATATATATATATATATATATATTAAAGTTTAATAATCGTAGATTAGAAGGAGAAGGAGAAGAGTCGCTGAAAGCTGTGTTAATACGGTAAGAATTAGACTTACGCCACGTGACTAAAGGCGGATTTATGTACTAGAATAAATCAGTGAATTTAGAATTGTTAAAATAGACTTGTTTAAAAAGCTATTCGGATTTCGTACATTTATTCACATAAGGTTGGCGCTCTTTTTATATCACTCCAAAGGTTCCCTTTATAGATAGCTTGTTCTGGAATATTATATTTGACAATAATAAATTAGATTTATCATTTTTAGTCTTGGTCATCCCTATTTCTCTCCTACAGCCTTAGGTCAACAAGATGATGAAGAAGTGTACCCATTACATTGGCGCTCAACGGGTTTGTCCCAATGGCATCTTAATTTCCCTAAGAAGGTGGATCAGAGTCTTACCCGAATAGTATTTTTTCCGGATGTAGATCAGTTTTTAGATGGTATCGAAAGCAATCTGGTATTTTATCAAATACCCGCAAATTTAGCCTGTGCATATCAGAAAGGTCAACTCACGGGACATGTCCGGGATTGGTATGAGGCTTACATTATAATGGCGATTCAATGGAAACTTAGCGAAATGCTGGAGATAGCACCAAGTTGGCATCATTTTTGAGGGCCATGTTGGCAACTTGACAATCGATTGAACTGTCCAGAAGTCGATATGCTGTAGCTGCAACAAAGAGGATAGCGCAGTAACCTTCTCCACAAAAAATACATATACATGCCAATTTTAATAGTGATCGATTGAACGGTGTTGGAGTGAAGCGAGGTCATATAAAGAAAAATCCATTTATATATGTAAGGATAATTAAATTAGATTAAAAATTAATTCCCTATGTAGCACTTAACTCATCTTTTTCATTTCATTTTCAAGTATCAAACTAATCACTCATTTATTTCTTCCGAACATATTGCCTAGCCAATAAACATGTCTAATTCCAGACCGTTAGATGTAATAGCCCTATATGTCAGCATTAACTTTCAAGTACAATCATAAAAACAGCGATACTTACCTCATCGGTGTTTTAAGTGCTAACCCACTTAGTTTTCACAGTGGCGTTCTTTTTTCTCTCTCCTCTCAGCGTCAGAACTTGTATAGATTTAATCAAATAAAGATCCTTTTTAAAACTAAGTCTGATTCTGGCTCAAAAAACATATGTCATTTATACATATATATATAAATGACATGTTTAACTACCCACAAAATAGATAAATACAATAATATAAAAAAAAATTTTCAATGTTGTTTAGATCATGAATAACCTTTTAATTTCTTAAGAACTTATATTCATCACAAATACATTAACCGTCTTGCTACTTCGAATTCCAAAACCACCACACAACAATAGGATTTCAAAGTCAGCATGTTAGTGGTCTTGCTGTGAAGATTATATCATAACACTCATATCACAGTTTACATTTTTTCCACACACATATTCAACATCTTACACATTGTTGACAACCAACCAAACTAGAGCCTAGCAAATTTACATTTTTGACAATCAACCAATTCAAATTCTACCATATTTGATTGTCGTCTTTTTTATACCTGTCTTTGCTGGCTGGTTTAAAAGTCAGCTCAAAAGATGTGTTAATGTATTTTCGAATTTTTTAACTTGGTGAATAATTGATTTTCATTAATGGCAAGACGCTTGATTCTCTTCGTAAAAGCTTTGTGAGTAAAGAAATTTTGTTAAATTATTTTTTGAAAGATACTTTGCTTATGTAATTGTTTTAGCATTTTTCTACTTTTCTTACATAATTATTTTGTGATTTTTCTGCATTAAGAGTTTGGGAGAGTTTGTTACATAATAGTAGTGAGTGGCTTTATCATGCTCTCTGAGTTATCCATACTCTGAAGTTTTATTTATTTTATTTTATTTGGTTTTCCTACCGAGTTGCAAAGGGGGAAGGTTGGCGCCTTCAAACTAGTTTAACCCCACTTATTCGGTCCTAAGTCCAAAATTGCTTTCTGACTCGCTAGGTTTTTTTTTCTCTATAATTTTGTTCTTCATGTTCAGCTTTTATATTTTTATTACGCTATTTCTTGTTATGTTCTTTTTCTATTATTTCTTGTTTTTGATATATAATACATATTTCTTTTATATATATATATATATATATATATATATATATATATATATATATATATATATATATATATATATATATATATATATATTTCTAATGGGCTGCGGATTAGTGATTAACCATTGCAGACCTAGTATATCCCCTTGAGCTGGTATCTCTTTTTAGTGCGTCACCATATAGGTGGATACCAATCACCGCAGGTAATTTTGATGCCCAGTTTCCTCCCCAGAGGGAGGCCCTGAGCACTCACGATGTGAACCTGCTCTAGGATTTCATTTTGCCTAGAGCATCCAAGCCAAACAGACACTCTAGTAATCTTTTACATACCGTATAATCATACGACATGGCCGCTGTCGATTTTCTGCATCATGAAAATCCACCAACTTGGGCTGGGGTCGAGCCCGCAACTTTATGTGCAGAAGGTCAGTGACAAACCAACCACGTCACGCAGCCGGCGAAAATACATATTGTCAGATTTGATAAGATTGTGTTTATAATTCATTCCATTTCTATAAAGCTTCCTTTAAAGAACAAAAAAAGTAAGAAACTGCTGTGAAATAGGATAAATATATATGGTTATTCATCTAATAATAATTTTGTGTTAAATGTTTAAATGCTTTTTAAGGAAGAAGTGATCAAACTTCTTGAGCATAAGCTCTTGATTATCTACTGTTTCGTCAAACAGGAGATATAGAGAATGGCTTCTTCATTTTATTACATATTACAAAATAATGGACAGTGGAAACAATGCTCAGTTTCACAAACTCACTGACTCGAATACAGAAAAATTTAGGCTATTAAAATTGCTTATGAGTGGAACATTATATTTTCAGCTCTGATTCCTAATATGTATAATATCTCTTGGGAAAAAAATTGCTTCGGTAATAATTAACAAAGAAACTGGATTCATTTAATTTATAATCAGAGTATTAGTCTTTGACACATCATTGTTAAAAATTAACAGTATTTAACATGCCCACTTTTAGAATAAAATATTGTTTGACTTAATTTTAAACCGTACCTATGATTTTTTCCCACTGTATATCAAAGTAGTTCATGTTTAGGTATCCGAACACTTTCGGAGTACTTTTTAACAAAATGACATATTTAAACATTATAAATGCTTTTTTAGGACTCGATACCAATAAATATTACTATATACTTTCAATATTTAAAACAAATTACCTGGATTTTACAAAAATCAAGATTATAAGAGTGAAATTTTATATAATATTTTTTAAAAACTTCAAAAGAGTTAGAGAAAAAAGTAATAAACACATATGCTATTAAAAGTATTACTAAAACAAATTAGATGCATCTATCTAGACAATGTACTAAAATTTTAATGTTTTATTAAAATTTGAAAAGCTTAGAGCTCTCTGATTGGGTAAACATTATAAGAAATGTTACATTCTTTATGGGACCATTATTTAAATAACAAGTCATAACTCAAAAAGTATCCATGCAATAAAACATATTTTAGTACGTTCTCTAGAAAATAAAATAAATAACAGGCTCAAAACGTTTTAAAGAAATACATTCGTAACATGTTGAGTTATCAGACTATCCGTGATAGATTTTGAGCAATTTAAATGCCCACAACTGGTAGATCAAAGACCCACTTCCGGTTTTTCTAATACTTTATAAAATTGATTGTAAGTTGGCCTCCAGGTAGCGTAGAAACAAAACCAAGTATGTTTCATAAAGCCAAAAGATAGCTCCATTCAATACAATAAAAAACAAAAATATTTGTCTTGACCAAGTTTGCCCATTTTCAACGTGTTCGGATACCTTAATATACACTAATATTACTTTTATTTAGGTTTTTAAAATATATCAGTATTCGAAAAATATCATATATAAGATAATTCGGGGGAAAACGCCAGTTTGTTAATAGTACTTTTATGCGTTGATAGAAAGCAATTTTGAGTCGCTTACGTGAGGAATCTGGTCCGACATTAAGTGTGGCTTGTAAATTTATCTGAATTAATCGTCTTTAATAGCCTCTTTTTCGATCTTGTGAGCATTTAAAGTAGGGAGTGCAACTTTTATAATATTCCGTTCCTCATATTTAAAGTTTATAAACGTGCATGTTATTTTACACTGCTGGGCACCGTAAATGCAACACAAAGAAAGACAAGAGATAGCACAACAAAATTTATTTTGTAGAAAATATGTTGACCAAGTATCAAATGATTTAACTTATAGACTTCTGTGAAGTGTGGTTCCTTCCAGAATCAATAGCCAGAGTAGCCACCATTGTAGGAGTACACCGCTGCCACACGCCTGGGCATTGTTTCAAAGAGACTTTGGATATGCTCTTGGGGTACAGCAAACCAAGAAGCTTCCACACGTTGTCAAAGTTGATCTGGTGTGGCAGCTGCGGGTGCAATCTGGATCAATCGTCGAGCAACCATGGACCACATGTTTTCTATCGGCGAAAGATCCGGAGAGCAAACCGGCCAGGGAAGCAATTCAATCTGGTGATTGACGAAAAACCTTTGGACAGTGCGTGTCACGTGTAGTAGCGAATTATCCTGTTGAAATATGGCTGTGGCCAAGCCTTGAAGGTAAAGAAAAACAACTAGCTCCAACACCTTGGAGATGTAGCACTGGCTGTTTAAAGTACCAGCAATGCGTACTAGAGGAGTGTGAGAGAGATATATAATACCGCCTTATACCATAATACCCAGTGCAGGACCAGTGTGGTGGTGCATAACGCAGCTGTTCAGCCTCCTCTCTCCATGGTGTCTCCAGACTTGAATCCGACCATCGTGGTGTTGCAGACAGATGCGTGCTTCGTCAGTAAAGACAACTTCATTCCATTCTGCCTCCCACATCCTTCTTTCAT
Organism: Trichonephila clavipes; assembly: GCA_019973935.1. NCBI lineage: Eukaryota > Metazoa > Arthropoda > Arachnida > Araneae > Nephilidae > Trichonephila > Trichonephila clavipes. The sequence goes on along the minus strand of BMAU01018008.1, from coordinate 771,982 downwards.
CGCACCATTGGTGGCGGAGACGTCTGTGGTTCTGTGTCAAGGGTAGACCAAGCAATGAACGTCTTGAGGACAGACCATTCTGCTGTAAACGGAGTCGAATGGTACGCGCAGACACTGAATGATGCGTTACAGACTCAATGTGCTGTGCTACGGTTCGTGATGTGGCTGAGCGATCCGTCACTGCCATGCGTAAAAATTGACTGTCCTCACGTGAAGTGGCGCACTGAGGTGGATGCGATTGACTACGTCGGACTGTCGTACCCCCCTGCATCCAACGGTCACATATCCGCATTACAGTTGTTTGGTTTCATCCAACACGACTACCGATTTCCCTGAAAGATAATCCACAATCTCGGTAGGCCACTATCCTTCCTCTGTCGAACTCGGATACTTGATCAAAAGCTGATCGCTGTTTTCTACGAGACATAACTGATCGTTTTCTGAAAAACCACAAGAAAAACACAATTGCCGAACTTGAAATCGTTGAAATCTCCAAGCCTTAAATAGCGCTTTGAAGGGGCGCCGCAAGCGCGCGTGATGTGTGTCTGCGCGGGAATTATAATCATTTGCATATCTCACCTCCGCTAATGCATGTTGTAAATTTCATGTTATTTGCATGTTTCCTTCAGGGTGTTGCATTTACGGTGGCCAGCAATGTAAATAAGATAATAACAGTGTGTAAGTGAGTTACGCATAATGTTACATATACGATGCATGTAGAAACGGCCATAACACTGTAGCAATAAAGAAATAAGCGTGTGTAGCATCTGCCCTCTATACTTGGGGGAAGATGTCACATGGTTCAGAAATAAATAAAATGAACTTTAAATTTTTTTTATTTTTAACACTGTATATTATCGTATAGAATAGAGCTACAATTAATAATTATGCTCTTGGGATGGCCCAGGGGACGTCCATAGGACGAGGATGTGCAGGGCTGAGAAATCGACTACCACTGCAACTTGCTGTAGACCGTTCTACAGGAAAATTTGTTTTTAGAAAACTAATTATGAAAAAGTTTATTTTTTTTTGTTTTTCTATAGTTATTTTTATTTCACATTTTTAATTTGGTAATGTTTGCCTTATTTTTTTTATTTACCGTGGTGTTGTTATATCTTACTCCATGACTGGTGGCATCTTCCCCCATATATGGGTAAAGATGCCCCAATTAAATGAATTTCTTTAACATTAAATTTCTTATTTATTTTCATATTAATATGAGAATTAACTTGTATACATAAGTAATTAAATATTGAAAAATAAAGTGTATTTTTTTCATGGTCTAGTCATTTCAATTTTCAATGTACTAATCGAAAATTCTTTAAATGTGGTATCTTCCCTTAATATATTATTTTTGAAAGCACTAGCAGTCCATAAAAGATTGAGATTCAAGAAATTATTATTGTAGACTTAAAATATTCGAAAAGGAACTCAAAAACATCTTATCTTGAAGTTATCTCTTAAGAATAATGCACTCGTGTGTTGATTAATTTTCAAGAACTACGTTCTATTTTATGATGGAAAAAATAAATGAAAAGGGCTTTTGTTACGTTTACCTATTTTTTAACATTTTCTGTGTTTTTCAAATTATGACAGAGAATTTCTGTGGACTTGTATTGACCAAATATTAATATCAAAATTAACTTAAAAAATTAATTAATTGAATAGAAAACAATGCATTGAAATACTTACAGTGAACTACCGTGGCATTGGAGACAACCTAAGAAAAATGCCACGAAAAAAATGATCATCTTCAACATATTTAGCGACGAAAATCATGCAATAAGTATCGAGGAGATAAAATGTTTATGATGTAGTTGCTACATTCATGCCTCATTATGACAGGCTTGTAAATTTCGAAAAGATGGGAAGAAGTATTCTAGAGCACAGGTGAAAGGTGATTGGTTGAATAAGCCTTAAGCTATTACGTGACAAACTGTTTTACGTCAGAAAGGAAAATTATCTTTTTTTCGTAGGATAAACATTTTTATTGAAAAAAAATATACATTTTCGATTAAGATAAAGTTTCCGGGGATTTGACATTGAAAACTTTCAGAGTTTATATTTTTTATAAGAATAAACTTGTGTGTATTTGTTTACCACTCTTCTTTTTTATCTCGTATCACGTGAATGGGAAAGGATTGAAAAAGTGTGTAGTAAATGCTTTATTGTAAATCGATTATCAGCTGTGTGTGTTAGAGAAGAATTATTTCTTTATAAATTGCTTTTTTGATCTCTTTATCAAAGTAAACAATCCTTTTTTTATTGTGCAATAGGTAAGCTTATATGAAGGACTAAAAAGTAATTAAACTTCATCTCAATAACACAGGGAGGGGGATATTCAGAATAATGTGAGAGAGATAATAAGTTGTTTGTCATTTTTTAGATAAAAAGCTTACTTCAAAATTGGAGGTATGAGGCATCGAGGGAATCATTCTTGTTTTATAAAGCCAACGGTTTCTCCTTTCCAAAAGATGTACAGCTAAGAGGAAAAAAAAACAACTTAAATACAAGTAACTCTAACTGGGTTTATGGGAAACGTGTTCTCTCTCTCTCTTAAATTATATAATTATGCGCTTCTGGTATTCCCACTGTATTTGAATTAATTTTGAGTGTGGGTCATTGAAAGCCATGAATAAATTGTATACAGTTTATTTCTGAAGTATGATGTATCGTTACTGCATTGCACATAGTGTTGCATTTATTTTCTTTAATATTGAAGAAATGCTAACCTTCAAGTCTCAAGTCTGATGGACTGTGTTTTGAAACCTAACCAATTTTACAAACATGGTTGTATGAAACTCAAGTCGTTTTATTTCGCAGTACTTAGCTGCTAAACGGAATTTCAGTGATGTATAAAAAAACAACCTTTGCAAAATTGTCGTATTAATTATATTCCAATGGAAGTTGAGAGTTTTGATTATTTTGTAAACAGAAAAGAGCCAAAGAATGGATTAAACTTTAAATTAAGTGTACCAGGACTTTTTCGAATGAGTAAATTAAACCCTTTCGTGGGCCATTTATTTCTCTTGTGAATTTCTCGCAGTTTCTTTTGTTTAATTAACAATTAAACAATAGCATTTAGGGAAATATATTTTATTTTGCCGAATTTTATGCTTACATTTAAATTTAAGGGTGAGAAGAATACTTCCCGTACACAACATACTTCGCCGTCACAAAGGAAATTAAGTTTAATGGTGATTATTTGCCATGCAACAATGAGAAGTATGTTGTAAAGCACAAGAGGACATCACATTCTGTATACATGTAGTGGGTCCTCTTTTCTTGTCCCTTTCTGTAACGTTTCCACATTTGATTTCCCACTCTGGCTAAGCGCACATCATCCTAAACTACATACTTCTTTACTTTGAAGCAAGCAGGACGTCCTTTCCTTTTTCTTGAGGAATATCCGTCTTTTAGCTGACTAGCTAATTCTGCGTGGAATGTTATCTGGTCTAAACTTCTGTTTCTTTTGTTCACTTGAGACAGTATAAAACTATTTATGATGGCAAGGTCGATAAGAAAATAAAAGATACGATGCCATCATTTTACAGATCTTCTTTCTTTTGATATCTTTGATTGAAGCGATCAACCCTCCCATGACATCATTATATACAGAGTCAGCTTTTGGACAAGGTACTTCTTCTTTAGTATCATCTTTTTTTGTCCAAATGTCATAATCACTGGATTATGTGTAACTGCACAAAACTGTAGAGGAAATTAGTCTTCCCATCCTTATAATAGCAAGGTCAATATATTATAATGGGTATTGAGCTTCCCACAGGTATATTTTGTAAGATCCTGTAGATGGGAAGTAATCTTCCCAAGGCCCATGAAAGGGTTAAGATTCCTCGTTTTCGTGACTCACTAAAAGAGCTTAGACTATTTATAAGACTAATAATGACAGATTAATTATTCTCGAGCTACAACAACACTTTTTGCTCTAAAGTGTTTTTGCCCTTCTAGTCGAAAATGGACAAAAAGTCATATATTTCACATACACACATACAAAATAAAGCACACAAAATACAAGAATTTTTTTTTGGGGCAAAATCTTAAGATAATTTCTTTAGAAAAAATTATAGAACGTTGTGTGTGAAATTTGGAAACTATTTTTATTTTTCTTCTCTTTTGTGAACTACAAAAACTCCAATTTGTAAACTATCTCTTTTGTCATCGTTCATGTCATAACTGTATCTGACTGTGCCCAACAGCAGATGCATCCCATTGCCACCACTAAAATTCAGTAGAGGCTTAGTGAAGAGAGAGTGAGGTCACTATAGGAAATCCCGTCCATGCTCTTTGACCATTATCTCTTTGTTAATGATGTCTTTATGTAGCCTAACTTAAATTAATGAAAAAACTGTTACATTAAAGAGATACTTTATTGAACCCAACCTTCAGTTTACTATTTTCAGTTTGATCTTTAACATCCACCTCTACAAAACTATTTTTAAGGGTGCACCGGTACTGCTAAGGTTCAGCTCTGTTGTAATCGCTGTTAAGGCCGGATGAATGTGAAAGGCTGAGCTAGGATGACTTTGGGATGATCGTAGGTGTGAGCCTTGATAGGTCGCTGTAGGTCTGACAAGAGGGGGCACGACTAAGGAAATTCATTTGGGGACAAGACTTGAGGTAATAGTAGTACTCCTTATAAGGGTGTTCAACCCTCAATGTAATTCCGCCAAATGGCGAGCCAATTCGGAGAAAAAAGGCTTCGAAATTCATGCTTAGCTTTCATACAATTAAATTTTAATTACCGTCTACGTCACAGAGGCATAGTTGGTAGAACGACAGTTTTCGAATCGGGTGGATAGGGTTCGAGTCATTCGAGCAACTTTTTTTTTCAATTCATTTAATTATTTTTAAAATTAAACAAATTTATTTATGAAAGGTTTATTAAGTGTTAAATGATATTTTATTTAAATATTTTGTATTTTATAAAGCAAAAAAATACTGTAATTATATAAATATTTATATTATATATTGCATAAATATATTTTCATATTAATAAACAATATATATACTAAAATATATTACAATAAATATTAAATGATATTTTATATAAAAATTAGTTACGAATAGTTATATAATGTGAAACACAACATATTATAAATGAAATTTTATATTTAATATAAAATAATCTATAAAATATATTGTTATTATAATTAAATTAACTATTTTATAATTAATGTAATAAAATATTATGTCTTTTTTATATATTATTAATTTAATTATTTTATAATTATGTAGAATATTTTAATAAGCTCTTTTTAAATAAATTTATTTAATTTTTTTTAAAAATTAAATGAATCGAAAAAGTTGAATGAGGTTAAATGAATTAAAAAGTTGCTTGCGTGACTCGAACACTATTCGCAAGATTAGAAAGCAGGCATCCGACAAACTATGCCACTGCATCACTGGAGGTAATTAAAACTTATATATAAAAGCTAGGCATAAATTTCGAAGGCTATTTTCTCCCAATTGACTGGCCATTCGGTGGAATTACATTGAGGGTTGAACACCCTAAGAAAGTACTAATATTACACCAAGTTTCGCGTCCCCAAATGGTAGTTAGGAGAGGAAGGTGCCAGCTCAGGTGTCGTCCACGTCACTTGACCATGGTTCAAAATTACGTGGTCCGTCACCAAAAGCCCTTGTGCAGTTGAACAGTGCGACGTTAATATTCCCTCAATCACTCGTCCCCAAATGAATTTCCTTAGTCGTGCCCTCCCCTTTTCAGTCCAATTGAATCTGGAAGTCGTTTGGAAAGAGAGTCGGTTGGAGTGTGCTGGAGCGTCATAGGGTATTAAAGTCTGTAGAATTGTCACTATAGTGTCTGTAAAGATTTTAAGCGTATCGAGAGTATCTGGGTTTCTCCTTTTGGTGTCTATTTTAAGGTGAAATGAGTCACTCCGACAAAAGCGACACGTGAGGAAGAATCATTTCTGTTTGGACGTAGCCAGGGTTACTACTCAGCTTTTGATCATAGCCACCTCTCACACGATGGATTTAAAAGCGTGGGAATTACGCCGGTCACTTCTCTATTGGCAGAATAAAAGGAGGTGAAAGGTTGACCTGCTAAGAACATAAGTATCAAAGTGTCCGGTCTCGCATTATTTCCCACCCCAAAACTACACTGCTGTCCACCGTAAATGCAACACCAAAAAAGACAAGAGATAGCACAACAAAATTTATTTTGTAGCTACCATGTTGACCAAGTATCAAATGATTACATTTATAGACTTCTGTGAAGTGGGGTTCCTACCAGAATCAGTAGCCAGAGTAGCCACCATTGTTGGAGATCACCACTGCCACATACCTCGACATTGATTCAAAGAAACTTTGGATGTATTCTTGGGGTACAGTAGACCAAGGAGCTTCGACACGTTGCCAAAGTTCATCTGGTGTGGCAGCTGGGGGCTTAATCTGGGTCAATCATGGAGCAACCATGCGCCACATGTTTTCTATCGGCGAAAAATCCAGAGAGCGAGCCGGCCAGGGAAGAAATTCAATCTGGTAATTGACGAAGAAACTTTGGACAATGCGTGCCACATGTAGTCGCGAATTATCCTGTTTAAATATGGCTACGGCCAAGCCCTGAAGGTAAGGAAGGACAACTGGCTCCAACACCTCGGAGATGTAGCACTGGCTGTTTAAAGTACCGGCAATGCGTACTAGAGGAGTGCGAGAGTGATATACAATACCACCTTATACCATAATACCCGGTGCAGGACCAGTGTGGTGGTGCATAACGCAGCTGTTCAGCCTCCTCTCTCCATGGTTTCTCCAGACTTGAATCCGACCATCGTGGTGTTGCAGACAGATGCGTGCTTCGTCAGTAAAGACAACTTCATTCCATTCTGCCTCCCATATCCTTCTTTCATCGCACCATTGGTGGCGGAGACGTCTGTGGTTTTGTGTCAAGGGTAGACCAAGCAATGGACATCTTGCGGACAGACTATTCTGCTGTAAACAGAGTCGAATGGTACGCGCAGACACTGAATGATGCGTTACAGACTCAATGTGCTGTGCTACGGTTCGTAATGTGACTGAGCGATCCGCCACTGCCATGCGCATAATTTGTCTGCCCTCACGTGAAGTGGTGCACTGAGGTGGATGCGATCGACCACGTCGGTCTGTCGTACCCTCCTGAATCCGACGGTCACAGATCCGCATTGCAGTTGTTTGGTTTCGTCCAACACGAATACCGATTTTCCTGAAAGATAATCCACAATCTTGGTAGGCCACTATCCTTTCTCTGTCGAACTCGGATATTTGATCAAAAGTTGATCGCTGTTTTCTACGAGACATATAACTGATCGTTTTTTGAAAAAACCACAAGAAAAACACAATTGCCGAACTTGAAATCGTCGAAATCTCCAAGCCTTAAATAGCGCTTTGAGGTGGCGCCACAGGCGCGCGTGATGCGTATCTGCGCTGAAATTTTAATCATTTGCTTTTCTCATTTCCGCTAATGCATGTTGTAAATTTCATGTTATTTGCATGCTTCTTTCAGGGTGTGGCATTTACGGTGGCCAGCAGTGTACATGACGGTTGAGATGTCACTAGTTCCCTAACAGGAAATGGGTCCTTTGGTGGAAACCACCGCAATTGTTATGTTTTGAGATAAATTATTTTTGTTTCACTATACGCACATGTATCCTGTATAGCAGTAATCCGCAACCCCAGGTCCGTGGATCAAATGGTGCTGGGTCGCCTAAAGAACACTAAACTATTGCCATTTTGTTTAAAGTAGTGCATTTCTCTCGGATTTGTACAACTTTCCATAGAAATCAGTTTATATTCCACGTTAAATCACTTTTATTCCTTTTTAGTGTAGTTATATTTTATTCTGAAGGCATATTTAAATGTAACTGAATTAAAACTGTTAAATTAAAACAATCTAAAATATAAACAATTAACGTGTCCCACCCCTTAGTGGCCGCGGTAAAATTATCAAACGTTCGCCTGTCCGCAGCAATAAAAAGGTTGCGGATCACTGCTGTATAGTACCACAAAAAATTTGGAAAGCACATAGTGCATCAGTTGTTTTTTTACTTTTTAAGAATTTTTACTTTTAAAGAGTCCGGTATGGAAAATATATCAGGAGTGAAATTTGTGCAAGCGTGTTAAAAAATGCGTTACGCAGTGTTATTAATAATCTATATATATATAAATGTTGTGTTGGTTTGTGTATGCTCGCATAACTCAAAAAGTTCTGCATGGATTTATCTGAAATTTTGACACAACGTTGAATTTGACTCTGGTTAGGATCTTATGTACTTTTTATTTCGAAATTTACTCTAAATTTTTTTTAATTTAATTTTTAAGTGATTTTTTAGTTATGACGTCATACGATGTCACGATTCGCTCTGAATACGAAAATTTAAACTTTACGCATAGTTTTTTTCCGAATTATTGTATATTTCTACTATGGTTATGTGTATTGGTTGTCATATTTATCTATTTTTTTGGTTCTTTGATACATATATATATAATTGGGTCTAATTTTCGAATAAATCATTTTCTTAAAATTATTCTTTTAACAATTCAAATTTTGTTTGGTAGGTTTGGCAACATTCCGATAGCTCTAACGCGGGATGTTTATGATTTTCCTTATAATTTACATCGTGCTTTTTTCTATAATTTTAAGCTAAATTTATTTCTCTTTTTTTTAAATTCTTGAAAATTATATTTGACATCTGTACGCTACTTATTTTCCTGCCAAATAGTTGTTAAAGTTCCTAACATTTTTGACGATAATAGAAGACTGGCCGATTGATCTCCAGAATAGAGTATTGAAATTTTCCTCCAATTTTATCTTCCTCCAGTAATCTTAAATTAAATTGATTCATGATATAATGTTCACGTTTATTTATTTTTTTAGTAACTACTTTTTTTCCGTTGACCCTTTACCTCAAATCAAAAGATGCCGCGATATGTTTTCAATGTTTGGAATGGGCCATTTGGCGCAGTCCTTTTTTTGGGGGCGACTAAAAGCGGTCACCAAGGTACTTCTTTTGGAATTATTTAGTTTAGAATGAATTCGACATTTCACCGTGACATTTAGATAAAAATCGCCAAATCCGAAGAAAAATCGTCAAATACGAAGTGCCCCCCTCCCTCTGTACTACACTTGAACCTTTAACACAATATTTTTATTTCTGCATGGCGAAATTTTAATTTGGCAAAATTAATCGACAGGATTTTTAATAAAAATGTTTTTTTCTCTGTTTTAGACAAATTTTTAAATTTAATTTGATACTTACGTATTATCACAACAATCGCCAATGTTCAAGGCAACTCGCAAAGTTGGCGATCCCATTTTCGCATTTGTTGTACGCGCTTAATTGACAATCATGTGCCTCGTTTTATACAATATCGCCAATAGGTTGCGATAATACGTAAGTACCTTTCGTTTGATGTTACTATTGAAATACAAATGGAAAAATAAAGATTTTCTGATATATATCAATATATTTGAACTTTACTTTGTTTTTTAAGATTTGAGTTTATTTTATAACTTTCTTAAGCAGATTCTATTAGTAATTTGTTAACAAAACACTTGAAGTTATTATGGTTTGCTTTTGTCAGGGATGTAACTACCGCCGTATCAATGATGCAAGGGCCCCAATAAGTGTTACTACAATCCCTCTAACATGGTGCTCATATCTAAAAAATGTCCCCCAAAAGAATTTAAATACAGGGCCCACTCAGAGCTGTTTTGAAATTTCATGTGTTTTTATCTTAACCTTTTTAAGTGTAGTCAATCGGCTCTCTTCACTGCATAAAATTACATTGCAGAAAATTGAACTTGGGTAATACGGGCCAAGCAAAAGCAGTGCTAGGGGTAATTGCACATCAAATAGGAATAGACATCAGTGAATAAGCAAAACAGACAGATGGCTCAAAATGTATTGAGAAAGCAGGTGGTCGTAAGATTGTAATTATTTTACAAAATTATGCTTTCACATTGATAAAGATAGTTCAGTTCTTTTTATGTCAATTAAAGTTAGTATTGTATTTTGTTTTTTAATTTATTTTTAAGCTCGGGATATATATTTTGGATAGTTTTGATATACAAAACACTAATTTAAATTCTGCATGCTATGGATTTTTTTTTTGGCATTATTTCAAAATCTCTCCACAAACAAGTAATGTACTGATTGAAATTTTCCATCTGTTTTATCTCTCTCCAAGGATCCTAAATTAAATAAATATATAATTTTTATTTTTTTTGGTAATTCCCTGAAGGCGAAAATTTAAACTTTACACACAGTTTTTTCTGGATTCTTACATAAGTTCTTATTCAATTGGGAATGCCAGCACCTACCCGAGCTGAGATTAGCTCATTTGATTTGGATTTGCGCCGTGAACAAAGTTACAACATCAGTGATTTCCAGTTGTATGTCCAATCAAACATTCCCACAGTTTGAGAAACACTGGATTATGGACAAGGAGACAGCCTTTGAAGCTTGGGAATCATTTAGGAAGCAGTTTGAAGCAACTTCAAAAGATCAGTTGTTTAAAATTTGCACAGAGTTTTTTGCATTCAGCTGGGTTCCAGGAGAGGATATCTCCACACACATTGCAAAGCTAAGAAGTCTTTGGAATGAATTGAATAACGGACTTGAGTCTAGAGAAGAAAGTAAATTGCCAGATTTGATGCTAGTCTGTAAAGTTTTACATATTTTGCCTTGTCAGTTTGAAACCTTTAAATCCAGTTGGATGTTGTTGGCTAAAGATGACAAGAAGTCATTTGAAGAATTGACAGTGCAGCTGTGTATGTTTGAAAGAAATTTTACTAAAGTTGAAGACAGTAGCAAAAAAGCCCAAGAAGCCTTAATAGCTACAAAATCAGAAAGGCCCAAACAAGAAGGCAAATATAAGTCCAAGTAGTCAAGAAAAGAAGATAGCTGCAATTACTGTAAACGAAAAGGACATTGGGTAAAAGACTGTAGAAAGTGGATTTCAGATGGAAGACCATCAAAGAATAAATTGAGTGATACACAATCAAATACAGTATCAGCGAACATAGCATTGATGTCTATATCTGAGGTAGTCTGTACATCAGAGACTAGCCTGACATCATATTGGATTGACAATGGAGCTACTAGGCATGTTACGAACTGCTACACATATTTTGTTGACTTCATAAAATTTGATAGTCCTTGTGTGGCATTAACGCTGCAGGAAATGAAACATTAGCTGCCCTTGGAAAAGGCACACAATAAAAGTAAAATCAACCATTAATGGAAAATGCCAGGAAGTCGTTCTAAAAGATGTTTGGTATGTTCCAAAGATTAATAGAAATTTATTATCTGTACTTGCCGCTCAAGACAGAATCCCAAACAGTGAATTTGTGTCGACTCCTACTGAGTGCTGGTTAAAAGTCAATGATGATGTGGTGCTCTATGGCTCTCGCAATGTAAATGGTTCCTTATTCAAAGCAGATTTTGAACCAATTTTGCCCAAAGAAATGATAGAATTTCATACTGTTATAGCAGACAGCTCTTTGCTACAGTTGTATCATGAAAGATGGGGACACCAAGATAAACGTCACATCCGAAACATGCTTGAAAAGGAATTAGGCATCCACATCAAGCTAGATAAGGAATTATGTGAGCCATGTATTTACGGCAATGCATACAGACTATCATTTGGCAGCAGGAAGAAAGCCTCTGAGCCTGGTGAACTGATTTCTGCAGATGTTTGTGGACCATTTGATGAGTCATTTCAGAAGAAAAAGTACTTGGTTGTATTCAAAGACAGCTTTACAAAGTTTCGCTATGGTTACCTAATAAAAGAGAAGTCAGAAGTAAAAAAGGTTTTAGAGCACAGGCTTGCACATACAAGAACACTGGGGTATTCTGTGAAAGAATTCCTCTGCGATAATGGTGGAGAATTTGATAACAAAGATGTTCATGAAATTTTGCATTCAAATGGAATTACTCAAAGGCTCACAGCACCTTACACCCCAGGGCAAAATGGAGCCAGTGAACGAGAAATGCGAACCACCATTGAAATGGCCAGAAAACTCAAATATTCAAATCCTGAGGTCAGTTTCCCTACAGCTATCTGGGCTGCATTAGTTAACTCTGCCATATATATACTAAACAGAACAGGAAAGTCGTCGGTAGAAAATACAAGTTCATATGAGCTTTGGCTCAAAAAGAAACCCCGGTTAAAACATCTGCGCATAATAGGATCTCCATGCTATGCTCATGTTCCAGCTCAGAAGAGAAGGAAAATGGACAAGAAGGCCATCCAAGGGTACCTTGGGGGATATGATGGAGATGAACGATACAGAATCTGGCTAAAGAAAGAACACAGAGTAATTTTATCTAGAGATGTAATCTTTCAAGAAAAAGCAGGGAAGTGTGATGACCGTACAGAATTAAAATTAGAAGACAGGATAAGAGAAGATACAAATCAGGGAAAGTATGAAGAGCAGCTGATAAAAATTGAGGACAATCCTATAGAAAAGACACTAAGCCAAGAAAACTTAAGTGATTCTGAGACTGATAGGGAAGAAGATGCTGAACCTACATCAGATAATAGACAGCTGAGGAACCGCTCACTTCTGCAGAAACCAAAATGGTTTGAGGATCATATTATGGAAGCAGAGTCATATTTAGATGACTATAATCTGAAAGATATGAAGAAGCAATAAACTCCAAGGACAGCACAAACTGGAAGAAAGCCATGGAGAGTGAAATGAATTCATTAAGTGAAAATCACACATACTTGGGAGCTATCAGACCTACCAGTTGGAGCTAAAGCAATACCCTGTAAGTGGGTTTATAGACTCAAAACAAATCCAGATGGCAGCATCAATAAATATAAAGCAAAACTTGTTGCAAGAGGCTTTAGTCAACGCCAGGGCATTGATTACAGTGAAACATACAGCCCAGTAGCCAAATTGGGAACAATACGGACAGTTTTAAGCATTGCAGCTGAAGAAAGGATGCACTTGACTCAATTTGATGTATCAACAGCATTCCATTATGGAGATCTGGAGGAAACCCTATTTATGAAACAACCAGAAGGTTTCAAAGATGGCTCAGGAAGAGTATGTAAACTCAAGCGCAGCCTGTATGGTTTAAAACAATCACCACGCTGTTGGAACAAGTGTTTTGGTCAATTTTTAACAGATCTTGGCTTTAAAGCAAGTGAAGCTGATCCATGCCTATACATTCGGGAAAGAAAAGGTAGAAAATTATTGATGGTGTTGTATGTTGATGATGGATTAATTGCTGCAACTGACCAACAAGATTCTGAAATGTTCATCAAGGAGCTGAAAACAAAATTCAAGATATCAGTAGGAAAAGTTTCCTGTTTTCTAGGTCTTGAAATTGAGTATCATAAAGACAACTCAATAACTATCAATCAAAAAGGATATGCCAGAAAAATACTTAAATGTTTTGGATTTGAGGAATGCAAACCTGTGGCAACGCCCATGTTAAAGGATTGCAGATTGCAAAAGTCTGAAACCAAAACTCTGATTTTCCATATAGGCAAGCTGTTGGTGCCCTTATGTATCTGATGGTGGGAACCAGGCCAGACCTTGCATATAGTGTAGGATTTCTTTCGAGATCACTTGAAAACCCATCTGCAGAAGATATAGTCAAGGTGAAGAGAGTATTCCGCTATATAGCAGGCACAGTTGGATATGGAATAACATATCATGCTACAGAGACAAAAGGTGTGCTTCATTGTTATAGTGATTCAGATTTTGGTGGATGTACCAAAACAAGTCGATCAACCTCGGGATATGTTATGATATATGCTGGAGGAGCTATCTCATGGCGCAGCCAAAGGCAAGCAATTGTTGCCACTTCAACAACTGAAGCTGAAGTTATAGCAGCATCAGAGGCAGCCAAAGAAGTAATTTGGCTCTGCAGACTGATTCAGGGCATAGTGAGAGAAATTTCCACACTTCAAGTGGACAACAGGGCAGCAGTAAAGTTGTCACACAACCTTGAATATCATCGAAGGACAAAGCACATAGAAATAAAACACTTCTTTGTGCGCGAAAAAGTCTTAGAGGGAAAATTAAATGTGAAACAAGTGTCAACTGAGAAACAAGTCTCTGACATTCTGACAAAACCCTTGATGAAGTCCAGACTATTGACATTGTGTAATCAAATGGGACTGTTTTGACAAAATCCAGTTAACAAGGGACAGTGTTAAAGATTATGACTTAATATCTAATGCTAACAGGATTTTGTTCTTATGCTAATAGATGGCGCCAGTATCTCTCATTTGTATTTGTGGTTTTTCTCATGTATTTTTCACTCTAGCTCTTGTCACCAAGTGTGCAGGTTGTATCCTATTTATTTTTCGTTAATAATAAAACTTAAACAGAAATAAATGCTTGCCTGAAATATTCAACATTGTGGCGACATGTGCATATATTACAGTTGACTAAGAATATGCCTGTCCAGCTTCGAAACGATCGATCAGCCGAGGTATTTTCGGGACAGTTACTGGACATTGTAAATGGACAACTGCCAATAGATGAGACAAGACAAATTTCATTACCTGATAATTTTTGTAATTTAGTGACATCAAAAGAGGAACTTATCTCAAAAGTATTTTTCCTAATATTCAAATTAATTATAGGAATCACAACTGGCTCAGTGAACGAGCTGTCCTTGCCGCAAAGAATAAAGATGTCTCTATCAACTTAATCATTTTATACAGTCAAGTATTCAAAGTGAGGAAATTATATATAAATCAATAGACACCGTTGTGGAAGCAGATGACGTGGTCAATTACCCATCAGATTTTTTTAACTCTCTTGATCTTCCAGGAATGCCACCACACATATTAAAATTGAAAATAGGTGTGCCAGTTATCATGTTGCGTATACGCAAAGTTTTGGATGATTGACATTATAATGTCAATCATCCAAAACTTTGTAATGGCACGCGACTTGCTGTTAAGAAATTCATGAACATCGTAGTAGAGGCAACAATATGAACTGGGCCTTTCAAAGGAGATGTCCTGATTCCTCGAATTCCCATGATCCCAACCGATACACCATTTAAATTTAAAAGATTGCAATTCCCAATTCGATTGGCATTTGCAATCACAATCAATAAAGCCCAAGGTCAATCGTTAGAATTGTGTGGGTTAGATTTAAGTGTGGATTACTTCTCACATGGACAATTGTATGTTGCGTGTTCCCGTGTTGGCAAACCTGAAAACCGTTATATTTACGCAAACAATGGTAAAACAAAAAATATTGTATACCAACAAGTATTGCAAAAATAACCCTTTGCATTCAAGGATTACAAAGTACAGATATTTCCAATTTGTGTATATTTTTAACTGTGTTTAAGACTATTTTTTTATTTAAATTAATGCTATTTTTTATCAGGTTTGGGCTGTTTTCAATTTCTCTATGTTTATTATAATTTTATGAACCTATTTATGTATTTTTGCATTTAATTTATTATTAAAATTATTTCTTATTTATTTTTGTATTTAATTAATTTTTGCTTATGATTGCTTCTTATATATTTTTGGGATTTTTATCTGATTTTTGTTTATGATTATTTCTTACATATTTTTGGGATTTCATCTGATTTGTGTTTATTATTTCTTACATATTTTTGTGATTTGCAATGCATTTCACTGATTGAGATCTTAAATAACTTGAAATCACCTGGTTTTTCCTCATGTTTTGAAACTCAAATTAATTTTAAGTTCTCAGACCTCCATCTCTGTAATTAAACCATACTATCCATTAAGAAAATTATGCCCAATATAAGATTCACAATTGGCTGGATGGACCAGCTCTTTTTTTCCCCATTTAACCAGACTGAGCCACAGCAACGTGTGGCAGGGTACAGCTAGTAATGAATAATAAAAATTAAAAAGAGATTATTCTTTATTTTAAATTTAGCCTTATATTTACTCTAAAAAAATCAGTACCAGGCACTTTCCATCTGGTTCTGCAATTCCCACACATTGTGAAGTGGTAGAGTTTCTATTCGAAATCGGCATACTTGCATTCGCTCATCGATCTGATAGAGTAGTAAACATGATTGACCAGAAAAATGACCCAATGATTTTATTCCATTCTTTTGTGGCTCAATGCCAATGTTTCATAGAGCTAAAACTTCCATTCGCTTGTAATATTTTTCTTCATCAAATAATCATTTTGCTTTGATTTTGTAATCACTTACTTATATCAACGTTGTACTTACGTAAGTAAAATTCGATCTGATAATTCTTTCTTAATGCGCAAACTGTTATTGCTGGTAATATATATATATACTCTAGCTGGTATACCCGTTCTTCGCACGGGTGAACTGAAAAATTAAACAACTCAGATTGAAGGATAAAGAAGTTTTTAATGAGTTAATTTTAAGTGAATTGCAAATTAAACAAAAAAAGCTTTTTGCATATCTCAGCTGAAGCAAAAATAGAAAGAAAAAAATACCTTCTTCAAATTTTAAGTCTGTTGATCTAATAGCTGATAAAAAGGACTTTTTTTTATATTTATAACTACCCGTAACACTCTTGAGGGTCGATTTTTGAAAATACCTCCCTAAGCTGATCTCTGCTCAACAAAAGTAACACATTGTTAAAAGTTTTGTGACGCTTAAAATATTGTAAATAATTAATATCTGAAAGTGTCATACATTAATATTACTTTCTGTTGAATTTATTTTATGTTAAAATTGTAATATTCGCAAGCTATGCCGTTTCTTAAATAACAATGGCGATTCAATGAAACACATAGCGAAATGTTGACGATAGAGTCAAGTTGGCAAATGTCTAGCTACTTTCATAGCTCAAGATTTATTAGAGCGTTGTAAGACTCGCCGTGTAGGGGAGCGATGCACGTTAATGCTTTATCTACAGCATTATGATTTACTGCAATTTTTTTCCATGCAATATTTTTTTAGGTCACTACATTGAAAATTAAGGGACATACATAAACAAAATACTCCACTCCACTTGGGGAAATTTAATCCGTTAGAGCTAATAAATTAGTTAAATATATTCAACTGTAAAATTAATTATATACACCATTCACTTAAAATAAAAAGTCAAACCGTTTTCTAAGGTCTCCATAAACATACAAAACTATTAACTATTAACTATTTTTTGGGACAAAAATGATAATCTTTGCAATCCGCTGAAAACGCCGTCAGCTGAAAACGCAATATCTGCCACAAAACTATTCGCCTTCCCCGCTAAAATACTCATCATAGAACCCGTGCTGTCATATATCTTGGAAGAGTGGATTTCAAAGAATATTCCAGCTAAGTATTGGTAGAATATTCCTGCTAAATTGGTGTGGCGTGGTAGTTAGGAGAAGGGGGTGCTAGCTCAGGTGTCGTCCACGTCACTTGACCATGGTTCAAAATTACGTGGTCCGTCGCCAAAAGCCCTTGTGTAGCTGAACAGTGCGACGTTAATATTCACTCACTCCAAAGAATACAGTACAGTAGTTATAATTGTTTTTATACTTAAAAATGCAATATCTGTCTATTCAATTAAAATTATAGTCTTATAATTAACTACTAACCACACAAAAAAATTTTGAAAATTTGTCCAAATGATGTAGTGTGAAAGAGAAAGTTTATTCAGACAGACAACAAATGCGTCTTATATGTATATAGATATAGATATAGATTTGTTTCAATTCTTGTGTATTATTACTTTTGTAAGCCTCATGACATACTTTATGGTGTACCAGTCTTTTAAAGCTGACAAAGCCACATCAACATTTAGCTGGGTATAGCTAGTTATAAGATAAAACAAAATCTTAAAAAGGTATCAAAAATAAAAGAAGGCTCAATATTTTGAATAAATCAGTGTAAACATTTTTGTAAAACACAATATATATACATTAAAAATATTTATTTTGCTATTCGCATTTCATACATCAAACAAAATTTTAAAAATTGTCAAAAACAGTTAAAAAACATATTTAAGAAGAATACCACTGATTAATTTTGCGAATGACATCGCAATGTGTAAAAAAAAAATTTGCAGTACATAATCGCCGAAAAAATGTAAGTACTAAAATATATAACAAAAAAATAAATATTATATATTGAATTAATTAAAGATTACTGAAGGGAAAGATAAAACAGGCTAAGGTCATACTCATAATATTAATTTCATATTGATAGGCTACTCATTTTTGGCCTGATTTTGAAATCACGCCGAATTGGTATCTTCAAGTTTTTTTCTCGTGGGATTAAGGATCTAAACAAGTATAAAAAATCGAAATTTAGAGATTTTAATTATGTTACAATATTTTTTCTAATAGTGAAATTAAATTATATAAGTTCATAAATAATTATTTGGCAAAAAAATAACAAAGCACGTATTTTATATCTAACAAATTACACAAACAAACAATAACTTCGTAAAATTGAATTTTACAATAAATGAACATATTTCATAAAATCTAAAATTATTATAACATTTTTTTAATTTTCCAATTTTAAAATCCACGAAAAATTTTATCAAATAACTAGAAATCTATTTTACCACGCTAGTAAGATAAATCTTATACCGTAATAATACTCATTTCATGATGAAGAGGTTAAATATTAAAAACATAATTAAAATGAATAATGCTAAATTTTAAATACAAATATTCGTACAAATATTAAAAATGTTTAAAAATATATTCGTTGTTTTCATTATTCATTTATCTGTATAAAAATATTAATATGTTTCATACTCACTTTTATACTGAAGTCAATGAATTTAAATTCAATAAATAAACAGTAATCCTTCAATTAAATAATTACAATAATAGTCAAATTAAAAATTCACTTAAATAAACAAAATCCAGTACACACAAGTTGAACTTCCCACGTGGTCAATTTAACTTTACTTATGTATATAACTACACTCTAATACTTAATGTACAACGCGTCACATTTACAATTACAGATGTACTGCTACTATAACGTATTGGTGACGTGACTCACAAAATTATACTTATCCAAAAAGCGTCCAACGCGCACATAATACAGTCAGAAATAGTCGATGTATTAGTGTATACGTGTACACAGGCTACTGCGCGTGCGCTAGTCTGGCTCTCCATAGCTATAGATATACTATTATCATTAGCATGTCGGTGACGCGAACCGAGGATTTTACCCTCTACCAAAACGCTCAACGCGACTAAAGAAGTTTTCACTTCAAAAAAATGATTTATTCGAAAAATAATCCTAATTTAATATCAAAGAACAGAAAAATTGAATAAATATTCCAACCAATAAACATAGCTATAGTAAAAATATGTAATAATCTTGAAAAACTGCATGTAAAGTATAAATTTTCCACTTAGTGAGAAACGTGACATCATATGACGTCATAACACTGGAAAATCACTTAAAAATTAAATTTAAAAAATTTAGAAAGAATTACGAACGCGAAACCTATTTAACCCATGTAATTTTGTATACGTGTACCAAATTTCACGTTATTTGGTTGTCTGGATTTTGAGTTATAAGGGAACAGACAAACAGGCAGACAACAAATGCGTCTTATATATTATTTAATTTAATTAATTAAATTTAATATTAATTTTAGCTCTAGATTTTTTTATGCTATTTGTTTCATGTCGAATTTTGATGTTCAAGTGACACATAGCTGTACTTGGTTACTATATATATATATATTTGCTAAATTTTTTTTTATTTCAACTTTTTTTTGTGTGTGTGTGTCATGTCATTCTGATGTTAAAGTGAGACAACGTTGTACTTAGTCATTTCAAAAATTTTTTTTTATTTTGAACGCAATAACTTTATTCATTATTTTATAACTGTATCAGGTCATGAATTTGGTGTTTAAGTGATACTATTTTTTTTCATCAGACATTAAGCATACCTTTTTTTCACCTTTCAAATTTTTTTTTTCCTAAATTGTTAAACATGTGTCATGTCGTATTTTTCGATGTTACAGTGATACAGTTTTTTTAGTTGGTTAATTCAAAAAAAAATTAATTTTTTTTTTTTTTGCTTATGGATTTTTTTAAATATTTTATTGTGTCATGTCCTTAATGTGATGTCAAAGTGATGCAATTTCGTAGTCTCATCGCTTAGTATCATTTTAACTTTATTGATTTTTTTTCTTCGCATACATACACGTTATGTTTTTAACCTTCAAGTGTTTGCTCCTTCAGTATGCTTTATTCCTATACATTCATTTGCATTTTTACTCTTACATTGTTATGTTGATATGAGATAAGGACTTTTTTTAATGCTTTCAGTCGTTTGTCAATATCTTATGTTTTCTCTGTGAGCTGCTTATTGGTGTGTTTTTTTCTAAGGACACCTACACTGGTGTGCAAAAATTAAGGAGAGACGGTTTTTTCCATATAACGTTGTACAAAAGCTTTTCAAATCAATACATTTAATACCGTAAGATCCCCAATACGTAAGGACATGTGTAATATGTAAGCAACACTTACTAAAAGAGAAATCAGAGGGATAAAAAGAAGCTTGATTGAAAAAGTAGCATGGAGCGCAATGCGACTGAAGGCCGAAACATCCCTGTGATGGGTGTCCAGCAAGAAACATCCGGTCTTTAGTAGGGTATACGATCTCCCCTGACTGCTAGGCAGGTTTCACAGCGTCTGCCCATGCTGAGAATGAGGATGTCAATGAGTTGTTGAGGCATTGCTACCCATTCGTCTTGCAGCGCCAATCGAAGCTCCTGAATCGTTACTGGTGGTAAGGTACGAGCTGCCAAGCGTCTGCCTAGAAATTCCCATACATGCTCGATGGGATTGAGATCCGGAGATCGTGCCGGCCAATCCATACGTCCAATATCCTCACTCTCTAAGAGCTGTTCGGCAGCTACTGTGCGATGACATGGTGCATTGTCGTCCATGAAAAGGAACTGCAGACCCATAGCGCCTCTAAAAAGACGGACGCCTCTAAAAAGATGGAAGAAGAATCTCGTTACAATAACGGGTCCCGTTGACTGAACCTGCGTCGAAGATGTGAAGGTCTGTACGACTACCAAGCATGATGCCTCCCCAAACGAGAACATCGCGACCTCCATACCTGTCCCTTTCAATGATGTTCGAGGGATGATTGCGGCTTCCCCGCTCTCTCCAGATGAGTATGCGATGAGAATCGCTACTCAAACTGAATCTGCTCTCATCTGTAAAGAGTACTCGTCCCCATTCATTGTCTCTCCAATTCCGGTGTTCCCGGCACCACAGAGAACGCCTTCTCGGATGGGCAGGCGTTAAAGGTACACACCGTACAGGGCGTCGTGCAAACAGACCACCACTGTGCAGTCTTCTGGCCATGGTAAAACGCAATATCGGTCGTCCAGTCGCCTGTATCGTGTGTCTAGCGATTTCTCCCGCTGTCTGCCGCCTGTTTCTTCTGGCCTGTAAGACAATGTACCGGTCATCTGCGGGTGTGGTTCCTCGTGGACGACCACTACTGAACCCCCGGATAGCTTTTCCTGTAGTTTGAAATTGTCTCCAAAGTCGTGAAACGATGCTGTGAGCAATTCAGAACTCTGCAGCCACACTTGTCACAATGCGGCCTTCCTCCAACTTCCCAATGATTCGACCTCGGGTAAAAGCATCCAGATGTCGTCTAACAGATTGATTATTCGCCATTTCTCGCTGAGGCAGCAACTCGGTGTGATTTTAACTTCTATACGGCGTGCAATCTCTTTGCCAGAAATACTGATCTTACACCGACAACATGCTTTATACTACTCAGACACTCCCCCATTACGTCTACCTGCATATCTGCGCATGTGCTACCGTACATCACCTTACTTAATCTCCTGATTGGTCTTTCTGTCCGCTCTGCCTCTTCGTTCAGCTGATATGCTAATTTTTCGACATCGTCCTTATTCCATGTAAATTTTTTAACCAGTGTACTCGTTATATATATTTATTCTTTATCATTATCCGTAAATTTTTGTTATCATAATTGTGTATTTTCATTCGGTTTGTAACAGTCTCGGTTGGCATGCAGTCATCTCGTTGGTCATATGTTTTTTTTTTTTTTTTTTTTTTTTTTAGTAAAAAAAAAATGGATGGAAAAGAAAGAAAGGGAATAGTGCAATTTAAAAAAAAAAATTTTTGCCAAGCTTTTTTGATTTTCTTACGTTTTAGTGGTTGGTGGACGGGATGGAGACCTCGGGTGTCTGAAGCTCGATAAAAGATTGAGAAATTTTGTTCTCTCTCTTTCATATACCTTACTGATTCTGTCTCTCCTAGGAGAGTGTTCGTGTTTTCTCTTTTCCAGGACTTTATGACATGGTAATTTCCTGTGCATTGGGTCTAGTTTGCACCACGAGAGGAACCCCCTACAAGATTCTTATCTCTCCAGTACACCATTACAAGGCCGAGCTCATTCACGGAGCCACATCATCTCTAAATACACTGCAGACTGTGACTCTACGCTTCACTCAGCTTTTGCACCACGAGAGGAACCCCCTACAAGATTCTTATCTCACCGGTACACCATTACAAGGCCGAGTTCATTCACGGAGCCACATCATCTATATAATATTAAAGACTGTGACTCTACGCCTCACCTAGCCTTTGCACCACCAGAGGAACCTTTACAACATTCAGACCCCAACCGGTTTACCATTACAAGGCCGAGTTACTGCATGGAGCAACTGTGTCTCTATAATACTGAATAATGTGACGCTACGCTTCACCCAGCCTCAGGAGTCTTCACCAAGATTAGGACGTTTCACAGTTATCGTTTTTATTTTTCCCTTTCAAGACGTGGACAGTCGTTCATGACCAGAAGTTTGCGAGTGCTCGGCGGAAGGACGACGGGACTGTTGGAACCGCTGTCACTATTGCATTTATATAACATTTACATTTTTCTCAATAATTTTTTTTGTCTCTTTTATTTTTAGTTTTGTTAATCTAAAAGAGGGGAGGAGTGATGGAAGGCCGGTCGGTGCCTGAGATACAATTTTAAACTTACATCTGCCCTGTTTACAGGGAACTAAGAATTAGTAAAGAATGTGGGTGCTTCTCCAGTTCATTGCACTCTCTGGTGACAAGATTGCATTCTCACGCGGATTGTGAGTTTGCCGTTGGGCAAATCAGAGTGAGGGATTGGTACAGTAATAAATTCGCAGCGGATTCTTTCGGAAGTAATGCGGTCAGCTTTAAAAGCCCTTGCACGCTATTTCTCGAGGCTCACTTTTCCCTTTCCTTAGATTTACTTGCCAGCACCACTCCGCTACGAGCGGAGAATCTTCATCCATCAGGTCTCCCTCCGTCCTCCTCTCACTCAGATAAGTACCATTTTTTCTTTGTTTTGGTTAGTTTCAGTATGCCATTATTCTAAATAAAATTATATTACCACTATACAATCAGACTTTAATTTTAGTTGAATCATTTACTCTGGTTGTAATCCAAAGATCTGTAGGAACTGCGGATCATAAGTGATTCGAAGCCAGTTAATGCCTCATGGGTGAACTTTTTCTGAATCACTTGGCGCAGCAGTTGTATCACAGCCAAAATAAATAAGGAAAAAAATTTCTTTACTTTATATGTGTGCCGCCGAGTTTAAAAGATGAATAATGCATTTCGAGCATGTTCATCAAACCATGCTCCAAGAGTCTACAAACTTCAATTTTCACATGTGTCGCGTGATTTGAGACTTTTCTTTAAGGCTTATTGTTTCTCATATTTTAATAATTTAATGTAAATGAGAAAAAATTCAATAGAAAGTATAAAAGAAACCACTAATACAAGGAAAAATACTTAAGGATATCATTATTTCATTACACACGCAATAAATTTGCATTGTTCATATAAAAAGGAAACTTTTGTCACAGCATGTATTGTGTTGTTGATATTCTCTTAATAAACTACAACGCTTTCTCAACAAACAACACATTTATTTTGCATTAACTAAAACTAAACTCTTTCACCTCACACACAACTTGACAAATCTCTCCTCTTTCGTACACATCGCTCTCTCGCTTTGATGAACACAACACTGCTATATTGAAACAGCGCAATCTATTTCCTAAACATATTAGATGCAACTAAAACTTTCTAAGGAGAAGGGTGGGGTTTAATTATATTTATTAACTTAGAAAAAATATTTTTCACACATTTTAACTGGTTAAAAAGCATAAAAAATTCAACTCTCTTCAAAATTTAGGGATCGAGTGATCTATTTTGATCTCTCTACCTGCCTTGATTACACATTAAATGGAATTAACCCATTAAAGATTCCTTTTACAGCTGGATTATGGATAGAAAAAAGTCAATTTTTTATGCTTATTTTAAACACAATAACACCAATCGCACACAAAATTTCCTAAAAATTAATGTGACTAATATACCGGTAAAGTTGGCTTTCAGTATGGCAGAAATCATTAAACTTTAAAGTCAATTCCTATACTAACTATAAATATAAAGCTTAGAATACTAGATTTTATCTTGAATAATAAATTTTATTTGTACCTTTCGCATTTACATAAATTATTAATTAAAATTTGATCATGTATGATAAATTCGAAAACACGGAATTGCACATAACCCAGCATCACAATCTGGAGAGTAGAACCTTGTTTCTCTTCTTCCCTTTACTGTCTCTCTTTGAGCAGCAAATAATACACTGTCGTGTTGGATTAGTTTTCTCTTCTCTATTGGGGAAATGTAGCTAAACAAAGTGTCTTTCGAACAAGCGTGAAGGGGTCTTTTTTTTTTTTTTGCAGAAAATTCCCCCCGAGTGGTACTTTTTAGTTATTCGAAACCATAAAAAGCTCATGTGAAATAATATGGGAAAGACCGTTTGCACAGTGCCCTAGCTACACTCAGGATGAACCTGAATGGTAAGTTTCGCCTGCCCGAGCTCAGCTTGGAAAAAGCCGGGAAGAGGTTAATCAGATGTTCTCAAACATCCATCATTTTTATCTCCTTGGTCGTTGCCTTCACTCTTACGTAACTCATTTTCGTTAAAAGCTCTATCGTACACTGCTGGTCACCCAAAATGAAACACTTGAAATTTTCCTCGCGCTATATCATGGTGGGACATGCAAATGTCAGTTGTATGCGTCGGGATTTGAAAGAGGAAACGTGGAAAATTTATATATATACTAGCTGGTATACCCGTTCTTCGCACGGGTGAACTGAAAAGTTAAACAACACAGATTGAAGGATAAAGAAGTTTTTAATGAGTTAATTTTAAGTGAATTGGAAATTAAACAAAAAAAGCTTTTCACTTATCTCAGCTGAAGAAAAAAAAGAACGAAAAAAATACCTTTGTTAAATTTTAAGTCTGTAGATCTAATTGCTGATAAAAAGGATTTTTTTTATATTTATAACTCCCCGTAACACTCTTGAGGGTTGATTTTTGAAAATACCTCCCTAAGCTGATCTCTGCTCAGCAAAAGTAACACATTGTTAAAAGTTTTGTGACGCTTAAAATATTGTAAATAATTTATAACTGAAAGTGTCATACATTAATATAACTGTTGAATTTATTTTATGTTAAAATTGTAATACTCGCAAGCAACGCCATTTCCTAAATAACAATGGCAATTCAATGGAGAAAATAGCGAAATGTTGACAATAGAGTCAAGTTGGCAAATGTCTAGCTACTTTCATAGCTCAAACTTTATTAGAGCTTTGTAAAACCCACCGTGTAGGAGAGCGATGCACGTTAATGCTTTATCTACCGCATTATGATTTACTGCAATTTTTTTCATGCAATATTTTTTTAGGTCACTACATTGAAAATTAAGGGACATACATAAACAAAATACTCCACTTAAGGAAATTGAATGGGTTAAAGCTAATAAATTAATTAAATATATTCAACTGTAAAATTAATTATATACACCATTCACTTAAAATAAAAAGTCAAATCGTTTTCTAAGGTCTCCATAAACATACAAAAACATAAGACACTTAAATTTTGACATTAACTATTTTTGGGGGACAAAAATGATAATCTTTGCAATCCGCTGAAAACACTGGCAGCTGAAAATGTAATATCTGCTACAAAGCTATTTGCCTTCCCTGCTAAAATACTCATCATAGAACCCGTGCTGTCATATATTTTGGAAGAGTGGATTTAAAAGAATATTCCAGCTAAGTATTGGTAGAATATTCCTGCTAAATTGGTGTGGTGTGGTAGTTAGGAGAAAGAGGTGCCAGCTCAGGTGTCGTCCACGTCACTTGACCATGGTTCAAAATTATGTGGTCCGTCACCAAAAGCCCTCATGTAGCTGAACAGTGCGACGTTAATATTCACTCACTGAAAAAATACAGTACAGTAGTTATAACTATTTTTATACTTAAAAATGCAATATCTGCCTATTCAATTAAAATTATAGCATTATAATTAATTACTAACCATACAAACAAATTTTGAAAATTTGTCCAAATGATGTAGTGTAAAAGAGAAAGTTTATTCAGACAGACAACAAATGTGTCTTATATGCATATAGATTTGTTTGAATTCTTGTGTATTATTACTTTTGTAAGCTTCATGACATACTTTATGGTGTACCAGTATTTTAAAGCTGACTGAGCCACAGCAACATTTAGCTCGGTATAGCTAGTTATAACATAAAATTAAATCTTAAAAAGATATCAAAAATAAAAGACGACTCAATATTTTGAATAAATCACACAGTATAAACATTTTCATACAAACACAATATATATATATATATATATATTGTAAAATATTTATTTTACTATTTGCATTTCCGACAGACATCAAAGAAAATTTTAAAAATTGTCAAAAACAGATAAAAAAACATATTTAAGAAAAAATACCACTGATTAATTTTGCCAAAGACATCGCAATGTGCAAAAAAATATTTGCAGAACTGAATAACCAAAAAAAAAATGTAAGTACTAAAATATAAAAAAAAATTATATATTGAATTAATTAAAGATTACCGGAGGAAAAGATAAAACAGGCTAAGATAATACTCCTAATATTAATTTCATATTGGTTGGCTACTCATTTTTGGCATGATTTTGAAATCACGCCAAATTGGTATGTTGCGGCCAGTCTAATGTTATAGTAATGTACCGAATTAGAGGTACTTATGTATTATCGCAAACTATTGGTGACATTATACAAAATGAAGCACATGATTGCTAATTCAACACACACAAAGTTGGGATTGTCAAGGTGGCGAGTTGTCTTGAACGTTGGCGACTGTGCAAAAATACGCAAGTACTACAAAAATTATCCAAAGTATATATATCCCGAGCATAAAAATAAATTGAAAAAGGAAGTACAATACTAACATTAACTGACATAAAAAGAACTGAACTAACTTTATCAATGCAAAAGCATAATTTGAAAAAATAAGGTACTTACATATAACCGCTACCTATTGGCGATATATGAAACGAAGCACGACTCAAAATTCAACATATATATATATGACATGTAAAATTAAGGTTGTCAACTTGGCAAGTTATTTTGAATGTTGGCGATTGTCAGGATAGTACAAAAGTTCCAAAAATAATTTATCTTACGACCACCTGCTTCCTCAACAAGTATTTAAGCCATTTGTCTGTTTTGCTCATTCTCTGATGCCTATTCCAGTTTGATATGTAATTACTACCAACACTGCATTTGCTTGGGCAGTATGATTACCCAAGTATGATTTTCTGCATGGCAATTTTATGCACTGAAGCCAATAGTATATCCGTAAGGTTAAAATAAAGACACATGAAATTGCAAAAAACCATATTATTCGGTCAAGTGTAGTATAGGGGGGCTATACTTGGCGCAGTCCTTTATTTTGGTTACTAAAAGTGGTCTCCAAGGAACTTTTTTCGGTATTATTTATTTTAGAATGAATTCGATATCTCACCATGACATTTAGATAAAAATCGAAAAATCCGAAGAAAAATCGCCAAATCCAAAGTGAGCCCCCTTATACTACACTTGAATCGAACTGAAATATAACCCTTATCAATGAGAAGTTTTAGTTTGTCAAAATTATAATCTTCGCATTCAAAAGAAATAAATAAATAAGTTGTAATTTGCAAGCAAAATCACACACATAAACATCCCGCGATAATACCTAAATGTTGCCAAAACAACAAAACAAAATTTTAGTTCTTAAAGAATAATCCTTAAAAAAATGATTTATTCGAAAAGTAATCCTAATTAAATATCAAAGAATAGAAAAATTGAATAAATATTCCAACCGATAAACATAGCTACAGTAAAAACATGTAATAATCTTGAAAAACTGCATGCAAAGTATAAATTGTCCACTTAGTGAAAAACGTGACTACATATGACGTCATGACACTGGAAAATCACTTAAAAATTAAATTTTAAAAAATTTGGAAGGAATTATGAACGCCAAACCTATTTAAGAACCTTTCTCTTGTAATTTTGTGTACGTGTTCCAAGTTTCACGTTATTTGGGTGTCTGGATCTCGAGTTATGAGGGAACAGACAAACAGACAACAAATGCGTCTTATATATATATATATATATATATATATATATATATATATATATATATATATATATATATATATATATATATATATATATATATATATATATATATATATATATATATATATATGTATATATATATATATATATATATATACACTGGTGTGCAAAAATTAAGGACGAAGTTGAAAAATTAGCATATCAGCTGAACGAAGAGGCAGAGCGGACAGAAAGACCAATTAGGAGATTAAGTAAAGTGATGTACGGTAGCACATGCGCAGATATGCAGGTAGACGTAATGGGGGAGTGTCTGAGTAGTATAAAGCATGTTGTCGGTGTAAGATCAGTATTTCTGGAAAAGAGATTGCACGCCGTATAGCAGTTAAAATCACACGGAGTTGCTGCCTCAGCGAGAAATGGCGAATAATCAATCTGTTAGACGACATCTGGATGCTTTTACCCGAGGTCGAATCAATGGGAAGTTGGAGGAAGGCCGCATTGTGACAAGTGTGGCTGCAGAGTTCTGAATTGCTCATAGCATCGT
Organism: Trichonephila clavipes; assembly: GCA_019973935.1. Taxonomy (NCBI): domain Eukaryota; kingdom Metazoa; phylum Arthropoda; class Arachnida; order Araneae; family Nephilidae; genus Trichonephila; species Trichonephila clavipes. The sequence goes on along the minus strand of BMAU01018008.1, from coordinate 742,984 downwards.
TTCACGACTTTGGAGACAATTTCAAACTACAGGAAAAGCTATCCGGGGGTTCAGTAGTGGTCGTCCACGAGGAACCACACCCGCAGATGACCGGTACATTGTCTTACAGGCCAGAAGAAACAGGCGGCAGACAGCGGGAGAAATCGCTAGACACACGATACAGGCGACTGGACGACCGATATTGCGTTTTACCATGGCCAGAAGACTGCACAGTGGTGGTCTGTTTGCACGACGCCCTGTACGGTGTGTACCTTTAACGCCTGCCCATCCGAGAAGGCGTTCTCTGTGGTGCCGGGAACACCGGAATTGGAGAGACAATGAATGGGGACGAGTACTCTTTACAGATGAGAGCAGATTCAGTTTGAGTAGCGATTCTCATCGCATACTCATCTGGAGAGAGCGGGGAAGCCGCAATCATCCCTCGAACATCATTGAAAGGGACAGGTATGGAGGTCACGGTGTTCTCATTTGGGGAGGCATCATGCTTGGTAGTCGTACAGACCTTCACATCTTCGATGCAGGTTCAGTCAACGGGACCCGTTATTGTAACGAGATTCTTCTTCCATATGTGCGTCTTTTTAGAGGCGCTATGGGTCTGCAGTTCCTTTTCATGGACGACAATGCACCATGTCATCGCACAGTAGCTGAACAGCTCTTAGAGAGTGAGGATATTGAACGTATGGATTGGCCGGCACGATCTCCGGATCTCAATCCCATCGAGCATGCATGGGATTTTCTAGGCAGACGCTTGGCAGCTCGTACCTTACCACCAGTAACGATTCGGGAGCTTCGATTGGCGCTGCAAGACGAATGGGTAGCAATGCCTCAACAACTCATTGACACCCTCATTCTCAGCATGGGCAGACGCTGTGAAACCTGCCTAGCAGTCAGGGGAGATCATATCCCCTACTAAAGACCGGATGTTTCTTGCTGGACACCCATCACAGGGATGTTTCGGCCTTCAGTCGCATTGCGCTCTATGCTACTTTTTCAATCAAGCTTCTTTTTATCCCTCTGATTTCTCTTTTAGTAAGTGTTGCTTACATTACACATGTCCTTACGTATTGGGGATCTTACGGTATTAAATGTATTGATTTGAAAAGCTTTTGTACAAAGTTATATTGCAAAAACCGTCGCGTCCTTAATTTTTGCACACCAGTGTATATATACGAGGTGTGTCTGGAAATTCAGTACCGTTTCATTCTACAACAGCCTAAGCTGTAGTATTGGAATTTAATCCGTACTTATACGTGTCTTTAGTTGATTGTCAGTTCAGTGACGCCATTAAAGTCGGATTGTGTTGTTTTTCAAGTGTTATTGAGTGTTCCAAATTTTTAAGACGATTGCCGATTCTGTCAACAAACCGAGACTTTTGGTTGGTTGAAGTTGGTGTAAGGATTTGCAGAATAAGAAGCCAACTCAATGTTGACCTCGTCGTCTGACAGAGGTTTGAAATTACAAGATCCATTGCCTATTCTATGATCCACGATTCCAGATAAAAAAAAATCCCTAACTTTACAAAAATTTTAAAGAATTCAACTATATAGAAGTTACTTGCCTTTGAAGTCCGATTGAATATAATACTACAACAGTGTAAACTGTGCTAAAACTTCTTTATTACTGTCTTTATTATTTCGTATGTTACCACTAAGACTGGAAAACTGTTTATGATATAATTTTCCTTATTACTGTTACTGTTAAACGTATTGACAGAAAAATTATCAAAATAAAGATTCATATTTGAATGAAATTTGGGGGAAAAAGCTTCAATAAATAATTCGCTGCAAAAATTTTTTAAAAAAACCCAGAAATATTTTTTTAGCAAATGTAGTAATTTCTAAGATGCCGTTGTTGTTCAAGAACACAGTGGAGGACAATAAGATTTTAAACAATCCGGGTCCGTGAAAAGTACTGGCGTGAGCTGAAGCTATTATTAATTCTGATCGTTTTGTGACCTTGAATTTAGAAGCACGAATCCCCCCTTTTTATGCACGAATGCTTTTTTGCGGTAATACGTTAAAATTCGACAAGCGTACTTTTTGACTTTGTTTTAAAAAAATGTATTCCAGTATTGATTTTTATTTTAGCAACTCCAGTCCGAAGGAACTAATTTTTCTAAATTGCTCGAAATGAAGAAATTAAAATATAATGCTCTTGAAGGAGGAAAAACTCGGGAAGAAACAGTAACGGCAAAGATAATTGTATTAAAAAAACATATTTTCTAACGGCAATTTGATAAAAACAGTAAAATATTTATAATTATTTCCAGTTGCGGTTATTACATCGCGGTTTACAGTTAAGCAGCTATAAAATGTTATATAATGTCAGGGAGAAATTTTCATCTTTAGAAAATATTGCGAACTAATTCGGATCCGTATTTCTTGGTGGGATTAGTATATAACCTATCCTTTTTTTCATAACTACCATATGATTATATAAACATATTTAAATAAAAAAAAAGAATGATAGAAAATTAACGTGAGAAATGATTATGTATATTTTATAATAATGAATAACTTCGAAAAACTATCTTAAATTTCATTCCGCTTTTATTTATTTATTGTTGTTGTTAAAAATAAAAATAGCATGCGAAGAGTTTTGTATAAATCTACTATTTTTGAATTCAGTTTGCTGTTTTGTTGTTATGATTCTAGTAACTTAATTTTTTTAGCTTAAAAGGGAACCAAGGAAAATCATTTGGGGATGAGACTTGGTGTAAAAGTAATACTCCTTTAGGGTGTTCAACCTTCAATGTAATTCCGCCGAATGGCTAGTCTATCCGGAAAAAATAGCCTTTGAAATTTATGCTTAGCTATTATACAATTAAGTTTTAATTACCTCCAGTGACGCAGTTGGTAGGATGTCGGCTTTCTGATCGGGTGGATAGGGTTTGAGTCACAGAAGCAACCTTTTTTTCCCAATTTATTTAGTTTTTTTAAAAATTAAATAATTTTATTTAAAAAGGACTTATTAAATATTTTATATAATTATAAAAAGTTAAATTAATAATATATAAAAAAGACATATATTATGTTTATTATATTAATTATAAAATAATTAATTTAATTATAATAATGTATTTTATAGATTATTTTATATTATATGTAATATTTTATTTATAATATATTGTGTTTCACATTATAAAACTATTTGGAACTAATTTTTATGTAAAATATCATTTAATACTTATTATAATATATTTTTTGTTATAAATATTATTTATTAAAACAAAAATATATTTATGCAGTGTAATATAAATATTTATATAATTACAGTAATTTTTTGCTTTATAAAATACAGAATGTTTAAATAAAACATTATTTAACATCAAATAATGCTTTTATAAATAAATTTATTTAATTTTAAAAAATAATTAAATGAATTGAAAAAAAAAGCTGTTCGCGCGACTCGAACCGGATTGGAAAACAGTCGTCCTACCAACTATGCCACTGCATCCCGAAAGGTAATTAAAACTTAATTGTATAAAAGCTAAGCATGAATTTCGAAGGCTATTTTCTCCGAATCGACTGGCTATTCGGAGGAACACCGTAAAGGAGTACTATTACACCACAGGTCTCGTCCTCAAGTGAATTTCCTGAGTCGTGCCCGCCCCTTGTAAGATTAAATTCATTTACCTCAAATTCTTATCCGGAACATGAAACAATTTTTTTACCTTACTTATTTTCAAGCGAATAATTTATTTCAAAATTTCTTTTATGTCCCAACCATTATTTTTCATTAAAAATACATTTAATTTAAGATATAATGCTCTTCACACAAGAAAAACGTAGTTTTTACACGTGTGGTAAGTCACCTTAAATTTCTACTACCTAAATAGAATTATTTACAATATTACTTTCAAATTCCCTTCAACATATTAAAAACTCGAAATATATTTAATTAAAGAATATAATATCACCGGTATATTAATGACAATGCTTATTGAATTTTAAATGCTTTTTTCTAAAAAAAAAATTATTAGCGATATATTTAAGTTTTTGATATAAACTTTCGTCGAATATCTTCTTACTTAAAAGCTTTTGCTGCAGTTTATTTATAACAGTAACAATAATTTTTTCTTTCCTGTGGTGAATTTTTTGTCGTTTTAGTCTGTTATATGATTTTTTTGTTGCTGTTTTAATTTAAAGTAACTATCTCATACCTGAGTGAAATAATTTTCGCAATAAATGTTTTACTCTATCTCAGTAAACATACTGGCCAATTAACTTGTCCCCTCATCTAATATTTGATGCTTCTGCCCCCCTCCCTTTTGCTTTGTATAGAACATTAACTCGTCGTGGTGCTGATGTAATAAGCTATTGACATGCCTCTACAATGATTTCAGACCATGCTTTATGAAGTGATATTTCTAGTACTTTGATATTTGTTGGATGGTTAAATGCCCATCCCACATATTTTCGATTACACTTGTGTCTGTACTTTTTGATGGCCATGTGACCGCGGTAGCCGAGTGGTCAAGGTATCGTCACGAGTCTGGCCTTGTCACGAGTTCGAGCCCACTACCACTAAAAACCCACCGTGTAGGAGAGCGATGCACATCTGTCGAGAGCTGAAACGTCCTCCCGTGGTGTGGTGTGGTAGTTAGGAGAGGGGGTGCCAGCTTAAGTGTCGTCCACATAACTTGACCATGGTTCAAAATTACGTGGTCCATCGCCAAAAGCCCTCTTGTAGCTGAACAGTGTGAGACATAAATATTCACTCACTCACTTTGAGGGTCATTTCAGATGACGAAATACATCATGGTTATGGTTTCACCAGGTCTCTACAGTTTGGGCACGATGAGGAGTAGCATTGTCGTCCTGATATATTCCGTCACACCATCTGGAAACCAATCTTCTATTAATGGAAGATTTTTTTAGATGAGATAAGTACCCATTCCCAATTCTGTTACCCTTTATAGCAATAAGGGGACCGAGATCCCATTCCTCCCAAATGCTCCTCAGATCATTAATCCTTTACCACCAGCCTTCACTATTAGTTGTATGCTAACTGGATGAAGAGCTTCATGTTTTTCCCGAAGAATTCTTTGTCTGCTATCATTTGTGAATAGTGTAAAACGGCTCTCATCAGTCCATACAATTTTTTTCCACACTTTGATGTCCCAGAATTGGTATTCCTTAGCCCAAGCATAAAAATTTTTTCGATATAAAGGTGACAAATAGACATTTCCTGTTGATCGTCGACATTCAAGCCCGAAAAATTTTAGTATTGATCTATGAGAGAAACGATTTCCAATTGAACTTCTTTGTATTTTGTACAGTTGTCAATCGGCTGCTTTTCTTTCATGATCCACTTCATTTTCCTGTCATCACGTTTAGTCATTTTCTTGGGTCTATGTCTCCTATAGGATGAAGCTTTTGAGCTACTTTTAGTTAAATATGCTTTATATATCCTTATTACGCTTCTGCTTGATATTTTAAATTGTTTTGAACTTTCAGATACTTCCGCGCCAATTTGTCTCAAAGAAAAAGAAGCGATCTGCGTTCTTTTAAAATCATTTTCGCTTTTGTTTATGACATCGCAAGATTAAAAAAATATTGTTCCATTGGAATAAAGCAATAATAATAGATTCAATCATTCTGACAAGTAATTTTTCTAAGATATTATTATTAATATTTTCTATAATTGCAATTTAAGGAAAAATAAAGACAAAAATAGATTGCATGTGACAAATCATTTAACCACTATGTAATTCAAATTTTTGTAGAAATATTGTTATTGAGGATACACAGATCCTCTAATTTAAATAGAATTAGTGTGGCCTGTAAAAATAAAAAATTATCTAATGAATCTAAGAGCAGGAATGAATAGATTGGAATAAATCATTAAGAAAAGAGATTTTGGACCGAATAAGAATTTTAGCATTAAGAATTCCACAAGAACAAAATTTCAACATACCTCACTTGATTCCACGATCTGATTCGAAAAACATATTGGGAATAAATCAAAACAAAAAAAATCTGTTGCCAGATGCTTTAAAAGAAATTCGTGGAAAATAAGAAAATAATTAAATGCATTGGGGCAGCTTCACTTCATGAGCCAATAGTTATAAATTTATTATCTAAATATAATATTAAACAAAACTATATTTCTAAAAATAAAACTGTTCTATTTGTGTTTAGAGGTACCATAGGTTCTAGTAAAATTATTAATGAGTTAAAATTAAATTCAAAACTCAATATTCTAAAAATTTTCTTAATTTTACTTGAAAATTTAACATATTACACCCTTTATCTCTTTTCCCACAATTTATTCAAACGGGCTTTTTAAGCACAGGTGTAGCTAGTTCTGATTGGGCCCTGTATCAAAATTCATTTGGGGTCCTTTTTTAGATATGACGACCCTTTTACTGGGACAGTAGATACACATATTAGGGCCCCTGTAGTTTGGAGACCACGTATCATTAAAACGGTAGATACGGCAGTAGCTACGCCCATGGTTTTAAGTCTCTTTAACTGATCATCTGTGAAGACACACACAACTTTCGAGTAAATTTCAATCACTGCTGCCCTTAAAAAACGTTTAAGACTGTTCTAGTTGGAATGCGATTTTGGTACATCTTTGCCTCCAATACTGACCTCAATTTAGGGCCAAGTGGACGTAAAAGTCTCGAAGGCTGGAAGGTCAATCTTTGGATTTAACGAAGTGTTATGCGACAAATATACCAAAAAATTTAAAAAATGCAACTTGAAAGTATGGGTACGCGTTATACTCCGGATTTTACGGTATGTGATTTCAATGTGCTTAAGTGGTATTACGTTTACTCTTAAGCCCAATGTTTAGTTTACGCTACGTATTAAACTTTTTTTGAATATGACTTAAACAATAGAAAGTTCGGGTTTTTTTCAATTACCTTTAAACGTCCATTGGTGTAGTTTCGACACATAACGATATAAAATAATTGTAATAATTAAATAACTGCAGGATTACTGTTCAGTAGGGTTTAGTTTTAGGAACTCTAATAGTATTTCATGTAATTATCATACACTGGTGTAAGAAATTAAAATAATTTGCAGACTTGATCGAATATCTCTAGAACTACTGGACCGATTTTAATGAAATTTGATATGTACATATATATATATATATATATATATATATATATATATATATATATATATATATATATTCATACAAAACAAATAACCATTCAACAATTGCAATACACACGTATGATCGTGCGTAACACTCGTTGGTGTAGGTAGGTATGAAACAACGGTTGCAGAGCAAATAAAAGAAATGGTTTAATGGGGGTATGGCCCCCTCTTGCTGCTATACAAGACTCGCAGCGTGGTGTCATACTTGAAATAAGGCAGTTTATCCGTTCTGGTGTGTGTGTGACAATTAGTCCCACTCGTTCAGCAACGCTGTTTTCATTTCCGGGATGGTTCTTGGAAGTGAGTTGCATTTGCCCTCCCCAGAGCGTCCCAGACTTGCTCTATAGCAGAGATTCCCAAACTTTTTTGTCTCATAGACCCCTTGTCATGTTTTCGGTTTCGGGTAGACCCCTGCTTACCTAATATTGAACTTTTGCAAATTTATCAACTTAAATATCTTTCTGATAGCTGGTATTACTACTTACTTTAAAAGAATTAAATTTCAATGTAGTGAATTACAGTATTTAAAACTTAAGAAGCACATGGTAATGAATTAAATTAAAATAAATTTATTTAATACATAAAACAACCGTTACATAAAATAACTGAACAACAAACAAATGTTTTTAATGAGAGGGATGAAACTGGTGCTTCAATAACAAATTTCCAATATTTAATATCAATATAGTCAGGTTTAACCTTAAATCTCCTGATAAGTGCCCAGTCTCCCCTTCTTTTTTTTTTGTTTTTGAGATTTGCAAACTCACTGAAACTCCCTCTCACTAGGAAAATGAATCAAAAACTTTCTGACGATATTCTATAATTCGTGATAAATAACAGGCCTGTCTTTTTAAAGCCAAAATTGCTGACATCGGTCTCTAAACTTCATTTTAAGATCGTTAGGACTTATTCTGATCAGCTCCTATTATAATAGGACATTTTTTTTCCAACGTGACTATATGAATTCATTGTCTATATATATTGTGGCATTACTATAAAAAAATCTCAAACCTAGTTTCAAAATCCAATTAAAGAGCATTTAAATTTTGAATGTAGGTTAAAATGTCCTGACAGATTGTCTGCGACAAATTGAGAAAATTCACGATGCCCAATATTTATATATTATACTTCTTTAAATTAATTCTAGCAAGAAATGCTGAAATTGTCATTGTCTTAATAAAATTTATTCTGTCACCTAGTAACCACAAATTAACCTCATTAAATTTAATAAATACATCTGTTAAATTGGTAAAATCTGGTTTCCTCTAAATCAAAATTTTTTTAAAGGTTAAAGTCATGCTTTGGTTTAATGATAATCACTATCATAAACCCCCATTTACACCTCAAGGACACCCAAATTATTTTTTCGCTAGCGTGGACCCCTTGCAGATCGTCATAGACCCCTGGGGGTCTATATAGACCACTTTGGGAATTACTGCTCTATAGGGTTGAGGTCTGGAGACTTGGCTGGCTAATCCATACGGCGAATATTCTCACTATCTAGAAATTCGTTGACCAGAAGAGCTCTATGTGGTCTCGCGTTATCGTCCATTAAAATGTACTCAGGGCCACATGCAACTCTTAAAAGATGAACATAGAGCTCCAAGATCTCATATTAGCGGAGTTACCTCCCACCCCCTTCACCCCACTTGAAAATGAAACAACAAAGCCAATTTAAAACAATAATTCTAGCAAGGAAATTCACGGAATCTCCAAATAGATGGAAAATCTTCTGACCTAGCTTACAAGTGATTGAACTAGTAAGTTTAATTTCTAAGATATTAAAAAGATCCCCAGAAATACTGCAAATTATTACAAAACTTAAAAGTGCTGAAGATGAAAATACCAAAACCTATCTTCTTGTCGAAGCTTTGCTTGATAAGAAATAACTGTAGCTTCTGTTATTGATATATTTCTTTAAATTAATTTTTAATATCTTATTATCACTGACTGTTCTTTCTTAAATTTCTCTAAGTACAAATTTTATCCAAGCTCACTCCCAACATCCAATCAAGAGTCTTGCATCTGAGAGAGAGAGAGAAACCCCACCTACTTTCATCAACCATGTTTCAACACTAGCAGAAATACAATTCCAGATAGAGGATGGAGGGATAGTCGTATCCCATTTCCTTAACCGATGTAGCATCTGTAGCATCTAAGATCTCATCCCCATACCTCACACCAGTCACAGAGCCTCTTTCAAAGATATGGAGAGATGAATGGCCATCGAACATAAAGCCTGCCCAGACTATTCAATCTCCTCCGCCACAATTGTCGATTTCGTGGACATTAGACAGTACGTAGCGGGTCCCTGGTTCTCTCGATATGAACGTACTGCGAAAATCGGTGTTTAGGCTGAAACGGGACTCATCATTAAACAGAAGGGTCGCCCATCGATCCATACTCCTATCTCTATGCTATCTGTACCATGCTAAACGGACTCTTCTGTTCATAGACGTGAGAGAGACGCAAACAGCAGGTCTTCTGGCAAACAACCCTCTCTCACGAAGTCTTTTTGAAACAGTCACTCATGATACATGGGTTCATACAAGAAACGAGAGAGCTAAGCTGTAGCCCCTCTATTACGCCTCGCTATAATCGACAAATGCGATCTTCTCTAGCCGTCGTGGCTCTTAGATGACCTTGCCTAGGCTTTCTCTCGATGGATCCTCGATCTACAAACCTGGACTTGACATTGGCCTGCTTCTAGGCTCACCACAATTTGTCACCTCATTCCATCGTGATTTGCATTTTTATCTAGAAGCAGTGGTTTTTCATTCAGTTCGGTTCCTTTCGTACATTTCGATAAAATATGCAAATTCTCTTAATTTATATTTCATCAGTGTATATTATGACCCTTTATATCAGTGCTCCGCAACCTTTTTATCGCTGTGGACCGGTCAACGTTTGATAATTTTACCGCGGCCCACTGAGGGGGGGACACGTTGATTGTTTATATTTAGATTGTTTTGATTTAACAATTTTAAATTAGTTACGTTTAAAAATGCCTTCAGAATAAAATATAGTTACACCAAAAACGAATAAAAGGGATTTAACATGGAATATAAAGTAATTTTCCATGTTAAGTTGCGCACATCCGAGAGAAATGCACCACTTTAAATAAAATGGCAATAGTTTAATGTTCTTTAGGCGGCCCGGCACCATTTGATCCACGGACCGGGGGTTGTAGATCATTGCTTTATATCATAAAAAACTGACGTTGACCTAATGTTTCGAGAAGCTTGTTAGACCATTGCATTGTCGAAAAACATTTCGAGTTACAAATCTGCCAGGAACACCATTCTGTGCAATCCCTAGCTATGCATATATGAGGATTTACTGGAATGTTAAAAATTTCATCTACACTTTCTTCAGATTCTCCGCAGTCACTTTCACTCAATCTTATGTCTTTATCAGAATCTGAATTGGAACAAGACCACCACCAACAGATTCATTCTCAGAAAGTTCTTGCAACAAATTAGCAGTTTCATCAGGGTTCAGACCTTTTTTATGAGTCATCGTTTCAAGTTGTTTGCTCTGTATAAGGTTCGAAAATCGAATGAAATTTTTTTATGAGCAGGTTAGCATATGCTATGTAACGAAACACTTAGACACAATGATTTTAGTATAGCTGACTCATTTCCGCTATGAACCCATTAACATTGTATTCAAGGTCAAATAAATGTGTGATATTACTTCCGGAAGCTTGTTTTATTTCTGGTATCTACATAGTGCACTATTTTTTGCTGAACGACAGCTGTTTATAATGATAAATTCCTTGGTGTTGAAACGACACCAGTGGACGTTCTGGGTATATTTAGTTGCAAAATCACTCCTTATTAACCTAGAATCACAAAAAATTTTCTGCGTAATCTCTATGGAAGATGATTAAAAATCCCAGCATAAATGCAAAAAAGAGAGCAAACTGAGCAGGTTCCGGTGTCCAATCGACACCGACGAACGCTCTAGAGCGGGGGTCGGCAACCTGGGGTACAATTCTCAGTGGCACTCTACACTTCTCTACACATTTGTCAATTTTTGAGTGAATGGATGTTGATAAATTTGTAGTGGATCTAATTTGACAAACGGCTTCAGAGTCATGCGCATTTACGGAATCACGAAAAAATCTGAAAGAAAACTCCAAACATAAATTTACAACTGTTTTGTAAATTATTGAATGCCATTGCTGAAAGGAGCGGTTTGAGGAGAAAATATTGCATGCACTCTGCTATTTGTTTTTGGTTCTATATGTCTGAGTAAAAATTCTTTCCGCATATAAAAAAGATTTTGAGTCCGCAAAGAAATTGTTTAACACAACTGAATGCTCCGAATCGAATGAAATTGAGAATCCCAAATTACACCCCTGATTTTGCGATATGAATATAGAACGGTGCAGATACAATGTTCGAATTAAAAATTTTATTTGTCTTTTTATTTAAATATTACGAATGGAAATACTTATATTTTATGTTGTCTGTTTCTTATTCTAATAAATGGGTTTAAAGATGTATAATATATGTACAACTTTAATTTTTGTCGAAGAAATCGTTTTATTTTATGCTGTTTATTTTTATGTTAAGAAATATATTTAAATGATGCAAAATTAATGTATAATAACTGTAAACGCGTATCTATATTATTGATCCCCAATTATGTAACTCTGCATGTATTCTCGCGGGATTCGAATTGTTTCAAAGTTGCCCTGCTGTGGGGCCAGTGGCGTTACTAGGTATCCAAAGGTGCTGAAAAAAAAGAAGGCCCTATCTTGATTGGATTCTATCAGGAAAAAAAGTAAAAATATATGAATATTTTAAATATATAAGGCTCTACAATCTATGTTTACTCTTTCTTGGCATTGTTTGCACTTAAACGCACCACTGAGTTTCTTTCTTTTTATCCCCAATTTCTGTTTTATAATTTATGGAATACAGCTTGCATGTACTCGCTCGCGCGAGTACTCATTGACGTTAAAAGGAAGGAGAAACGTAATGCTACGCTACAAAACGTCGCTGGTAAATTTCTGGTTATTTATTTGGGAGGATCGAACTTACCCACCATAGAGCTTAGAGCTACAAAATGGTTCACTAAGAGTGACAGGAAATGATACTAAAAATATGCACGAACAAGAAAATGCAATACAATATTATTATAATTATTTTTTAAAAAATAAAACGCCTCTGCAAAAGAGCAGAGGAGGGGGATAAAGTAACATGTTTATTGCATGTAATTTTGCGAAATATTAAAACAGGAAACTAGCTTACTATGAATCACATTGTTATTAAAAATAAAATGTAACTAAGAAGGAATTGCCTCTTGTGTAGGTTTTTTAAAATGTCATGATAAGTATAGTAAGACTTTTCATGAAACTTTAAAGTAACAGTTTATAGGGGAAGAGAAAAAAAATTGAAAAAAATAAATAAATAATATAAACTTTTTTTTTCAATAAGTAAAGTTCGCAACACTAAACAAACAACTGAAAGAATTTAGGGAAATTCCGAACAAGTTCAAAATTATTTTCTACTGAGTTGCCATGATTATAGTTTGTTGCAACCTTTTTATATTTTTTCTTAAATTTGAAAGAAATTATCGCAAGTTCGGTTTGCTTAGTAATCAGAGTCCGAGCCCCCCCAAACTTAAGGGCCCGGTGCACGGCACCACCTAGCCCATTGGTAACTACGCCATACAGTGTGGCACCTTGAATTATATTGGTAGATTGGTTCGGCCCGCCACAGCTCAAAGGTTGCCGGCCCCTGTTCTAGAGTTAACATTTAAAGTATAGAAATAATTGAGACTTAAAAACAATGTAAGCAACTATCAATAAAATTTATTCGAATAATCAATATGAAAGACAGTACAGTTTTGCTTTTGCATTTACATTTACATTTACATTTTTTTTTTTACATTTTCTTTTTTTTATCTACATCAGAGCAGGAAGTAAAACGTCTGATTGCAGGAAATCTTGTGCATTTGAAGCTTTCCACTTTCTGACCTTTATTCACTGCTAGTTCTGAAACAAAAAAAGTTACGTGTTTATATTCAAAGAAAAATGTTTGTTTTATTTCTTAACCCTTTATCTACCGCATTATGATTTATTGCAGTTTTTTTCATACAATATATTGTTCGGATCACTACATTGAAAATTAAGGGATATACATAAACAAAATACTCAACTTTGGGAAATTTAATCCGTTAGATCTAAATAATTTATTAAAGATATTCCACTTGTAAAATTAATTATATACACTGTTCACTTAAAATAAAGAGTTAAATCGTTTTCTAAGGTCCTCATTAACATACAAAAAAAAGAAGCTTAAATTTTGACATTAACTATTTTTTCGGGATAAAAATGATAATCTTCAGCTGAAAACGCAATTTCTGCTATAAAACTATTCGCCTTCCCCATTAAAATACTCATCATAGAACCCGTGCTGCCATATATCTTGGAAGAATGGATTTCAAAGAATATTCCTGCTAAGTATTGTCAGAATTTTCTTAAAATTGATTATTCTATGTTATTTTAAAGTGAGTGGTACTTATAAGTACCGTCGGTTGATAAAGGGTTAAGCTGGTTCACCCATGTGACAGCCTGTTTTTTAAGCATTCTTAGAGATTTTTTTTTTTTTTTTTGACGACCAGTAAAAAGATGGAACTTTAAGTTTTTTTTCATCATTTATTTATATGTATTTTAAGAGTATGTATATAAATGTTTAGCCAAAAATATCCAATAGAACGTAAGTTATAGTGCTCTGCACACACCCGCTTCGAATAAATGGAAGCTCACTTTCTTCACGATTTTGGCTGATTGGCTTATTTGAAATTTAAAAAAATTAACGCCGTTTTAATCTATAAACTTAAATGCACAGAATGGAGTATACTCAATTGAAAGTATCAATGGAGGAAAGTTTAAAAACACACAGTTTTGAGAAAAACGCGTTTAAAAAAAGTTTCAAGTTCGATTAAAACAATGAAAATCTTAACTCAGCGCTCCGAAAAGCTACTCTTCTAACACATGCTTCTGTAGAACGCGCGCGCGCGCGATTTAGAATTTTAAAAAATCCCTTCACCACCGTATTCTAGACATGTTAAAAAAGCAATTTAGGAAAAAACAAATTTTTTTTAATTTTTTAAACCCATTTTATGGGTGAACCACCTTAAAATAATTCGAATGTATTTAAATTGTTTTAGATAAGGAGCGATGACATTGATTGGGTGTATGCTCGTAGTTTCATCAAAGCTATTTTAACAGCTGCGTTATTACTAAAACACTGAAATAAGATTTTGCACATGTTCATTACTATTTTAAAGTTGTGTCACAAGCTTTTAGTTATTCTTAGAAAATGGACTAGAATCCAGTTAGCAATAAAAATAATTAAAATCCTAAGACAAAAAGACAGCTTTGAACAGAGGGGCTTAACCTAGAAAGAAAATAATTTAAACATAAAAGGGTAAAGAAAACATAACTAGAGGACAGCTTAACGTCATCATTTAAAACTAATAATCATTGCCTTGTACAGAAGAACCATAAACACCAACTAAATACTTAAAACACGTAATATATATATATATATATATATATATATATATATATATATATATATATATATAATGTTACGAATTTAGTCTTATTCTAATTGTTTCTACTCATTTGTGTTCATTTCTACAGTTTAATTTGTCGTATCTAATGTGATTTCAACCCTGTTTACCTGTAATATCATTTCCACTGCATTGCACGGCCCCCATGCTTTAACATTGGTTTAAATGGTAAACTCGCCAAATATTGCAGCTAGCGCCAAGTTGGCGACGGATTTGGCGACTTAATTTTTGGCGCCAAATTTGGCGATATATCGCCAAATGTGGGCGATAAGCTTGGCGACCATGGCAACCCTGCTCCTAATAACCCTGTCTGGCAACCCTATCGCGGTATTGTAACACTATTGTATTGAATGTATTACTGTATTGAGCTTTTCTCGTACGTTCCGGATTTTGCTAGACCTTTCTATTTCTCGATTATTCTGGCAAGTGCAAGAGGTTTCTGACCGAAAGGTATAAAAGGGCCCGGGCCGGCTAGTCAGTTAGTCAGATCTCAGCTTTCATGCAAGGGATACCTCTCTGAGCTAGAAAGAGAGACGATTGCATAGTGCGTGTGTTATTGCTTTTATTGAGTTATTATTTTTGTGCTGAGTGTTTACTATTGCTTTTGTTAGTGTATTACATCTGTGTTATCAGTATTTTCATCGATTGTACGTGACTTTCTCGAACTGTTCTACAATTTGTGGAGGACTGTTTTGGCCAAGAATAAAATTGTTTTGGATCCCGCTCTTCGGCTTCAATCATTTCGAACCCCCGAAAACGCAACAATTGGTGTCAGAAGTGGGGTTGAATGCCAACAACAAGAGCGATGGAGGCCCACAGTTCCAGACTCTTCTAGAAAAATTGACTGAAATGAATGCCAATATGGGCGAAATGAAATCGGAGTTGACCGCCAGCATGAATGCCAATATGGGCGAGTTGAATAACAAACTGACCGCGAACAAGAAAGAGTTGAAAAGTGATTTGAAGGGCATTGGCGACAAATTGACGACTATGGACAAGAAATTTGAAGAAATGGAAGGAAGAATCGAGTCGGTTGAAAATAAATTCGAAGATATGGAGAGCAAACTAGAGGCGAAAATTTTCGAAAAGGTAGAAGAAGTTTCCATATCGTTCAGGAGTGACCTAGAGAATTTGAAGCAGAA
Source organism: Trichonephila clavipes (assembly GCA_019973935.1). Lineage (NCBI taxonomy): Eukaryota > Metazoa > Arthropoda > Arachnida > Araneae > Nephilidae > Trichonephila > Trichonephila clavipes. Next base: position 727,131 of record BMAU01018008.1, on the reverse strand, counting down.
AGTCATGACTGGTCAAGGGGATGAATTTAAGTTTCAAGCTCCTTATTCCAAGCCTTCCATCAAGCTTTCTACATATGACGGAAAGTCCTCTTGGCAGGTGTATAAGACCCAATTCTCCATAGTGGCGGATGCAAACCAGTGGGACTCCCAGACCAAGGCCTGCCAGTTAGCTGCTTCTCTTCGAGCCGACGCTGCTGACATTTTGCAAACTTTGCCGGAAACACAGCGGCTGGATTTCGACGCTCTCGTTAATGCTCTGGAGTTACGCTTCGGAGAGAAATGTGTGAAGGATTACAGCAGACTCCAGCTGAAGTCACGGCAGCAGAAAGTGTCCGAAACGCTCCAAGAACTGGCGACGGACGTTGAGAGGCTTTCTCACTTGGCGTTTTCTGACTGTCCGACTGAAGTAAGAGAAGTCCTGGCGCTGCAACACTTCATCGACGGGGTGCGTGATCCGGAAATCCAGAAAGCTCTCCGAATGTTGGATCTCAAGGACTTAAAGGGGGCCCTAGTGGTTGCTATGAAATTCGAGGCAGCCCAGCAAGCAACACGAAAGGACAGACACCCCATACGAGCCGTCAACGAATCGGACACGTCGAACTCAAGTGTGGAGCGGTTAGAGCGACAGATGAGAAGCTTCATGAATAGAGTTGAGTCTTTAATGTCCCAGAAAGCAGACGGGAAGAAGACCCTTAAATGCTGGACCTGCGGTCGAGAAGGGCATCTGCAGAGAAGCTGCCGGGCACGCCAAGGCGCTGAAACTAATAGCGCCTCCCCAGAAGGAGGTGTCGGAAAACTAATTAATGGCCATCTCGTGGGGCGGAGGTTGCCAGATTTTGGAAAGCCCCACTTTCAAGTGTGTCAAATTTCGACAAAGAGTACCGGTGAGAATGGAATTTTTATAATGGGACATGTTAACGAGCTTCCCTGCAACATGATCATCGATACAGGAGCCAATGTGTCTATCATTCGGAACGATCTGGCTCAAAAATTAAAAGAGAAACTTATCTGGACCCCGCCCCGCGTGGTGCTACAGACCGTGACGGGGGAAAAGATTGATATTCACGGAAAATTAAAAGTCAAGATCCAGTTTGGAGACACTACCTACCAACATGCTGTGTATGTCGCAGATATTGCAGACCCTTTCATTCTTGGACTGGACTTTCTAAAGGAGCATGGTTTCACTCTAGACTTCAACAAGAACGAATTACGTTCCATACACGAAGAAGTCACTATATTCAAAATTAAACACAGGACAGAATCTATTCGACAGGTAACCGCTAACGAGAATATTACCATTCCCCCAAGGACTGAAATCATAGTACCTGGATACATCGGTAACGATGTGAGTTTCAACTCTGGCCTAATTGGATCTGCGGAAAATAAAGCGAATGGATTGCTAATAGCTTCGACGCTAGTGGACCTTTCCAGAAAAACTATCCCGGTAAGAATTTGCAACGTAACTGAAAAATCTAGAGTGTTCCAGAAAGGTGAAGTGTTGGCAACCTGCAGTCCAGTAACGTGTGTCTGCAAAAGTTCGAGCTTGCTCCTATCCAACTCGCCTCAACAGTTGACTCCCGACCTTCTAGAAAATGTTGAATTGTCCCCCGAACAGAAAAGCTCCGCAGAAAGACTGTTCCAAGAATTTGAAGACGTGTTTTCTAGAAACAGTAGCGATATTGGCCATACTACAGTGACACAACACAGAATTGATACAGCAGACCATCCGCCGATTAAACAGCACCCAAGACGCTTGCCGTTTGCTAAACAGGAAGAGGTCGGAACACTACTACGAGAGATGCAGGAGAATGACATCATAGAACCGTCTTCGAGTCCGTGGGCATCTCCAATCGTTTTGGTTCGTAAGAAAGATGGCTCCACAAGATTTTGCGTGGACTATCGAAAACTTAACGACGTCACCAAGAAGGACAGCTACCCTCTTCCAAGGATAGATGACACCCTGGATACCCTTTCCGGTCATAAATGGTTCTCGACTTTAGATTTAAAGAGCGGATACTGGCAAGTGGAGATCCATCCCGAAGATAGAGAAAAACAGCATTCACTTCCGGCCAAGGACTATGGCAGTTCAAAGTCATGCCGTTCGGGCTCTGCAATGCGCCAGCTACTTTCGAGCGCCTGATGGAGACCGTGCTAAAGGGTCTGACTTTTGAAGCTTGCCTTATTTACCTGGATGACGTCATAATAGGAGGGCGTACGTTTGAAGAACATCTTCAAAATATCCGGAAGGTGTTATCCAAATTAAGCGACGCTAACTTGAAGCTAAACCCTTCGAAATGCAAGTTCTTCCAGAAAGAAGTCAATTATCTGGGACACATCATCTCTGCAGAAGGTGTTCGTACGGACCCCGAAAAAGTATCCGCCGTAAAGAATTGGAAACGCCCTGAAAACCTCCGTGAGCTGCGAAGCTTCCTGGGACTATGTACTTATTACCGAAAGTTTGTGAAAGGGTTCTCTAACATCGCAAGACCCTTGCACAAGCTAACAGAAAGTAAACAAAAATTTCAGTGGGCAAAAGAATGTGAAGATTCCTTCCTCCAGCTTAAAGAAGCTTTGACGTCTTCACCGATCTTAATATATCCACAACCGGACAAGCCATTTATCTTGGACACTGATGCCAGTAATGAGAGTGTCGGAGCAGTATTATCTCAGGAAATAGATGACCAGGAACGAGTCGTAGCTTATTGGAGTAAGTGTTTATCGAAACCGGAAAGAAATTATTGTGTCACTCGAAAAGAGCTACTGGCTATTGTGAAAGCCATCGAGCATTTCCATCACTATCTCTATGGCCAAAAAATTTCTTCTACGTACCGATCATGCCTCTTTAACCTGGCTAATGAATTTTAGAAACACTGAAGGCCAGGTAGCCAGATGGATACAACGGCTCAACGAGTATTACTTTGACATCAGACATCGTAAAGGCTCCTCGCATGGAAATGCTGATGCCCTTTCAAGAAGACCATGCCCAGAAAATTGTCGTCATTGTTCCAGAGTAGAGACCAAATATGACTATGCTATACGCCAGATAACAACTTCAACAGCGACGCCACCCGATCCCTGGAGTGACGAGAAAGTTCGAGAAGACCAGATGGCGGATCCTGATATTAAACCCCTTATAGAGTTTATGGAGTCTTCCAGCAATAAACCAAGTTGGCAGGACATCTCGGCTTATAGTCCTACAACTAAGCAGTATTGGGCCCTCTGGAATTCTCTACATCTCAGGAATGGTGTTCTATACCGAAAATTCGAATCAGAGGATGGAAAGACATTCAGGTGGCAATTAGTACTTCCTCGATCTCGTATCCCAGAGGTACTCAAAGAATTGCATGGCAGCCCAACAGGAGGTCATTTCGGCGTCATAAAAACTTTGCACCGAGTTCGAGAGCTATTCTGCTGGGGTAAAGTGAGAGCTGACGTGGAACAGTGGTGCAAGTCCTGTGATGCCTGTTCAGCTCGGAAGGGGCCAAAGATACGTAGCCGAGGGAAGCTGCATCGCTACAATGTTGGAGCACCCTTCGAACGTATCGCTTTCGATATCCTGGGACCTCTGCCAAGGACTGCGTCTGGTAATAAGTACCTACTTGTTGTCATGGACTACTTCACGAAATGGCCCGAAGTGTACCCCATTCCGGATCAGGAAGCCCCCACCGTAGCGGAGGCTGTAGTGCAGCACTGGATATCGAGATATGGGGTACCTCTTCAACTTCATTCCGATCAGGGAAGAAATTTCGTCTCTGCGGTATTGAAGGGGGTCTGTGAACTACTCGGAATTGACAAGACCAAGACCACACCTTTGCACCCACAGTCAGATGGCATGGTGGAGAGGTTTAATCGTACCATCCTGAATAACCTCTCACTGATGGTCTCCAAGAACCAACAAGACTGGGACCAGAAAGTTCCTCTCTTTCTGCTAGCGTACCGCAGCGCCGTTCACGAGACTACCGGATATTCACCATCCCAGATGCTTTTTGGCCGAGATCTTCGTCTCCCTTGTGACCTGCTGTTTGGTAGCCCTCCGGATACACCTTCATCGCCTGAGGAGTACGTGCAGAATCTCCAGGCACGTTTTGAAGATGTACACAATTTGGCTCGAGAACGGTTCAACCTGAGGAAGGAGAAGATGAAGACTCGGTACGACACAAAAGCCACAGGACATCAATTCAAGGAAGGTGACAAGGTGTGGTTCTACAACCCGACTCGACGCAAAGGACTTTCTCCTAAGCTACAATCGCATTGGGACGGTCCTTATACAATTTTAAAGATAATAAACGACGTCGTAATCCGGATCCGTAAGTCAACGAATTCGAAGCCTAGAGTCGTTCATTACGACAGGCTTGCTCCATATTATGGCCATAATTCTTAGTGTGTCAATTTTCGTGTAATTTATTTTGACCATGGTCTTGTATAAATAAGTTAGTGTGTAAATAATCTTGTAAATAATTTTGTTTATTGTTTTGTACGTGTTTATTTTGTACTATGCATTAGGTGTTTATTTTGTACTATGTATTACATGTTTATTATTGCATATTCATTTAATTGTTTTTAATCAATTGCTTTATTATTATGTTAACGTCTGATGAAGGGTTGTACTGCCCGGGACGTGCAGTTCTTGAGAGGGGGCAATGTTACGAATTTAGTCTTATTCTAATTGTTTCTACTCATTTGTGTTCATTTCTACAGTTTAATTTGTCGTATCTAATGTGATTTCAACCCTGTTTACCTGTAATATCATTTCCACTGCATTGCACGGCCCCCATGCTTTAACATTGGTTTAAATGGTAAACTCGCCAAATATTGCAGCTAGCGCCAAGTTGGTGACGGATTTGGCGACTTAATTTTTGGCGCCAAATTTGGCGATATATCGCCAAATGTGGGCGATAAGCTTGGCGACCATGGCAACCCTGCTCCTAATAACCCTGTCTGGCAACCCTATCGCGGTATTGTAACACTATTGTATTGAATGTATTACTGTATTGAGCTTTTCTCGTACGTTCCGGATTTTGCTAGACCTTTCTATTTCTCGATTATTCTGGCAAGTGCAAGAGGTTTCTGACCGAAAGGTATAAAAGGGCCCGGGCCGGCTAGTCAGTTAGTCAGATCTCAGCTTTCATGCAAGGGATACCTCTCTGAGCTAGAAAGAGAGACGATTGCATAGTGCGTGTGTTATTGCTTTTATTGAGTTATTATTTTTGTGCTGAGTGTTTACTATTGCTTTTGTTAGTGTATTACATCTGTGTTATCAGTATTTTCATCGATTGTACGTGACTTTCTCGAACTGTTCTACAATTTGTGGAGGACTGTTTTGGCCAAGAATAAAATTGTTTTGGATCCCGCTCTTCGGCTTCAATCATTTCGAACCCCCGAAAACGCAACAATATATATATATATATATATATATATATATATATATATATATATATATATATATATATATATATAAATTTAAGTCAATTTCTACTTAGATAAACAAAGAAATTTTTTATTTTGGCTACTTTTTATTAAATAGTTACAATTAATATAAATATGTACTATATACATATAGCAGAAACACAACATTAAGTGGTAATAAATTTTTATTAATTATCATTAAAGTCAATTGTATATAGATTGTCATCGAAAACAATCTATATACAATTTCAGTTCAACTGAATGCTTTAAAACGCGAGAAAAAAAACCTTTTCAAGCTTTGACACAAGTCGCCAAAAATGATGCCAACGTGGCTGTATTTGTAATTCTTTGAATACTTAGTTTTAATCAATTAATTTTTATTAATTAGAATTAAATTACTGTATTGTCATCCAAAATAATCATGTATATAAAATTCCAGCTTAATTGAGCGTTTTAAAATGTATTTTATCAACGATTGAAAATTCCACGAAGATAAATAAATAAATATATAGCGAGTGTGAGCTGTAATAGTAGGAATTGAATTAAACAAATAATATTTAAAAAAATTTAAGTCAATTCCTACTAAGAAACAACAAAGAAAAATTTTATGAAAGTTACTCTTTATCAAATAATTACAACTAATATAAATATGTATATACATATAACAGAATCCCAAAATTAAGTGACAATTAATTTCTATTACACATCGTTAAAGTATTGTGTATTGTCATCCAAAACAATCGTGTGCAAAAATTTCAGTTCAACTGAAGACTTTAACCCTTTATCTACCGCGTTATGATTTACTGCAGTTTTTTTCATGCAATACTTTTGAAGTTAACTTCTTATGGCACGGTAGGGAAAAACTTTCTTTACGCGTTACCAGTTACGGTTACGTGATGAACGTAAGGTAAAAATGCGTGAAGTTCCGAATTTCCCCACGTTTTTTTAAATACAGTTTGAAATAATAATGATGATAATAAATTTGTAAATTATATATAATATTACTTTAAAATAAAACTTAATTATAAACAATTCAATGCATATAAGCGACAACAACTTCAATTCTTTTAAGGTCGTAGATGGTTACATTTGACGATCTGTGTCTAAAGTATCTCAAAGTATGATGCATATAATTTATAACCGATGGTTTCACAGATTAATTCATATGGTTAATAAATTATCTTTCTTTTCTTTTAAAAATAATCAAATCTCAAGTTTAGGTAGTCCATTAAAATGGTCACAACCGAAAGCATATCAAAAAAGTGATGTATTTCTCGATGTGTGGTTGTACTGTCAGAAAACGCATATGAAAAATCTTGTGACGGAGGACGATATCACAAGAAAATACAACGTAATGATATCGCCAACCATTCAAAAACTCTACTAGTACCTAGAGGCATATTTTCTTTACATTTAAAATGATTGACATTATAATGAGCTATTATAAAATGTTATATGTTTGTTTATCCAGTTATCATCCTTCCAGTGATCATCTCTTAGCATACATTTTACACTGCAGACTAAAAGAAATTGAAAAGTGCAAAATACTTCAAGCTTCAAAATTTTTCTTTGAATGCAGCTGCATTAAGCCTAATTGGAGGCGTCATACGTTAAGCCTAACAGATTCTTCGAACAATGTTCGCCAAGAACACCAAATACAATCCCACCAAAATTAACTCATCATCAGTATCAGGTATTAAAAAGATATCATTATAGTCTTCCGTGTGGTGACTGGAGTAGAATAGTCCCAAAATAAGCTCATGCCTAGCGTAAAGGCGATTAAAATGTGGCAACTCTCAATTATGACAAGTGCACCTCTGCACTTTGTCATACACAACACCAACAACAACAATATATATAAGCCAAAGAAGTTAACTTTTACTGCGTGCTCTCACTGATACACACACATCTTTTTTTTTTGGACCACTAAATTGAAAATTAAGGGATATGCATAAACAAAATACTCAACTTTGGGACAATTAATTCATTAGAGCTAATTAATTAATTACAGATATTCAACTGTAAAATTAATTATATACACTGTTCACTAAAAATAGTCAAATCGTTTTCTAAGGTCTTCATTAACATACAAAAAAAAAGACATTTAAATTTTGACATTAACTATTTGTTCGGGACAAAAATGATAATCTTCGCAATCCGTTGAAAACGCCGTCATCTGAAAATGCAATTTCTGCTATAAAACTATTCGCCTTCCCCGCTAAAATAATCATCATAGAACCCGTGCTGCAATATATCTTGGAAGGAACGGTCCAGGAGTAGCTAGCGTGAGGACTTACATGACATACGCTCCGAGTACGATTTTCGTAGTCAGGACCACGTGTTTCAACTTTGGCCGAGTTTATTTTTCAGTCCGGCACTGCATACTACTACATTAAGTAGGACTGACAATGGCCCGCAAGAAAAACCAATCTATCCAACGGAAAAGCCGAGGAACTCCAGATCGATTTCTTAACCCTGAAAGGCCACCCAGCACTTCGACGGAAAGCTTCCGCTCCATACCACCGCTGATCGGTGGAACTACGAGGATGACGATCGACGAACCGATGGATTTGAATCTACCTCCTTCAATCGAACTAACATTAACGCTACAGGAAAAAGTCTGCAGGAAACGAATTCTACTCACGTCGAGACTCAGAACTATGGAATCAGGAATAGAAGATATCAGAAACATCATCAACAACTACAAGGAGAATGGACACGACGCCTCCAGTTTTCTGATACAAGACCAACTCAAGATACAGGAACACTTCGAAAAGGAAATACAACAATTGGTGAGTGAGTTATCCTCTCTTCCCCCATGTGACATCCCTATCTGTGCAATACATCCCAAACCTCCAGTTAAACTAATTTCACAGGAATTTCCCCCTCTTCCCACCCCAACGCAGGCAAAACGTAAAGATAATTCAGACGGTTTCACCGCCCCCCGTAAAGGAAAATAACCAAAACTCTAGATCGAACTCCACCTCGGAACTGAATTTTAAAATCGAACTCGCAAATAAATTTAACTCCTTAGATAATTTAAATATTCAATCTCAACCGATAGCAGACACAACTAATCTTCCACACCACTCCAACATCGCGACCACCAAAAACACAGTAAAGCCGACTCCCAACACCGTAAATTTACCACCCCCTACTATGCTTAAGATCACAGACGATCTTAGAAATCAAATGAAAATTTTAACAACTAAAATGCCATATCTAAAGGCCGTATCACACGCAGACTTATTTCAAGCAATTTTTCCTTCTACTGAGGGTGAAGGGTTGCCGTAAACAAAACGACATGCTCTGACGTCAACCACGCACTTTCACCACATTGAAATGTTACTCGCCGATTTTTCTCCTTCGGAAACAACCATACATTATTTTTTTTATACCGCTCGAGCTTACAGGATTCCTATTGGCTGGAATTCCAAGCAATTTTTTATTCCGGGCAATTTCTTGAGCTCACTAGCAAGAAATTGCTCTAAAGCGGTTGCTATGGCAACTGAGTAAAAATTGCTCGAATTGGACGAAAAATTGCTTGAAATGCATACGTGTGATACGGCAAGAAACAAAATGGCCGGACAATACATAAAACTCTACACGGACACTTTTGAACAACACGACGCACTTAACGCTCTCCTAGATAATGTAAAATTCCCTCACTACACAATCACACCGAAAACGCAAAGGCTGATAAAAGTAGTCATAAAAGGGCTACCCCACGACACCAAATCCTCCGACATTTCAAACGACCTGATCGATCTGGGATTCTCGGTAGATCGGGTTACCCAACTGAAAGGAAACATCTCTAAACAACTCTTGCCAATTTTCTTAATTACTCTACCCAGGAATCTCACTAATGCTAAAATATTTGATTTAAAAACTTTAAGTTACCTATCACAATCACAGTGGACGGATTCAACCGTAAAGGAGCTACGCAATGTTTTAAATGTAATTTATTCAACCATACGGCAGAAAACTGCCACCTCGCTCCTAGATGCTTAAAATGCGGTAACGAACACCAGACTCGAGAATGCCAGATCGTTACGGTCCCTGTCTGTATCAACTGTGAGACATACGGCCACCTGGCCAACTATTCTAAATGCCCCCTCTATCCGAAACCCCGTAAGGGCATAATCACACAAACACATTACACTACTACGGTAAACAGCATTGTAAGGCCTAACATTACTTTCGCTCAAATTGCAAAAACTAATCACTCCGCGACACCTCAGCAGATGGCAGCACCCGCAACACTAGCGCACGCGAACATAAATCAAGACACACAAAATAAAACCGAACATATCCCGCTATCAGGTCAATCAACAAAACGAATGTTTTACTATAATAACGCAGACTCTGCAACAAACAATGCAAGCACTTTCTCTACTCGTTCAACAAATAAGTTTATTAAATACACCAGCTCCCGCACCCCCCTCACTTAAAGGCAATAATAAACAGAAAAGAAAGGAAGAATTGATTAAACTTTTCACAGCATACCTCGACGAAGAATAATTAGTTCAAAATACACTTACGTAAATGACCTAATTGTATAATTTTACTATTTTTCAACATTAAAAATTTCTTTGCAAAATTTAAACTCATTTTTACCCAACCCCTGCCCAATTACAAGAGAGGATTCTCACTCCATGCCCATGATCAACGGCTTTGTTTTCCTCTCCACACCTCCATCGCCTACTATTTTCTATGTCAGGATCCTTCCATTACCGGCCTGACAGCTTCTCATTGACGAACTGCTCTTCTCTGATACCGACGAATCATTCCCAATGGCATCATAACTTTCACAAGGACTCACTTCCACGGTACGCGTCGACCGAAAGACTTCATGTCAACAAGTTCACCATCATCAACCACCAGTCACAGCTCATCCACTCCTGTGTAAAAGAATTACCCGAGACTCTGCTCTGACGTCACGGACTGCCTGACCAATCAGGAAGAGACTCTAAAACTGTCTTCAACGAACAAGATACTATGTATCAATCATGGACTGATTATGTTAACATTTAATGGACTTTATTTCCCATACACGACTCCTTAAGGTCTTAATAACATATTTAGATATGGGACGGAGGGTTTATTTAAAACCCAGTTTCCCAATGACCCCCAGCGTATATGTCTTGGAAGAGTGGATCTCAAAGAATATTCCTGCTAAATGTCGTCAGAATATTCGCAAAAATGGTTATTGAATGAAATTTTAAAGTACTTATAAGTACCGTCGGTAGATAAAGGGTTAAAACGTAAGAAACAAAAAATCTTTAAAAGGTTTGACCCAAGTCGCTGAAAATGAATCCAACGTTACTGTATCTATAATTCTTTAAATAATTAGTTTTAGTCATTTAATTTTAATTAACTATAATTAAATTACTGTGTACTGTCACCCAAAACAATCGTGTATAGAAAATTTCAGCTCAATTGAGCTTTAAAATGTATTTTATTAATGATTGAAAATTTGAACAAGATAAATAGAGAGAGAGAGAGAGTGATCTATAATAGTAGGAATTGAAAAAAGAGAGAGACAAAAACTAAAATATAATTGTCAATAGGTTATAGTTTGAATATTTTTGAAAATGAAATAAGCATATGAACGAGAGTAACTCCGAAATTTTTGAGATACGCGCACACAAGAAGTTATAAAATAAAATTAACGGTTTAGTATGAAAATATATACAAACTATTTTTTAACACCGGAGACAAAACTTTTTACTAACTTATTTCAAGTTGTTTAGCGTAGAATAAATTTTAGACAGAAGAGAAAATGTTGACGCAGGAATATTATCGTGCTGTGATTTTCTATGATTTTAGAGTTGGATTAAATCAAGAAGAATGCATTCGGCGGCTGCAATTAGCATTTGGTTATGAACCTCCATGTCGTGCTACTTTATTCAGGTGGATTAAAGAATTTTGCAGTGGTCACAATTCTCTTCAGAATGAAGAACACACAGGAAGGCCACGGCCGGCAATATAATCCCGGATAATGTGTCTGCCATACGAAAAATGTTAATGGATGATACTCGCTGCACCTACCAAATGATACAGAAGGAACTTAACTTTGGATTCTCAGCCATATACAAAATTATTCATGAACAATTACACATGAAAAAAGTAGTTTGCCTTTTTTTTTGGGTTCCCCATAATCTAGCTGAGCACCAAAAAGAGGAGCGTGTCAGAATCACTAAAAAGATCCCTTAACTTGCCAAATGATGGTGGCTACCGCGTCATTTCTAAAATTGTAATGGATGACGAAACGTACATGCCGTTTTATGACGCTCCAACGCGTCAAGAAATCAAAGTATGGGTCTTTGAAGATGATACCATGCCAATAATGGAGAAGAGCCAACGAGCAATGAAAAAAGTAATGTATGCCGTTTTCTTCAGAAGTGCGGGATTGATCAAAGCCATCAACTTGAAAGGACAAAAGACAGTAACAGCAAACTGGTATACTGCTAAATGTCTTCCAAAAATTCTACAAGAAGTTAATGTTAGGGGACTAAAGCTTCCCCATGACAATGTATCTTCCCATACAGCCGGATTAATAGCTGAGTTTCTTAAGCAAAAACAAATTAAAGTGATAGAGCATCCACCTTATTCTCCAGATCTAGCTATGTGTGACTTTGGTTATTTATTAATCTAAAAAAGAACTTACGTGAACGTCGTTTTCATTCAGAAGATATTGATGTGGCTATAAAAGCATTTTTTTCATCAATTCCAAGAAATGAATGGTTTCAGGCATTTAATCTGTGGAAAATTCGTATACAAAAGTGCATTGATGCTGGAGGAGACAACTTTCAACACTCCTAAAATTTGGTAAGTAGAACTTTAAAAACCTAAGAGTATCTCAAAAGTTTCTCAGAGTGACCCTCGTATTTAAATTAAACAATTGATTTTCTTTTACACTCTAGATGAATTTGGAAACTTTTTAAAATTCCGTTTAAGATTTTTTTTAAATGAATATTTGTAGCATTTGTAACATGTTCAAAATACTCTTGTGTTTAAAATTAAGAAAATTTGCATATTCTGTCGAATTTTATGAAAGTAATTGAATGAGAAATATAAAAATACGGCTTCGCGCGCGCGAAACAAAGATGAGAAGCTTGTACGTCGAATACGTAAACGCATAAGTGTGTGTGGACACAGCTAGTCGATAATAGGATTTATAAGATTGCGTGCCAAAATCCGAATTTCGTTCGCTATCACACCTCACCAAATCTCTCTTGGTTTTTTTTTTTTTTTTTTTTTGCAGAAATCCGTTAAATTAAACAGCAAAAATGAATAACTATTTATGGGTAGGCTAGAAGCAGGCCAGTCTCGAATCCAGATTTCTAGAGAATTCAATTTAACGCCCAGCGTCGTGTTCAACTTATAGACACAGTTTCAGGATACCGGATTCGTCGAGAGAAAGCCTGAACAAGATGCCACGACGGCCAGAGAAGATCGCCATCTGTCCATTACAATGAGACATAACGTGGATGCTACAACTTCTCAGCTCTCTCGTATGTGGCCACAGGAGCCAGAACTTCAAGGGTGACTGTTTCTAGAAGACTTTATGAGGGAGGGCTGTTTATATTGTTTGCGTGCCACAAAGTTCTGCGAACAGGAGAGTCCGTTTAAAATGTTGCAGAGGCCAAAGAGATTGGAGCATGGATGAATGGAAGATGTTCTCTTCCCTGATGAGTTCTGGTTCAGCCTAACCAAAGATTCTCGCCATACTTTCATGTGGAGAGAACCAGGAGACCCGCTACCTGCTTTACAATAAATCGACCCTTAAGGTATTCGACTACCCAAAAATTTAGAATTTTGCCAAAAATTGACAATTTTGTTATGATTTTACTTTATAAGCCGTCTTATTAGCTTCATAAAAATACCAAGTTTATTATTTTCCGTTCACTGGAACAAAAACTACAAGTGTTTTAGTAAAAGCAGATGCCTTTACTTTAAGAAAGATGTCAAACTTTAAAATGGTTTTTTTTTAAAATGCTCAAAAAGTTTTTTTAATAATTAATTGAAATTTTGTGTGTGTGTTCTGTATAATAATAGAAGTGTTTTAACCTTCAGATTTATCAATAACTGTTTTATTACAAAATTTACAGTCAGTGGCGTAGCGTGGGCTTTCGCCGCATGGGGCCGTCAAGAAAATTAATAAAAGCTTCTCTCACAACTGGCATTACTGATGGCAGATGTTAAGAAAATTATCGACATTATGGCAATGTTTGGTAAGCCATCTTCAAGTTTGGAATGAATAATATATTTTAATAAACCCCACAGAGCTGGACCTAATGAGTTCTTTTTTACAGCATGGGTTTGTCGCAGCTACAAAAGTTTGTAGACGTACGCGCTCAAGTTGGAATTCTTCTTTATTAATGCCTTGAGGAGCTTGATCTAAGTTAAGTTCGTCCATGCTCAATATCTCTTCAGGCCTTAAAAAAAAATTTATTATTTTTTTGCGCTAGATTCTGCAACTGTTGGAATCTTTCTCGATTTTCAGCAGTTACTCTGTCTATTGAAGAAAACATTGTTCGCTTCAAGTCATCTTCGTACGATAAGTGAACATCTTTACTTCCGTCGCCAAATATATGCTTCCTCCTGATTCGTCTTGGGAATTCAAAAGAAATTCCAAGCTCTTCACATAAACTTTCAGCATATATTAAAGCATCATTCATGAATTCCTCTCGTTTTGATTCTAATACGGTCCGTAAAGCACATATTTTTTTAGCACATTGATGGATATTTAGCCCCTCTGTTTGCAAATAAGTTTGAGCATCATTGACTTTACACAGTACTGGTTGCCAGAAGCCTAAGAAACATAAAAACGAATGCGATTGCATAGCTACTAATAAACTTCCTGCATCTGTGTGTGTATTAAAACTTCCACGCGTTTCCGTCAGTTTCGTCGCTCGGGTGCGATTTGGAGTTTAAATATTTTTTGAATTTAAATATCGCCGTGCTTGCCACCACCCGGGGCCATGGCCCCCTCTGCATCCCCTACGCTACACCACTGTTTAGTCCCTTATGTGAGACAAAATTCCTTCTGAGTTTAGCGACATTTTAGCTCCTTTTCCGATGTATGTTGTGTTATTTGAGAGAGAGACGGAAATTATGAAAAACTAGTGGCTAGTTCTTGCTTTTCGTGACAATCTTTTTCAGTGATATACGCTTAACACGAAAATGTAATACGAGAATTACTTGTTTCTCTTAACATAAAACGAAAATCTCTCTCTCTCGCTAAACACGAAAAGATTCCCCTTTTCGTAATGAACAAAATGCAGAAAACACTAGATTTAAGAGAGTTTGAAAAGTGGTGCATTTCTCTCGGATTTGTGCAATTTTCCACGAAAATCACTTAAAATTTCACGTTAAATCACTTTTATTCATTTTTGGTGTAACTATATTTTATTCTGAAGGCATATTTAAATGTAAATTAAATTGTTAAATCAAAAAAAATTAAAATATAAACAACCAACGTGTCCCACCCTCAGCGGGCCGCGGTAAAATTATCAAACGTTGACCGGTCTGCAGCGATAAAAAGGTTGCGGAGCACTGGTCTAAGCGACCGTTGTGTCAGACGACATCTAGACGATGTTACTCAAGGTCGAAACATTGGAAAGACAGATGAATGTCGAGAGCGTCTGAGAAGTTCAGGCTTGCTCACAGCATGAAGTCACAACTTTGTAGATTGAGTGAATATATTAACGTCGCTCTATACAGCTACTCGTGGGCTTTTATGACATTATAGAGAATTTCATACAAGAACAGCTGTCCTACGGTTCAGCAAAGTCGTGCACAAGCAACTACGTTAGTGGACGACCGGCACATTTCTCTACAGGTCAGAAAGAACAGGCAGCTGACAGTGGGAGAAATCGCCAGACATATGGAACAGGCGATCGGACGACTGATATAAATTTTTACCGTGACCAGGAAGCTACACGGGGGAGGTTTGTTTGTACGACGACCTGTACGGTGTGTGCCTTTAACGTCTGCTCATCGGAGAATTTTACTGAGAATCAATGTGGGGGTCGAGTATTCTTTGCGGGTGAGAGCAGATTGAGAAGTGAATCTAGACACAAATACATCTGGATAGAGAAGGAAACCTCTCTCTCTGCAATAACCTCTCCAACATCATCGAAATGGACCAATTTGGCGGTCGCGATATTTTCGTTTGGGGAGACATCATGCCTGGTTGCTTCACCGACTTTCACATCTTCGGAGGTTCAGTCACCGAGTATCGCTATTGTAACGAGATTTTCCTTCCGTACGCGTCTTTTCATGGACACAATACGCCAGTTCATCACACTGTAACTGTTGGACAGTGAGGACATTGAACGCTTGGATTAAATCCCATCAAGCATGAATGGGACTTTTCAGGGAGACGTTTGGCAACATCTAGCTAACCGCCATCAACGATTCCGGAGCTCTGATTGGCGGAGAAGGGACAGCAGTGCCTCAGAAACTCATTGACTATTTCAGCATGAACAGACAATGTAAAACCTTTAAAGTAATTAAGGAAGATGACATCCTCTACTAGGCTGACACCTGTCTCATGGATGTTCGTGCCTTCAATCGCATTGTGCTCCATTTCCCATGCTACTTCTTCAATAAAGATCCTTTTTTGGTAAGTTTTGCTTACATTACTCACGTTTTGGAGTTCTTATGGTGTTATTTGTGTTGATTTGGAAAGCCTTTGCAGAACGTTACATTAAAAAAACCCATCTCATCCTTAATTTTTGCCCACCAGTTACAGTGGAATCAATAAATAAATCCAATTAGAGGACGATCACTTTTCTAAAAATTTCTTTGATCATGACACAGAACTTCATTTGATCAATAAGAATATGCAACTATGGCATTTGCGACCCTGAATTCATTCTTCAGTTTCCTTGCGCCATTAAAAAGGGGAAAAAAAACCCAAACCAAACCATTCTTAAGCGATTCCGAGTCGTCTCTGTACCCACAGCAAATTTGTCGGTCTGGTAGCAAATCACCCCGTATGTACAACCTTTTGTGAAAATCTCCCAATTGGCTAAATTCTCATGCAACGTCATAATCATACGATAAATGCAATCATGTGTTTCGAGCTAATCAGTTCATGTGCTTCGTTGTTGCCTCTTTGCAGAAACTTTCTCTTAAAAAGCACATATTTGTCAGCAATAACATACATAAGTAAGCAAATTTATACGATTTTTTTCATTGCATTTGAGCATCTTAACTTAATTATGAAATTTTACAAATAGAATAACAAGTACAAGTCAGTTGAATATCCGTTTTGAATTAAATCGCGAACACGAGATTGCCTTTATCGTGTGACCGTCATGAATTGAGCTCATTGCTCTTTTTTAACAGTCCCCCCTACCTTCTTCCCGAGTTTAAAATGGCTAATGCAAGTTAAATCTGTTGGGGCTTCCCGTTTGTGTGGTGTAAAAGTTTATAGAAGAGGTGCAAGATCAGGTGTCATCTTCGTCCCTTGAGCATGTTTCAAAAATTAGGAAGACCGTAGCCAGGGGCGGCATTTGGATCGAATTTGAAAAATATTTTTGTTACAAAGAAGAAAAAAAACAAACTGATACATTTTCTGAAATATTATTGGGTGGAAATTTTGTATTTCATTTAACGTATCTTAATTCCTTATTTTGTACTCAGCACGTTTAATGAGTTTCCTTTTATGTTGAAATTTGAAGGGTTCGAGGTGGGAGCATACGTTAAATCATGAAATTTAATATGACATCTTTCACCCCATCCAGGAGTGAGGTCACAACGGACATTCCTTTTATTCTTACCATGTCCGGTGTCAGCTATCCAAAAGGGGACAACGGTAATAAAAGGTTTTAGTAGATAGAGAGCCACATGAGATATTTTATTTTAGGCTTGAGTGTAGTTACTATAAGTTAAAACAAACGCTTGTAATGCAAACCATCAGTAGACTATTTTTCGAACAAAGTGGCCTGCTGAAATGGGTGATTCCTCCTCTTACATTTTACTCGTTTGAAATAATAACAAGTAATTATGTCTTTCATTTCAAATTACTTTGAAATTTTTAAGACTTAAAATAGAATATACATATATATGTTGTTGATACTGATGCCACCTGATCGGCAAAGGTCCGATCGAGGCCCACGAAATTCATCATGGCAAAGGGCTAATTGACGCCTGTCGAAAGCCGTGGCTTTGAGCACCATACAGGTGACTACGATTTGGCCCATTTCCACCCCAATTTTGAGGGAGAACACCTGGGGGTGGTCAGGGGCCTCCCACCTCTCTTCCCCTTCCACCAACTACACGAGAGGACTTGCGGCTATTTATAGTACCCCATGCCGCGAAGGCGCTATACATTTACAAACATCCATGCCTTCTCCGGGATTCGAGCCCATACCCTACGGCACAGCAGATATATATATATATATGTATGTATAAATGTGTGTGTTTTTCAATTTTGATTGCTGAATATTCATCTCTCGTTTGTAGAGAATTAGACTATATAATATATATAAAGATATATATTGTTATGTGCTGCTTCTTTGTTCGCCGGAATTATTCAAGTTTTTAGGTGCGCATTTATGTGAACAATTTAACTTTTTTAATTATAATTTTTTGCTTCGGAGAGAGGGGCGGCCTTTTCCAATTTTTGTCCGAGACGGCAAAGCTGCTAGAGCCGTCGCCAACCTATTGCTTCAGAAGATGCGACGTGATTTAAAATGAAGTCCCCGAGATTAAAATTTATTTTTAGAGTACTCGGGGAACTCTTACAGCACACATTTAAAGACAGATTTATTTCTTTAAAGCATTAACAAGTGTTATTTTATGGAATCTAATTCTGTAATTCCACTGTCATGTTTTGGTGGAGTTCTTGAAACTAACTCCATGACAGCCCATAGTTGAAAAAAAATTGATATACTTTGATACGTCTTCAGGGACCTGATGTCAAAAATGCAAACCTTTAATAAGTCTTTCTCATGGAAATAGCTGGAACACATTCCATATAAATGTGGCGAGGAATAACACAAGCTTTTGTTTCTCTTTAAATGTCAATAAAAACCATAATGTTTTTTAAAAAGGTATTCTTGGATTATTTATTTTTGAACAGTTTTTGTCAGTTATGAACCATAAATAGAACTGAAAATTTCAACTCGTAGTAAAAACTGAAACAATTACTGATTCAGTTCAAAATATTATTTTATAGTTTGTCCCCCCCTTATTCAACTGCTAGTAAAGATCGATCCAGTGCAGTGATTCCCAATTGATTGAATATTAACGTCGCACTGTTCAGCTACACGAGGGCTTTTGGCGAAGGACCCCATAATTTTGAACCATGGCCAAGTGACGTGGACGACACCTGAGCTGGCACCCCCTCTCCTAACTATCACACCAACGGCAGGACGTTTCAGCTCTCGACAGATTTAACGTGCATCGCTGGTACTGGGCTCGAACTCCTGACAAGGCAAGCCACCTATACCACTCGGCTACCGCGGCCACGCAGTGATTCCCAAAGTGGTCTATGACAACCTGCAAGGGGTTTGAAAAAATTTGGGGGTGGATGAGGTGTAAAAGGGGGGGCTATAATAGTGGCTCTCATTAAACCAGATCATGACTTGAATCATAAAAAATATCTAGAGTGGAAACAAGATTTTACCAATTTAACAGATTTAGTTACTAAAGTTAGTCAGGTGAATTTGTGGTTACTAGGTGACAGCATAAATTTTATTAAGACAAGAATCATTTGAGCATTTTTTTCAATTAAATTATAGTATAATATTGGAGGGTGCGAATTTTCTCAATTTGTCACAGGCAATCTGTCAGGACATTTTAACCTACGTTCATTATTTAAATACCCTTTACTCAGATTTTGAAACTAGGTTTAAGATTGTTTTTTTATAGTAATACCACAGTAGACAATGAATTCATATAGTCATGTGGAAAAAAGTTTTATTACAATAAGGAATTGATCAGAATAGGCACTCAAGATCTTAAAATAAAGTTTAGAAATGGATGTCAGCAATTTTGGCTTTAAAAAGCCATTCCTGTTATTTGTCACGAATTATGGAATATTTTGAGAAAGTTTTTAATTGCTTTTATTAGTGACAGGGAGTTTGCCAATCTCAAAAATTGGAAAAAAAAAAGAGGACACTTCTAACAAAGGAAATTTAGGGACTAGATTGATATTAAATATTGAAAATTTGTTATTGAAGCACCAGATTCATCCATCTTATTAGAAACATTTGTTTGTAGAGTTATTTTATATAACAGTTGTTTTATGTATTAAATTAATGTATTCTTATTTTAATTTACTTCATTAACATGTGCCTCTTAAGTTTTAAATGCTATACTTCCCTACAGCTAGAAATTTAATTCTTTTAAAGGAAGTAGTAGTACCAGCGGTCAAAAAGACATTAAGTTGATAAATTTGCAAAAATTCAATATTAGGTGAGCAGGGGTCTACCCGAAAGGAAAAACATAGCAAGGGGGTATAAGAGACAAAAAAGCTTGGGAACCTCAGCTGAAAAATCCGAGTGAGTTTTATTAACATCGCCCTACAAAGCAACACAAAGTCCATTGGCATCAGACCTTGTAATTTTTAACTTCTGTGGAATGACGAGAAGCTGCCTCCCCAAACTACCACACCACACTAATGGGTGTGGAAATTTAGTGCATCAGCTTCCTATAAGCAGCGAGTCTTGACCAATAGCCCTCCTGCAGCTTTATAGTGAGACGTTAATATCCCACTCGCTCACCTGGCCATGAGTTTGTGGTCATAACCATTAGGCTACTTGCAATTCAAGAGAGAATTGGAGAGGCTACAGTGTCTGAAATTAAAAATCTCTTATTTCATATGCACAACAATACCAGAAGCACTTTTCGTACCTTCAAGTTTTCCTAGTATCATAAAAATCTACACAGAACTTTAATTTTAAAACAATTCAGCATACTTTTGCATTTAAACAACATAATAGCCTGTTCAATTTATTTAAATAGGCCATGGGAAATGATTTCAGAATTTCATACCATGATCAAATTTAGATAATCAAGTGATTACCAAACAAACTTGCAAACCTTACAAGTGTTTTGAGACCAAGTCAGAAATTTGCACTGTTGGATGATCTTTCGTAGAATCTGCTACCATTTTCTCTATTTTTATGTGTAATAAAAAAACTATTTCAGAAAAAAAAAGATGTCCAGAGAGTTTAAATGTAATCTTTTTAGAAGTTCCTCATTGATTTAAAAAAGAAAAAAAAACCACTTTTGATATTTTAGGGTTATTTCACAGGGGAAGTTGTTTATATAGTTCTTGAATGTAAAATTTTAAACAATGCCTTAAATATTACAGGGATAAAAAAATCACCTATTCAAGAGAAAAAATACTGAATTAAAAAGTGTATGGATTAATTTTGCAAAAAACTTAAAGTACAAATAATACAAAAATAAATATTTGAATGCTAGCCTTTTAGTACTTAAAATTTACAAGGTAGAATGCAATAAAAAACTCAAACTCAGTGGCGTAACAGCTCACGAGGGCCAGGGCCAACTGTGACCATCCCAGTATAAGTAACCATTGGGTGCCAAGGTGCATGAGCAGATGTCCCAATCAGGTAGTCAGTTTAAAGCGAGACCCCTGTGTTTAAGTCCCTAGTAGGGATAAAAGGCTGAGTCGACCTTGCCCAGCACGGGAATAGAGCCCGGATCTGTAGTATGGAAGTGTGACACGCTACCACTCGACCACTGGGCCTTAGAATGCAATAGTAAATGGCAAAAATCTCTCCATATAACCTATACATTTAATGCATAGTTCTGCTTGAAATGCTGGGATGCAACATAAAACAAAGGAGTAAGAATATATTCTTATGATTTAGTTTTGATGAGAGAATGTAAGATTTGAGATTTGTAAAAAGAACTATAATGCAGTTCTACTGTTTTCAGCGGGATTTTTTAAAAATAACAAGCAGTAATAAAACTTTAAAGTTACACTTAACATACTTACTGCAATCATTAGAGGTGAGCAGTTTAAAAAAATATATTTCAAATAGAAATTTTAGATGAGAAAAACTAAGACAAGTGAAATGTTTTTAAACAGACATTTTACAATTCAATAAAATGCCATGTAAACAATATATGAAACAAAATTCCTTTTATTGAGGTTGTAGAAGAAAAGATATTGTAAAATATATGCAATTTATTGTATTCTCATTGTTTAAAAAAAGTATATCATAAGATCAGTATGCAACCTTGCTATCAGTTATTGATGTTAATACTTCAAAAGTATGTCCTACATGAAATTGAACATTAGTTTATGCCTGTGCATATGAAACATATTAGACTCATCATGAAATTTCTATCATATGAACATTATCAATGATTATAACATTGGAAGAAGGTAAAAAATCTAAACTTTTTTTAAAATTGTGTGTTTCATTTAAAGTAACTGAATTCTATTTTTTAAAAGTTTTGTACATCAAAGTGACACATGCACTTCTAAATGCTTTTATAACTATCATTTTTGTCTGTATTGCAAATCTTTTAGACAAAATATATATCATTTGAAAATTAAAAATAAACACAGTGGGGTAAAAAATGTCATTTAAATTCCTTAATACTCATTTCCCTTTGTATGCAAAATAAGAATAAATAAAATAAACACAATATATAAAAGTTTTTTTAATTTCATAGAAAAATATATAATTTACTTTTTTATTAACAGCATGCAAAATAAAAAAAATATAATGGTCTCAAAAAACACATAAACAAATTGAAAATGAATCATCACATGACAGAATAAAAAAATTGATAAGGGGCATGCAAATCAATACATAACAAAGTTTTTATAAAACTGAAAAATACAAGAGATCTTGACAAGACTAGATTCACATGCAGTTGATAGAAAAATCATTCAATTGTAAACATCCTAGAAAATAGACATATACAAAGTAATTTCACTTTGTAAAAGACAAACTTAAGTTAAAAAAATATATTGATCACAGCATCTTATTACATACATGTGAGATTCAACAAAAGTAAACTTAGAAATTATTTAAGTAGTATATCTAATAAAAGACAAATATTCTATATGTATCAAAAGAGGAGGGGGAGAAAGAGAGAGAGGAAATCTTAAAAATTAATTTTTATTTCTTTTAATGTATGTGATTTAAGAAAATTTTTGTAAAAAGTATTTAACTTTTCTTATACCTCATTTTGTCTCTTAAAAATTTAAGGGGGTGGGGCGGGAATAGATAAGTGTTGAATAGATAAATCTTCAAAATGAAATAAAAAACAAAACAAAGTTATGATTTTAAATATTTTTTAACATTATTTAACAAGGTAATGAAACTATACAGATGGTTTGTTTAATTGTACGAACATGTAATAAAGTTGGAATAAACACACACACGACACAAAGAGTTCCATATAAAAGAAAAACTCAAGGATATTTTGTTTCAGCTCAAGAAACCTTTAAATTAATACATTTTAAACATATTATGAAATAGCTTTCATCAACTGATGAATTTCTCAAAAGATGATTCATCAAAAGAAAAGCTTCCATTAAAAATAAAATAAAGCAATAATTATTAATGAAATAAACTGATTCACTCATATTAATATATATATTAAAATACAAAAAGGAAAAAAAAAACTTCTCATTTATATATTTGACTAAAAAAAACAAAAACTTGCAGCATTACCCCTTTCATTGCACTGTTATTTTATCAAAGTTAAAAAAATTGTGTATGGTTTCACTATGTATTTTAAATCTACATTTTAGAGTTAAAATATACAAAATTTTTTTGTAAAAGAGTTTTTATTTTAAAATGTGGAATTAGATAATCAAAATATGAACATAAAAACATAAATGAAAACATTAACAAGAGCTGCATGGGTTGCACAGCTAAATAGTTGAAAAAATGCACACCTGTGGAAATCACGGGATGCACAGAGAGACGGTTAGGGTGTTAAAAATTAAAGTGACAACTTTCAAACAGTAAAAAGTATAATTTTAGCATTTTAAATGAAACATATAATTTAAACATCTTTGGAGCAAATTCTTGCATCACTTTTGATGAACCATTAAAAAAACTTTAACTCAATAGTTTTTAAATATGATTTTAAAAAATATATAAGTAATTTCATAAAAGCCCAAGCTCTAAATAAAAAATCTAGATAATGCAACTGATCTTCCCTTTAATTCCTTTTTACAGAACATTGTTTTCATAATGAAATACACTGGTTTTCAAAAATTATAGATAAATAGGAAAAAGTGCTACTTACACTGCCAAAAGTGAATTTTCGTACAAGTTATGCAATATAAGTGTAAAAATAACATAACATTAGAATATGATATACAAATAGGTGAACTAGGGGAGTTATTTTAATACCTTTAGACCAAACAACTTCAAAAAACAGGCTTGAAATTCCAACAAGCACAGAAACTATGTTCTATTCTATTATTCTATGCCAAACTTTTAGACCATTTATGTGAAGAGTTATGGTAGCATACTATTAATCAAATAGAAGCAAGCCAGGGTAAATTAATTTCAGAAAGATCTTTGAATGTGATACTATCTGTAATTCATTAACCAAGGACTGCAATTTTAAGAACATAATCAGCTTTTAGAAAATACAACCAAAAAGAAACAGTTACAAATGCTGCAGATGGCCATGATTAATAAAACATAGGATGATTAAATTAAATTTTTTTCCCCTCAACAGGGCAGCATATAGTATTTTCTACTTTTGCAGACTTAGTACATTCCCCACAGAAGCTGGTATCAATTTTTAGTGCAGCACCCATATAGGCAATACCAATTGCCCCAAGTAATTTTGACGCCCTAGTTATTTAAATTACATTAAATTGATTATGTTCCAGCATACTAAAGAGTGTTTTTTTTCCAGGTATAGAAGTTTAAGTTGGCATTACTTTCCAAGATGACGACCGATTTAACAGCTGTCAAGTGATTTATTCTCAGTTTGGTTTGGCAATTCATCAAAACGATCATCAAGCAAGGCATAGATTGAGACGAGATTGCCGTCGTTCCCGATTTTCATAAGCGAATTTTGTTTAGCGATGAAGCGCACTTCTGGTTGAATGGCTACGTCAACAAACAAAACTGCCGCATTTGGAGTGAAGCTAATCCACAAGTGTATGTCAAAACACCATTACATCCAGAAAAACTGACTGTTTGGTGCGCTTTATGGGCTGGTGGAATCCTTCAAAAACGATGAAGGCCACAACGTTACAGTCAATGGTGATCGGTATAGAGCCATGATTACTAACTTTTTCATGCCTGAATTGAACAATCATGATGTCCAGGAGCTGTGGTTCCAATAAGACGGCGCAACATGTCACACAGCTCGTGCCACAATCGATTTATTGAAAGACACATTTGGTGACCACCTAATTTCACGTTTTGGACCTGTGAATTGGCCTCCAAGATCTTGTGATTTAACACCGCTAGACTATTTTCTGTGGGGCTATGTAAAGTCATTGGTCTATGTGGATAAGCCCCAAACGCTTGACCATTTGGAAGACAACATTTGCCGTGTTATTGCCGATATATGGCCACAAATGTTGGAAAAAGTCATCAAAAATTGGACGTCCAGATTGGACTACATCTGAGCCAGCCGTGGCAGTCCTATGCCAGAAATCATATTTAAAATGTAATGCCACAAGATTATCTTTCGAATAAAAAAAAATTCATGTCAATCAAATAATACATCGTTGTTTTATTGCAATTTAAAGTTCTATACCTCTAAAAAAACACCCTTTATTATAAAACTCAAAACTTTTTTTTAAATAAACAAAAATATTTCATGTAATACCTAATACAATCCAACATATTGTAATTAAATTTCTTTTAATTAAATACTTTAGATTAAAAAAAATGGAATATTAGTTAAAAAAAAGACAAAAAAGAATAAATTAGGTTTTGGCAAGAAGTTTTGATTGTTAAATAATAAAATTAAAAAAATCATAAGCTATAATTTTTAAAAGTTCAAAATACAAGAGTGACTTTAAAATAACAAGACTGACTTATATAATTCAGAGACTTATGTAGTTTATACTGCATTTGTTAGTGAAAAAAATATATCACAATCCATAAAATAGAATTTACTTGCTACAGCTTGCAAATCAAATTAAAAAAAAATAATGCACATTTGTTATCCTTTAATCTAAGGGAAACAAATGGATCACAGAATGGTTATCACCTTTTAAGAGAAAAAGCTCTGCTGTGTCGTCTTTGGGAATCAAGGGAGCCAGGATGAATCACTGCCCCATACATATGCATAGCAACAAACAGGACACACAAAAGCATTGGCCCAAAGAGAGCACCTTCGAAACCAGAGTAGAAGACACCACCCGCAATAGCTAGGCCAGTTAAGTATGGATGACCACCTCTGAATAAAAAGAAATGTATGCATTTTATCCTTCAAAAAAATTTTATATTCTGAAAAAAATACAAGCACTGAAAACTTTATGATTTTTACAATTAAAAAACACATTTTAACAAAATTTTATAGATATATACATACTGTTCGGATTAATTGGGACAAACATGTTTTTCTTGTTTGAGTTGGTATGTGATTACTAGTGATGTCCTGAACCACCTCAAACCCGTTATATCTGCATTTAGGTAGTGTGACAGATCAACTTTGACTATAATTTATTCATTTTAATGTAGCAGGAGCTCAGCTTGTAATTTCAATTTTGTGTTCTGTACAAGATGTGTTACTTTTACTTGTTTAAATATGAATATTACTCTGAGGAAACATTCTAAAACAATTGTTATTAATGAACATACTTTTATGACTGTGAGATATAATTATGGCAGATGGTGCGATCGGATTAAGTGTTTTAAGATCATTTCAAAATTCTGGATCGTTTCCAAAAAGAAAAGAAAAATATGGGCATAAGTGGAAAACTACTCCAAGAATGGATAAAATTTTAATAAGTAGAAAATAAATCAAAGAACAGACCTTTGCAGGGATTTATTGGATTATGGTGTTGAAGTGAGTACCTCTGCTGAGGAAAAGGCTTCTGGAATGTGGCCTACAAAAAGACTTAAGGGAAAAAAACTATTTCTAATTCAGAAAATGGTGAAAAAATGTTTAGCATGGGCCAAAAAATACTGATCATGCACTGTTAACAACTATCAGGAGGTGATTTTGAGTGATGAAACATTTATTTGTGCAGGGATACAAATCAAGTGCAGTTAGAGTAACTTTGTTATTAGATTATATCTAACAGATTGTAAAACAACCTTCTAAACAGATATTTGGAGTTTTTTTCACAACAAATAGCCCTGAAAGCTTAGTTTCCTATAAATATATGAGGAATCCTGTGAAATATATAGAGATACTTTGTAGTAGGATTGTTCCATTCATGGAAACATTTGATGGAACATTTCAACATGACTTGGCCTCTTGTCACAATTCAAAATTGTTGCATACTTTTACGCAGAAAATAAAATAAAAGTGGTCGATTGGCTTAAAAATTCCCCAGACTTATAATCCTTTTCAAAACTGATGGCATATTCACAAGAATCATTTCGCTAAAGTAAATTGCACGATAACAGAACAAATGATAAAAAGGGCTATACTAGTGTGTTTCCAAGATGATGAAATCAAGAACATGTGTGCAACTAGTGGAATCAATGCCAAGACTCGTTGCAAAGATCGTTTTTGATAAAGGAAAATACTTCGTAGGAATATACAGATTTTTCACTATTTAAGGTAATGTATTGATGAAAAGCTGAGGTTTTAGAAAAAAATCACCTTTTCTCCCATTTGTCCCAATTAATTTTAACAGTAATTAATATAATTAATTGAATTAATATAAAATAGTAATTAATATAAAATAATAACTAAAAAAATTCTGGCAATTACATGTGATATAATCTAACATCCTTTCTACAAAAAAAGAGGAGGGATTTCTTTCTTTTAGAGCAGAGATGTCAAACTTTTTTGTCTCAGACCCCTTGCCCTGGTTTTCGGTTTCGGGTAGACCCCTGCTTACCTAATAATGAATTTTTGCAAATTTATCAACTGTCTTTTTGACAACTCTGGCTCTACTACTTACTTTAAAAGAATTAAATTTCTAACTGTAGTGAAGTATAGCATTTAAAATTTAAGAAGCACATGTTAATGAATTAAACTAATAAATGAAATAACTGAACAACAAACAAATGCTTTAAAGGAGAGGAATGAATCTGGTGTGCATCAATAACAAATTTTCAACATTTAATATCAATCTAGTCAGGTTTAATTCTGAATCTCCTTTGTTAGTAAATGTCCAATTTTCTTTCCCCTTTTTTGTTTGTTTTTGAGATTGACAAACTCACTGAAACTCCCTTACACTAGGAAAAGCAATTAAAAACTTTTTTATGATATTCCATAATTTTTGACAAATATATATAATAGGTATGTCTTTTTAAATCCAAAACTGCTGATATCTGTTTCTAAACTTTATTTTAAGATCTTCGTTAGGGCCTATTCTGATCAGTCCCTATTGTAACATGACATATTTTTCTTCAATGTGACTATATGAACTCATTGTCTACTGTGGTATTACTATAAAATAAAAGCAATCTCAAACCTAGTTTTAAAATTTGAGTAAAGGACCTTTAAATGCTGAATGTAGGGTAAAAAGTCTTGACAGATTGTCTGTGACAAATTGATAAAATTTGAGACACGTCAAATATTGTACTTCTTTAGCTTAATTCTAGAAAGAAATGGTTCTTGTCTTAATAAAACTTAAGCTGTCACTTAGTAACCACAAATTCACCTCACTAAATTTAGTAAATAAATCAGTCAAATTGTTAAAATCTGGTTTCCACATGATTAAATTTTATTAAAGATTAAAGTCATACTCTGGTTTAATGAGAGCCACTATCGTCGACCCCCATTTACACCTCATCAACCCCCCAAATTATTTTTTCGCTGGCGTGGACCCCTCGCAAGCTGTCATAGACCCCTGGGGGTCTATATAGACCACTTTGGGAATCACTTTTCTAGAGCAATAAAATAGCAGCTATGGTGGCCAAAATATGGTGAAGTATACAGCATCTGTTTACTTCAATTAGAGTTGCAATAAAGCTTTTTCAAAGTCTTTTAGTAACAAATTAATCTAAATTCAGAATTACAAATGAATTAAATATTTGATTAAATTACACTTTATTACATTACGAATACAATAAATCTAACTTTTCTTTAGTGAGATATACACATTTTGCTGCAGTTTTTATAATTTGAGAGGAAAAGACCACTGCTCTTTGGCTAATAAACTAAAACTTTAGCATGTCTATAATAAATCAAGTATACAGGGTGATTCATAAAGTATACAATTTCAATGCACAATAAATCAAAAATAATGTAAGATATTGAATGTAACCTTCAACAGAGACCTGTATAGGACAATTTTAAGTTTTTTTACAGACAGCCACAGAAATTCTACATGTGAACCTTTAGTCATACGACACACATCTAGTCGGTAATCCCTTTCCCCAAAATGTGTATTAAGGTATAAATTCCTTTGATAACGGTTACGCGATAGGCTATTTCAGCTCCATCAAGAACTTTCACTTTTGTGATCAATAGGACCGGTAGTTTTAAATTTTACATACCACCGTTAGATAGATTTTTTAGTTGGGAGATTCTTTTCTGAATAGTGATAAAAAATGTAGTAGCATAGGAGTTCTACATTCCTTTTTGCTAAAATTCAAGAACACAAAAAGCCTCTTCGGCAGTAGACATCGCCATTTCGATTGATTAGTCACATGACACACCCACTATTCCTTACATCACTTCTGTCAGGGGCTAGACACAAACTTTAAAAGTACATCTGCTTTATGATAAATTTAAATGGTGCCTGCCTTTGACTTTTACTGTTTTACAACATCTAGAAAGTGTGCTGATTCACCCTGGGATTTACAAAATAAGAAAAATTACTCAAAACTGTCAATAAATAACTGAGGAATAGGCATTAATACACAGCCATTACCCTTTAATTTCACTGTAGATGGCACTGTCTACAAAAGAAGTTGGCACCAGTTGAACTACCAACATGAAAACAGCTTTTATAATCTGTCCATTCACCAACCAGAGTTCCAGAACAGCAGGAAGACAGGCCCAGTAGGCCCCAAGGAAGGGAACTGCTCCAAATATTGCAGCAAGCACTAAAGAAATAAAACTTAATCCTTATGCTGTTGCAAGAGAATAGATTGAAAAATATTTCCTTAACTAGCTGTAGCATATAAAATATGTATTTTCACCCGGCTATTAGGAATTTAGAAGGAAAAATAATTTACTAAATTAATATGAAAAACAATATACAATAGAAAAATGAAACCATTTTGTTTTCTTAAATTAATAAAAGCATTTTTTTTTCATAAGTCATTTCTATACTTAAAAATATCATATTTTAGTAATAACTATACGAGTATTCTCAACAAAAAGCTTCCATGTTTTACTGAAAACCAAAATAGATCAGAACATCTGGAAGGATTAAGAACTGCAAATATATTATTCCACCAAGAAAACACTTTTCTTTAATAGTACTAAAAAATTAATTTTAATTATGAATATTTCAAACAAATTTAAAATGGATAATATACCAGATACGACGCAGTAGTAATCTAAAATGAAGTTTTAATTTAGGAAAAGACTTCAATAAGATTTTAGCTTTGTAGAAAAAACCTTATTAGAACATCATAAGACTAAAAACTACACAAAAAGAAACAAATTAATTACTAAATAATGAAAGTTCATAAACTGAATATACCAGATGGAATATACACAATCTTGACAGCAAAGACAGTATGAATGAACCAAGTATAAAGTCCATAAAATGCAGCCATTTTAAAAGATGCAACAAAGACACCATTAATAGCCTCTTCAACAGCTCTTCCAAAATGAGCCCCTGTTCCTACTGCTGGCAGCAGATTGCTGCAAACTTCCACAGGTTTGTATTGATTGCCACTAGCACACAAAAGGTAGAACAAAGACGTAGAAAACACAATCTGAAATACATTAATACAATACATTTAATTTTAAAATTATAATAGTATTAACAAACATTTTCCTAATTAATTTCTTTTAACGGAGTTCTCAATCCAAGACAATTTTTAAGCCAAAATATTTTACCAACTACATAAAAAGTAAAATTCACAATAAATGATTCAACTTATATAAGAATTTGCAGTTAAAAACTATTTCAAAAATTCTTTACATCAACATTTTTTATCAGGTCAAACATTAAAGATATTGCAAACAGTAAATAATTTATGAACATTTAAATATTCAAATATTTATTACCTATTATTTTAAAGTGAACAAAAACTAATTCTCAATAATTTATAAAGCTAGTTTTCAGCAGCAAAAGCAACTATTCACAGCATAATTCAACAAAAATTTTTAAACAAATTTCCAATTTGCTTTATGCTTAATAACTCAGAGTCTTAATTACAAACTGAAACCCATATTCTATGAGTTTTTTTTCAGTAGACAGGCTTTACATCCTAGTGGAATTTCCATTGCACAATACATCAAGAAACTAAATTTTTTTAATATACATCTAACAAAAGAAAAATTTTTTAATAGAAATGAGAAAAACGCTAAATCCTTATTCTTTAATATACATCCACACTTTTATTTTATGTCAATTCAAAAATAAAATCATTAGGGGAAATGTAACTTACAAAATTTAACACAAAGTTCAAAACAGCAGTTCCACCTCCGAATAGCAAAGAGATAATTGCAGTTATTGCACTAAATGCTAAAGTTATGTTTCCTTTCAAGATGATCCAAACTGATTCTAATACCTGAAAGATAGGAAACTTAACATGAAGTTCATACTATGAATACATATGCATGATGACACTTGATAAATGTGGAATAGTACAAATTTTATGCATAAATAATCCTAATTAATTTTTTGTAAAACTTTAAATACTTGAAATATTCCTCATAAAAACAGCTTGCAAATAAAATGTAAAAAATAGCCATCCCATATTGATACAATTTTTTACAAATTGCACTGAATATTGATTATTTTAACATAAAATTTAGAAGCAATTATCCTAAATTGGTACAATCCTTGCAACACAAAATAAAAATTTCATAAGATGTTTTCCCATGATTCAACACCTTAAATAATTTTAAATATTTTTAATCTATTGGAGATAAAATAAAAAAAACAAAAATCAGAAAACTAAACATGTTAAAAGTAAACATTAAAACTGCAAATTTTAAAACAATATTTTCTAAAGCTTACAAAAAAATAAAAATAATAAAAAAAATATATTTTCAAATTTCAGCTTAAAATTTACCTATTTTATAGGAAATATTACTATATATATATATATATATAATTCACATGTAGTTAAGCTCAATTATACATAAAATCTTTATGAAATAAAGGATTAAGTGGTGTGAAGGTTTATTAATATTAAAAAATTATTGGTGGAAGGGGCAAGATAAAACAAACAAAAGATAAGTAAAAATTTAAAGTATGACAACAAGGATTGAAATATAGAAAACTTCCAAAATTATCCTATAAAAAGCATAAAAATTTAAAATTGACAGAATAACTTGGGCATAATCGATTTAACATGCATTCATAGAAAGAAGGGTTTGAAAAAAAGCTCCATAAAAAGCTAGTCTTTCTTATACAATAACAGATTTAATTGATGTAACAGTCTATATAACAGAACTCTGTATATAATCTTTGATTTTAAAAAGAAATCTTAAATGCTTCATAAAGGAAAAAAAAGAAAAAGATGTTAAGAGATAACTTATTTTAAAAAAAAAAACAATAGGGAAGAAAAAGGCATTAAAATCTTCAAAAATTATCCAAAATTCCATCTATTACTTAGAATATGGCTAATTGTTTTCAGAAAATTTTAGGAATTGAATAGAATAGTACTAAGATGGAATTTAGCCAGTTTATTATTTTTTTTTACATATATGTGAAATATACCTGCAATCCTATTTGCAATGGATTCAACAAATTGCTACACAAAGTTGGGACTTTGCTTTGCTGCCAAAAGGATTTTGTAGTTGAAAGGATTATTTGCAGACAAACAGAAAATATTTTTGAGTAATGTTATACAAGTTACCGTGGCAAGTACTTATTATATTTAATGTGATGTTGCAACTGAGAATTTATATTTCCATGCTCTCTATTCATTCAAATTTAGGCTATTGTGGATTTATATGCATATGTGTTCATCATTTTCTTTTAAAAGTAAAAATCTGTCATATTTACAAGTTATGAAATAAATTTAGATTTTCTCTATTAGAACCTGCCTGTTAAATGCATGAAATTTTCCTACATTTGAAAGATAGTCAACTGTGTAACAATATTAAAGAAACAATGCAATACCACTTCATGCCTCAAATGAAACTGTATGATGTTTGCAGGTTATCATAAAGAAACTCAAATAAAAATAAAAAAAAAAAAAGGTTGAGAAATAAAATAAAAAAAATTGTTCAAATGTTTTAAAATTCAGTTTACGTATCCCTTTCAGATATTTTTTATACTGTCATTGCAACCAATATTATATGAATAGATATTAAATTTTTGAATTTTGTTTAAATTCATCAAAAGTTGGATTTTTTTAAATGAAGCATACTAAACATGTCATATATAATAAAGAAATTATTGAACACACCATAGTATTGTTACTGTTCTTCTAGAACTGAGAAATGTTTTGAAAAAGTGAAAAATTATATTTTTTGTTTAATTGAAATAAAAGCTTTGCATTAGTTCTTTATTTCATGAAACACTAGATATTTAAGAAATTAATATTAATTTCATAAGCTGATTTTTCATAAAAGTCAATAAAAATTCTTTAATAGAGTTATCTATAAATAGTTTTAAATTTAACTATAAAGTTTATTAACTGGTTTAAAAATCTGACAAACTTTGCACCTACTGACAAAAAGGTTCCAATATTCTCCTTTACAAAATTGACTATCAAATCAACATTGAGTGTCTTAAGTCCATTGATCAGGCTGTCAAATGAAGCAAGGTGCTCCAGATTGGGTGAGGAACTGTTTTCATTGCGTGAATGCCACAGCTCATACACTTTGTCAAAGATTTCCAGAATCTGTTTCTCCAGTTCAGCTGCTCGCTCTTCATTCTTATCATCAATGATGCGGCGAACCTGAAAGGATTCAATAGAGATGAACCTACACAATATTTTAAAACTAAGTTTTCATTCAAGTATTGTGCAGTTTGATATTCAATTTATGATGAAGAAATAAAAAAAAAATAATTTTCAATTATTACTATTATGAGTAAATACAATTATTACTACTAATAATTTTGAATACATATCACAAATTTCAAAAGGGAAATAACATGAACATATTAGAATATGTATACTAATTTTCATTCACATTTACATTTCTTCCCTCCTCAGTTAATTTTCTTTATGGGAAATACATAAAAATTAAAGAACATTAAACTTAAAAAGTATTTAGAAAATCAAAGTGGCTTTTCATGAAAAACTAATACAATTTTTGCTTCATGGAATGAAATGTATTTCAAAAACAAAGAAAAGATAAGCAAGTGAGAATGAATTACAAATTATAAAAACTAAAAGTACCAAATTTTTTTAAAAACTATTAAATACTTGCAATTTGATTAGGAATCATGCAAAAATAAAAGTTACCCTAACAGTCTCAGACAACAAATATAAAATCATGCGATCAGAAATTCAATGCTTTTCTTTTGGTTGACAGAAATTAATATAAATACATGCAATTTAATAAATTGCATCAATAAACAAACAGAATAATTTTTTCAAAAAAAGCTCCTTTTTCTACTTACAACAAAGTCATTAAACTTTTAGGAGTAAATAAATAACTTAAAAATATTTTTCATTAATGCAAGCTTATTCAAGAAAAAGGGGAAAAAATTAACTTTTGTCAAGTTAGAAATTAAAGTTTCTTTTTTTTTTTAGCAAAGCATATATCAGCATTAAAAAATGCATCTATGCTTTTAATACTTCAAAATAATACATGATACTTTATAATTTGAATCCATTTCAACATAAATTCTGTAAAAAAAATTATTTTTTTTTACATTTTAAAAAATTTTATTAAAAATATGAAAGGATCATTTGAAACATTTCATGCAAATAAAATCCATTGCTCTTGCATCTTATTTTAATAAAAATATTTTACAAATCAGATCTTTACTCAAACATAAAAAAAAAAATACAATTATGTAAAAATACTCAATTGCATAACAGTAACAATAAGTAAAATATCAAAGATCAGGATTTTAAAAACATAACTAACTTTGAAATATAATTTTAAAAATATTTTAATAATTATTTTAAATACAGATAGACCCTGTTAACCTGCAGTACAGTAATATACGAGTCTTTATAAGCAGTTTTATCACGGTTCCCTTGATAAGTAATTACTAGTTACATCACTCCTAGATATTGAGCCATCACAATTCTTATAATTCATTTTAGAGGATTTGTCTAATTTGAGTAAAATAACTTTCTGTTAGAACAGTCACATAATTTTTCTTTCTATTGATAAAATAATAAATTTGCTTTTTAAAAAATACACACACATTGAGTTTCTTTATTAAATATTTTTTTTAATTTTTACAACATGCAAATGACTTGCATACTATAAAATTAGAACACACTTAAAAATCTTTTCTGCCTAACTCTGCAAATTAAAGTAATGCTTAATGCTAAGTTGTTTCTGACAGATACAATCAATTAATTATGAAATGTGATTTCTAAATTTCTTTTCAGTATGTTAAGTTTTCATGCATATTGAAATATTTTTTTTAAACAAACTTTTAAAGTAAAAAAAAAAACCCTCCTTTCCAAGAGAAACTGAAATTTCACAGAAAATTTCTATTAAAGTGGTAAATGATACCAATATAATGTTGATGCATCTATGTTGATATCAATATAATTTTTCAGTTTATATTAATACTGTAACTCAGTTCAGTTATCCTTTGGTTTAGTAATATGGATTCTGATTACTGCATGTTAACGGAGTCAGATTTGAATTTAAAATTACTTAAATTTCTTTTAATCTTACTGTTATAAATTCAATTACCAATCAATATTTAAATTTTTTTTTATCTTAGCACAAAATTAAAATTAAATAAGATTAAATTTAAAAAAATTAAGCTTGTTATTACATTATTCAATTTAAAACAAAGAAAAAATGCTTCTAATAGATATTACACTAGACTTGGAAATCGGACTTTTCCATCAAGAGTTTCTTTTTCACTAGATGCCATTTTCTTTTTCCTAACCTTAATAGAAAATAATACCCTGATCAGCAAATGTATACATATTTTTAGAGATCAAAATTGATCCCTAAAAATATGCATAAATAAACAAAGCACTACAAGAAAAAAGACATGCTACATTCAACAATGAATTTTGAAAAATATCATGCTTATAATTAGTAATTTAAAAAAAAAAAATTAAAACAGAGGGAAAAAGTTGAAAGTGCCAAGAAAAGAAAATGCATACTTTTAAATAAAAAAAAATCTAAAATAAAATTCTGTTTCTCAAAGAAAATCAATATGCATGCTTTAATTCAGTATGGAAGGTACATAAAAAGAATACAAGAAATTTCCGATAAAGCAACCACCAAAAATGTATTTAAAATAATTTAAGTCTCATAAAAAAAAATCACATACTTACAAACATAAATGCTAAATGCAGGGAAAAAAGTACATTATAGTACACAACTTGCAAAAAACAAGCTTTAATAAAACTCAGATTGAATAATTTCATATACTTAACATTGGATCCCATCAAAAGCACCACAATTAAATGTTATGAAAATGAATGCAACTCTTTTAATCTGCAATTTCATATTTTAATCTTCTTATATTATGCATCTTACAGAGTATACTATTTAAATAAAAGTAAAATACATTAATTATAAACTAAGCAGACAAGAAGAAGAAAAATTAAGGTAATGGTAATCAAAACTATGCATTGTAAAATTATATAATCGAAAACAATGCAAAAAAAATCTTTAAATAAATGGAACAGATTTCCTAATAGAAATTTTATTCAAACAAAATGCGTCACAATATTAGTAATTTCAGATAAACAAATAAGACTTATTTTAAAATTTACAACATATCCCATACACTTAAATAAATTTTGAGCATAATAGCATCAAAAGAATTTGCATCTTTTAAAATTTTAATATAAACCATAAATCATTCAACAGATATTTCTTCAAAGTATAAAATTTAATAATTTAGATAAGGGGTTTCCAACACGCAGCCCTACAGTATGTAAATTGCAGCCCACTGAACCTTTTTTAAAAAATTTTATACATCAGGTTTTTAAACTTTTTTCATTTTGAAATTATTTGAGGCAAAATTTAATATATATACATACATAAATCTACAATATATTTGCCTCTTACCTGTTCTTGTTTTAAAATGAATCCTTTTTGATAATAGATATGTCCTTTACATTAAAATATTTATATTTTATCAAACAGCTACATTTGATTTTACTATATATAATATAAATAACTTTTTTTAATAAATTCCAAATTGCATTATGAATTTCCTTTACTATGAATGGTAAATGATTTTCTGTGTGTGCGACTTTCATTTCTCCTCCTCCTTTTTGTTTGGAGTGCCCAAAAAGCAAGAGGCAGTCAGAGATGTTTTTTAAAAGTTTAAAAAATATATTCAGGATGGTTAAGATAAAGGGCAATGTATACTAAATCATTTGCGAATAACAGTACAATCAAATTTTAAAAATGAGTAACGAAGGATCAATTCAAAAGGAACTCTGCAATTTTCAAGAAAATGGCAACTGTAATATTTTGAACATTTGATCATTACATTATTATATTATGTAAACGTTATAAAATTACCAATGTCTGTATACATGAAGAATAATTCATTTTGTTTTATCTTTTCACTCCAATGTTTTGTTGTGTTTCCAAATCTGATATAAATGTACATATTTTTATGTGCAGCCCGCGAGATTATACTGTTTTTCTGAAGTGGCCCACAAGGTCATTTGGGTTGGATACCCCTGTTTTAGATTATCTATTATGAAATTAGTTATTAAAAGAAACATTTACCTGGGCAGTACTTAGAAGCAATTACAAATTTTATTGAAACTATTTTTTTTTATTTGTTCATCAACTTTGTTCCCATATAAAGAATGGTGAAAGTATCTAATTTACATTTTTGAATCAATAAATGCTTTTATATTATCCTGAATTATTTTCTTAAAAAAAATGACAATTTTCACCAGGTATATTTAAAAATTTAATTCCAACCAAAAGTTATATATTACCACATTAAAATGACTATATTTCACTCAACATGATTTGCTGACAAGTGGACAATATCCCCAAAGGTAAATTAAATATACAAAATGAACTCACAGTAGCAGATATCCACCCTCGACCATACATAAATGCATCATCCAGAACGGCATCAACTGTTCCTTGAACATCACGTAAACTTTCTGGTACCAATTGTTGAATGTCTGTGTCATGTACAGTTTTGTTAATTAAGCTGCTAGTGACTGTCACTAAATGCATACTTTCACCATAGATCTGGAGAACAAATATTTTTGGTAAAAATATATCATTAATATTTTAGCAATGTTTTTTTATTAGTGTATTCAATAACAAAATTTTAACTTATTTTTTCTGAAAACTTTATATTGTCAATACAGTAGAGCCTGTTTTTGTGCAATTTTATTTTTTTACAATTTCTTTTGCGCGATTTTTTCTGTGCCATTTTTTTATGCAGTATATATATGAATTTCAAGGGCTTTGGTGCCACTATAAGGTTTTCTATCAATGTTCATATATACATTTAACGATGCTCTGTTCATTTAGTATAAATGGTCTCCTGACAATGCACATTCAATTGCTTTCTCTCAATGCACCAGCAGCCCCTGCTCGATTGAAGATGAAACTTTTATTGACAGTGATATTATCAATAACTTGAAAAGACTAAAGACAGACAAGAAGAGCTGGATTCTTTGAGAGCAGATAAGATATATGCAGAGATCCAGCTTTCCAAGAAATTTGAAGAGCATTTTCTTAAAATAGATACCAATTTTAAAAGGGGTTTGAAATTCTAAAACAAGTTTTGATCATACATATCTGGTTTTCGTGATGTTTACAAGTAACTGACCAATTAATGTCCCAAAAACTTATTACTTACTTTACTGTGCTAAAAGTAAATCAATTGAAATTGTATCTTCAAGCGACGAAAGCAATCTTGAACAAATTTATCACAGGAAGATGCATATTTTGGATTACAATGAGTAGCAGTGAATTATGTATGTGCATTTTGAAAACTTCTCCATGTATAATGAGAAATTAAATGTTTTAAAAATATTTCTATGTGTAATTTATTCATTTTGTTTATGGAAATTTCTCATAAATTTTGTAAATAATTGACGTACTTCCTACGTGCAACTTTTTTAATGCTGTTTCTCTCCGTCGAATAACAGAATTTTTTTGCAGTACGTTGATAAAGTTTGTTATTTATGAAATTTTCGAATATTTTTTTTATGTGGTTTCTTTTTATGCGGTCCCTATCTATTACACAAAAACAGGTTTTATTGTACAGGAAAGATAAACCTTGGGAATTCCTTGCATTACAATCAAGTTTTAAAAAGTGTCACGAATTTAGAGCTGAAAATATTGCTTTATTGTATGATTATTTTCAACTTTAAAAAAAAAATCAAAATTTATACAAAAGTAATTGTTTAAAATTTTATAGATTTTTTTAAATGCAATGGTTTTATGGTTTTTAGATTGAATTTTCTACAAAAATAAAAATATTTAAATAAACTGCATGCCTAATGACAAGCACCAAAGACAATCTTTTAACGAATCACATATGTAAGTAACATGAGTGATTATAGGATTGTGTTTACAAATCTAGAATATTGGTTACACTTGTAAAGATAAAATATGTAAACATACTAGACATCCTCTTTTTAGTTTAAAAAAAATCTCAACTAGAAATACATTTAATAAAAATATGAAAGCAGTACAAAAGTCAACACCAAATAATTAATAGAAAACTAATAGATTCAAAAATATAATGATTATATTATTTCAAAAAAATCCAATTTTTATGATATAATATAAATTAAAATGAACTATTTTGTTACTGATAGCACTATATAAATAAGGCAAATTTTATAAACTGGTTATAGATACATATACACAAAACACACATTTATACATTCAAATACATGCTAATACTTATAATTGCAGCTATATCAAGAAATATTGTACTTAAACAATTATAATTAAGTAATTTTGAATTCTTAAGTGTGATATTTTTGACAAATAAATTATTAAATTTTAATTTTTATTTTTGTAATACTCAATTGTAAAATCTCCAGAGGTAAGAAAAATGATTTACCTGAACACAAAGAAATATAGTACCAATGACAGCTAAGAAGAAAACCAGAAAAATTGCCATCATGCTGGTAAATGTGTCTATAGATCCATCGAGAAGTTCCAGAAACTACATGAGCAAAACCAATTTCTTAAAATGCATCAAAAATCAAAAGCGCATGACAATCTCTTTGCTTGGATATAAAGAATATAATGATTGACATTTATGTTTCTATGTGTTCATGTGTTTTTCTTTCACATTTAATAATTAAAGAATTTTTATTGAATAAAATATATTAAAAATAGACCTTGCATTCAAAATTTTACCTTTTGAAATATGATCAGTGTTACAACCAAATAAAGAATACACATCATACAAATTATGTGAGAAAAAACTAAAAGCCATTTTTTTTTTACTGTAAATTCTCATTTTACAACTCAGATAGGAAAAAATGTCATATTAATATTTATATATATATATATATATATATATATATATATATATATATATATATATATATATATATATATATATATGTATATAAATAGTTCAAATACATATTAGTTCAAATAATGTCAATTTACTTAACTGATATTAAACATTGGAATAAAATAAAGTTTTATCAAATGTTTTGATAATTTTCTCATAGGCAACCACAGATTTTCAATTTATTTTAAGTGATTTGATACTATTATAATTGAAAGTTTACAGGAAAAAAGATAAGGAAATAATTAGTAACTCAAATCCAAATTATTAATTCATTAGATTTAAAAATGTACAAAATACTCAACATTATCAGATATTCCTTTAAAAAATTAATTAAAAAAAGCGTCATACATAAATGAGAGGTTATAATTTGATTAATAAATATTTATGGAAAATCAAATCTGTGGTTAGAATTTAAATTATAAAGTCTATAACTCTGCTACATTTTTTTTTAATTAGATTACAAGACATTACGTCACTGAAATGTAGACACTTCAAGATGCTCTTTTCATTTGTTATAAAAAGTCTCCCGGCAATGCACATTTAGTTGCTTTCTCTCAAGGCTCCAGTCCCCCGCACCTGATTGAAGACAAAACTTTCAATGACAGTGACATTATGAATAATTTGATAGATTATGAAGACTGACAAGAACCGGATTCTTTGAGAGCGGATAAAAATATACAGGGATCCAGCTTTCCAACAAATTGGAAAAGAATTTTCTTCAATTACATATCAATTAAGAAAGGAGTATAAAATTCCAAAAAGGGCTTCAATCATGTATAGCTGGTTATTGTGACATTTATAAGCAATTGACCTCATCACTTGACCCTCATCACAAAAACTGATCTCTTGCTTTATGTTGCCAAAAAATAAATCAATTGAAATTGCACCTTCAAGTGACGAAAGCGATTTTGAACTTATTCATTACAGGACTTTCGATTATGATGAGTAGCGATGAATTATGCCTGTGCATTTTAAAGACTTATCCGTATATACAACAAGAAACTATGTTTTAAAAATGTTTCCATGTGTAATATTTAATTATTTATTTTGCTATGGAAGTACTCTTACATAAATTTTGTAAATAATTGGCATATTTTATAAATGCAACTTTTTTATGCGTTGGCTATCCACCAGATATAAAAAAGTTTTTAGTAGTATTTCCACAAATTAGTTTGTTATATGTAACAATTTATAAAATTTTTGCATATTTCTTTTGTGCAATTTTTTTTATGCGGTCCCTATCTACCGCACAAAAACAGGTTCAACTACATATGATAATCTTTGAAAAGAATCTCAAAAACTTTATATAAAAAAAAATTTTAGCCTTTTTTATACTGATTAAATGTTTTTAACAATCCACATTTATACAGAAAACTCAGACTTCTGTGCACATGTAAATATAAGTAAACTTTCTGAACATTAATATTAAAGACAATAATGAGTTTTTTTTTAAAAATTTTACAAGGTTGATGAATTAATTGATAAGATAAATTTATATTGTAATTGTTACAACATCAGCGCACTGTAGCGCCATCTGTAAAAAGTTTTGTAAAAGTAGACATTGTCTAGCTGTACCCCAACAAAAGCGGGTGCACAAATAAAGTAGGCTTAGCGTTGCGAAAAAGACTGATTTTTTATTCTTTAACCAGTTTTACAGTCCACACAAATATTGACGAAACATTGGTCCTATGAAGCCACAGAAAATGGATAAAAAAAATCGAAAAATAAAAATAACTCCAACGTAACTACTGAAGAGAAATTGAATCGTTTAAAAGATTCAATCAAAGGAACTTTAACTAGGTTAGAGGCTTTTACCTCGGAGAAGACAGTGTCAAAGGATACTAGTGTCACTGAAATCGAAATTAAACTCAAAAAAATTGAGCAATTACAGATAAATCTAGATAAAATAGCTGAGGATTATTGTGAAATAGAAATTTTCGAAAGCTTGGAAATCATTCAGCTGGACATAGAAGATATAAATCAACGGATCGAGACAATAGAGGTAGGTCTCAAACTTTTAATGTATTCTTTGAAAAATTCTGAAAATGTAAACATTAATTTAAATGACAATGGTAAAAATAGTATCCGCTTACCTCAAATTCCATTGCCAGAATTTTCTGGTGTAATAGCAGAATTTTCTAATTTTAAAAATCAATTTATTAATTTAATAAGTAATAATGAGCAATTGAATGATTCGCAAAAACTATACTATCTTCGAGCATCTCTAAAAGGAGAAGCAAAGCTCTTAGAGTCGCCTAGCGATAGTTTCGATTCTCTCTTTAAAGCATTAGAAGATCGTTACGAAAACAAACGGCAGTTGATAGATTCACATGCCCTTGAGATAATTAATTATGAAAAAATTTATAGCAAATCAGCCAAAGAACTGCGCGCTTTAATGGATTGTATCAATAGAAACATTAGAGCACTTAAAGTTTTGAAATATGAGCAGAATGATCTATCAGATATAATTTTAATAAATATAATTCTTCAAAAAAATTGACAAAGAATCTAGAAAACAATTCGAACTTTCGTTGAAAACAGCAGAAGTTCCAACATTTGATTCTATTAAGAAATTTTTAGAAAAGAGAAGTGCTGTGTTAGAAAACATTACTCGCATTCCTAGTACTAAAATGATCCATAAAAATACTGCAATGTCAACTAAAGCCAAATCACTGGTAGTTAATAGTAAAAAAATAACTGTTAAACCTTGTATTCTCTGTCGAAATTCTCATCCTCTTTATAAATGTATTGCATTTCAAAATATGTCTGTGGAGTGCAGAAAGAAATTTGTTACCAATAACAAACTTTGTATAAATTGCCTCAGACTTCATTATGGTGCCTGCATGTCTAAATATAAATGCACAGTTAGTGGTTGCAAGGGATTACATAATTCATTGCTTCACGATTCTGCTGAACTTTGCTCTGCAGTTAAAAATCAAACTGTAGGAGAAAGGGGGGATAGAGACCATTTCGAATACTACTCGGTTTGAAGGTCAGCCAGAAGTGGCGGTTTTGACTTATGGAAATAAATGTGTTTTATTAAATACATTCATGATTTTC
Organism: Trichonephila clavipes; assembly: GCA_019973935.1. Taxonomy (NCBI): domain Eukaryota; kingdom Metazoa; phylum Arthropoda; class Arachnida; order Araneae; family Nephilidae; genus Trichonephila; species Trichonephila clavipes. The sequence continues at coordinate 683,774 of BMAU01018008.1, read as the reverse complement.
GTTAAAAGTGCTGATGGATATAGAATTAAGTTAAGAGGATTATTAGATAATGCGTCTACGATATGCGTTATGAGAGAAGACATAGCAAGAAAGTTGGGATTTAAATTTAGGTCTGCAAACCAATTTATTTATAACAGGCATTAACGGAATTACGCAATCCTCGAAATATTCAGCAACTATTGAAGTTTCAAATCGGGATTATACTTTTGCACGCAATGTACAATTTTCACTTTTACCTAAAATTATCGATGCGATTCCTGTATCGAAATTAAATATATCGGATTTAAATATTCCAGCTTCAATTGAGCTGGCTGATTCTAATTTCCATATGCCAGGTCAAATAGATATATTGATAGGAAGTGAACTATTTTTTGAAATTTTAAATCCAGAACAATATTATTTGCAGGAGGGAAATGTAATTTTACAAAATACAAAATTTGGCTACTTAGTCACTGGTACCCTTCCTCAGTCACAACAACAAGCCAATTGTTGTTTAATAAGTGAACCAAGCTTAGATATAACAGTAAAGAAATTCTTTGAACTAGAATCACTTCCAGATGATTCTAAGGAAATAACAAAAAGTGAAGAGAAAATTTATTGTGAGGAACATTTTGTTAGTACCTATAAAAGAGATAAAACGGGAAGATTTATAGTTCGGTTACCCATAAAGGAAAATGCAGAAACATTATTAGGATATTCCAAAGAGAATGCGATCAAACGACTAAATGGTATTTGGGAAAAATTAAACAAAAACAATACAATGGGAACTTTGTATAAAGAATTTATGAATGAATATGAACTTTTAGGCCATATGGAGGAGATTAAAAATGAAACATTAGATAAGATTAACTATTACATTCCTCATCATTCTGTATACAAACCAGAGAAGACATCCACTCCATTGAGAGTTGTCTTCGATGCAAGTGCAAAAAACAACAAGTGGTCTTTCTCTAAACTCCATTTTTACTAAACGGAGGAATTATACAACAAGATCTCTTTTCCATAGTCAGTAGATTTAGAAAACACGAGTACGCGTTTAGTGCAGATATTAAAAAAATGTACAGGCAGATACTTGTTGATCCTAATCAAAGGGATTTACAACGAATTATGTGGAAGACTAGTGCAGATGCTCCAGTCAAGACTTACAAGCTAGCTACCGTAACTTATGGGACAGTTTCTGCACCATTTTTAGCTACCAGGACCTTAAGGGCCTTAGCAGATGAAGAAAAAGCGGAATTTCCTGATGCAGCAGATGTGATTTGTAATGATAGTTATATGGATGATATTCTTTCTGGAGAGCCTACATTAGAGGGTGCTAAAAAACTCCAAACCAGATTATCTCAACTATTACAGAGGGGGGTTTTGAGCTACACAAATGGGTGTCAAATAGCCCAGAACTGTTGAAAGATTTATCTGCATCTTCCTATGTGTTTGATAAGGAATTTCAGGATGCTCCAGTGAAAACATTAGGTATGCTATGGGATCCAAAGGTGGATTGTCTCACATACAAAGTAAAGATTAGTGACAAAGTCAACTTCTCAAAAAGAGACGTGCTTTCAGAAATTGCAAGGCTCTATGACCCTTTGGGCCTGATAGGACCCATTGTTACGAAGGCTAAGATATTCATCCAAGAACTTTGGAAAACAAAATTAGATTGGAGTGAACAGCTACCACCAGATGCAATGGAAGAGTGGATGAACTTCTACCAAAAATTAGCGAAAGTAAATAACTTCAAAATCCCAAGGTGCATTCTACTTCCTGCAACAATACGGATTGAAATACATGGCTTTTCCGATGCATCAGAACGTGCCTATGCTGCTGTTGTCTACATAAAATGTTTCAAAGAATCTGGACAATCTCAAACTAGATTATTATGCAGCAAGTCCAGAGTGGCTCCCTTGAAAACACTCACCATACCGAGGTTAGAACTGTCTGCAGCTTTACTACTATCGAGATTAGTCGAAAAGGTTGTGCCAATTCTACAATTACCTATTCATAAAATTTGGATGTGGACGGACTCAACGATTGCTTTAGCGTGGATAAAGACTGAACCTCATAAACTCAAAACATTTGTCAGCAACAGGGTGGCGGAAATCCAAGCACTCTCAAAGGACTATCATTGGAAACATGTGAGCTCCAAGAACAATCCTGCCGACTTAATTTCTAGAGGCTGCAATGTGGATGAACTTTTAAAGAACGAAATGTGGTTCTCGGGTCCAGATTTACAAACTGATGAATACGAGGACAATCAACTTTTTCCTGATCCTTCCTACAGAGATGAACTAAAATGTGCTGTTACTCTTTCAATGACTGAGTGTTCTTCAAATTTTTATGATGAACTCTTTAATGTTACAAATAATTTCATAAAATTAATTAGAATTTTTAGCTTTATTTTTAGGTTCATTAATAACATCAAAGCTAAGGAGTCTTGTAATAAGGAGAAATATCTAACTGCAGATGAAGTAAAGAGGAGTACGGAATTTTTAGCTAAAATAGCACAATTAAGTGAGTTTAAAGCAGAAATCGATGCCTTGAAAAAAGTTAAAGGTGTTTCAAAAACACACAAGTAAGTTAAAGGCTTTAGATCCTTTCTTAGATGAGAATTCTTTACTCAGAGTTGGTGGAAGGCTTTGTAATGCTGATTTACCATTTGAAGCAAAACATCAAATAATTATACCTAGTAAACATAAATTTACTAAATTACTTTTTGAGCATATGCATAAGAAGTTTTTCATATTGGTGCTCAGGGTTTAGTACATCAAATTAGAATGCAGTTTTGGCCCATTAATGGCAAGGGTATTGCACGAAAAACAGTTCATGATTGCATTGCATGCTTTAGACAGAAGCCTACTGGGGTAGATCAATTAATGGGAAATTTACCATCAGAGAGAGTAACTCCAAGTGCACCATTTTTAAACTCTGGGGTGGATTTTTTGCGGACCTTTTCAAATAAAATTTAAAAATCAGAGAAAGGGGATATTTTCAAAGGTTTATGTTGCGATTTTTGTATGTTTGGCTACAAAGGCTATTCATTTAGAGGCAGTGACTGATTTAACAACTGAGGCATTTATTGCAGCTTTGAAGAGGCTATGTGCCCGTAGAGGCCGCATTTCTACATTAATGTCCGATAACGCAACTAATTTTAAAGGCGCAGCTGCAGAATTAAATCGCGTTTCATAAAATTAATTTGTAACAAAAACGAGACATTAGCAAATTATTTTGCATCAGAAGCTATCCAGTAGAAATTTATCCCACCTCGTTCTCCTAATTTCGGGGGTTTGTGGGAGGCAGGGGTAAAATCATTCAAACACCATCTCTATAGAACTTTAGTTAATAGTAAAATAACTTTCGAAGAATTCGAGACAGTAATAATTCAAATTGAAGGTATACTTAATTCACGTCCATTAGTACCATTGTCAGATAATATCAATGAATATGAAGTTTTAACTCCTGGACACTTTATAATTGGTCGACCTATCAGTGCAATACCTAAGCCCGCAATTTTAGATATTTCAGATAATAGACTATCTAGGTGGCAGTATACAACAAAGTGTGTACAAACTATTTGGAAACACTGGAAAAATGATTATCTTAATCATTTACAGCAGAGAAACAAGTGGCAGTTCGAGAAAAATAATGTTGCCGTAGGGTGTTTAGTGCTTTTAAAGGAAAATGATTTGCCTCCCTGCAAATGGACAATGGCAAGAATCTTGGAGGTTATTTATGGAACTGACGGTAAGGTCAGAGTCGTTAAACTAAAAACTGCCACGGGGGTTCTCACACGTTCTATCTCAAAAATATGTATCTTACCAATAGAAAATAATAATATAAATTAAATTGTAATGTGAAGTATATTATATTCTTAGAATATTGTATTTTTCTATTTTTGAATATTGTATTTTTTTTCTTATTTTAGAATGTTGAATTTATTTGTATTTAATTCATTTAGGCATTTGTAAACTGTATATAGCAAATTGCATTTTTTAAATATATTTTTTGAAATATTGTATATTTCAACGCCGGGCGGAATGTTACGTCATCAGCGCACTGTAGCGCCATCTGTAAAAAGTTTTGTAAAAGTAGACATTGTCTAGCTGTACCCCAACAAAAGCGGGTGCACGAATAAAGTAGGCTTAGCGTTGCGAAAAAGACTGATTTTTTATTCTTTAACCAGTTTTACAGTCCACACAAATATTGACGAAACAGTAATCATAAGAAATAAACAACAAATAAATATTTTTAATTTCTTAAGAAATGTATTTTAAAACATCAAAAAATTTAACTGTAATAGCATTAAAAATTTCTTAAAACACTTTAAAAAAATAAGTAAATGCTATAAAAATAACAATATTAACTGAATAATTAGCATTATCCAAAGACTAACCTTTTTGTCACCTACAGTCAACAATTTCCAGAGACCTCTCAATGGAACAGGGATAAGGGCATCCTTTCTTTGGTCAAAGGTACCATGGCAAGACTCGAAAACAGTCTGACATTTTTCTTTTAAAAAATTCCAAACACCAAATTTTACAACTGCAAGAGTTAAACATATTCACTAATTTGATTTTCACACAAAAAAGCTTCAGATTTAAAATAGAACAAGCTGATACATACAAGTTTCAAAACTATCTATAAACCCAACTTTTATTATTTTTTTTAAACAGATTTAAAAAGGAAAAGTACATTTTTACTTAACAGAATTGTGTTTAAGAAAATACTTTACAAATACTTGTGTAACAAATACATATATATAAGAATAAAAATGGCAATTGTTAGAGAAATATAGAGAGCTGCTATAACAGCTGTGCAATGCAATTGTATCCCTATGTGAGAGTTGAAACATAAGAGTAGAATTGTGAGGTTTCAAGAGTAATGGCATCATTTGATTGCAGTGGTTATACAATAAAAGTTATGATAAAATTGAATTTGATATAGAAAGAGATCTGTTGTTGTGACTAATGCCACCTGCCTGATGAAGTCAGATTGAGGCCTGCAAAATTCATCGGCTAAGGGCAAGAATTTTTATGTCTGTCGTTAGCCTTACCTTTGAGCACCATGCTGGTGACAGTACGATTTTGCTCGGTTCCACTCTAATTTTGAGGGAGAACACCCTAGGGGTGTCCAGGGGCCTCTCGCCTCTCTTCCCCTTCCACCAACTGCACGAGAGGATTTGCGGCTCAACGGCTATTTAGAGTACCCCCATGCCGCAAAGGCACTATACATTTACAAACATCCATGTCTTCTACGGGATTCGAACCCAGTCCCTACGGCACCGCAGTCAGCGTCGCTAACCACAATACTGGAGAGCATTTCATGTCTTTGGTTTATTATTAACCTTATAATCCTTGTTCAAATTACACTTTCATAGGACAGCGCCAAACAGAACCCATTCTCATACAATAGACTGTACAACAATAAACTATTTACAGGTACCCAAACTTTGGAAGAGAAAGGATAAGCTAGTCATAAGAATTAATTTATAATGTTGTGTCTGTTTGTAGATGAAGTAAGGACCTTAAGATTTGGAAGAGTTAGCAATGTAAACCCATCAAAAAACACAAAACACCTGATTATTCTGTCACATTCCATTAGTGACACATTGCCATTACAAATATTTTCATTGATGGTTCAGAATTTATATTTTCAGCTCTCAGAATGCAATATTAGATTATAAATGCGTGAAAGGTTGTTAGAAGAATCTTAAGAAAATGTGTCACCTGTTTCATTGATAAATAAATGCTCTCTTGAACCAACCGATGGAAGATCTTCCAGTATCAACAGTGAATACGGTAGAACCTTTAAATACAGAGTTGAATTTGCATTGGACTGTTTAAACAACACATATTATACGCTCGTGATAAGTTCTGTAAAATCCTCTTTAAACTTTACCCATTAATAGGCCGGAACTCTCCTTTAAGTATAGAAAACAAAGTGCTTCTCTATACAGCCGTTATGCGCCCAATAATAGCTTACGCTTGTGCAGTATGGGGATATGCTGCTAATACAAATATTAAAATTCTTGATACTCAGCAAAATTCTTATACGTATTATTGTCAAAGCCTCAAGATACATGCACAATGACGACATACGCAAAGCCTTAAAAATTACTAATTTTAAATCTCATATTCAGAAAATAGCAAGTTTTTCAACACTCTACCTGAAACCAATAATTTTAATATGCATAATTTAATTCTTTACATTCCTAATGATAATACTAAGAGACCAAGAAGAATTCTTGATTCTTATAATCCTCCATAACTTGAATTTTCATGCAATAAATTTTTTATTGCACCATAGTTTGCTAAAATTTTACTTTCTTTTAAAATTTTCTCAATGTTAATTTCTATCTACCCCACTGGACAAGCAGCTCCCCATTTTCTAAACCTCAGCCTCCAGGGCAGCCAATTGGAGTCATTGTTCACTCTACCCAGCAACCAATCACAGAGCAGCCTCTAAGCTCTCACCCAAGCTAAAAAACTCTTTACTTTTTCGTCCAGATGAAGCACCATAGCCACGCCTCCCGGATCCCATCGTTCAACCAATCGCCGTCATGCCTCTCAGCAGAATGAAAACCACCACTTTCGCCATGCCCAACATCAAAGACTTGTAACAATATGGGATTGAAGGAAAGGAAAATGCCTAATCAACGCCTATGTTGGACTGTTTCAAGTGAAGCCCAGAAAGGGATGAAGTTTTGTCACCAAAGCAGTTCACTTAGAATTAGAAGATTTTATAGCAGGTCCCTTTACTATTGTTCTTAAGCATTTTGCCACAAGATTAATTCTACAGTGATAGTGGTATTAATTTTATTATTGCCAACGGAGAGTTACATAAGCATGCCTTTTCAATCATTTAGCAAGTAAAAGTTACAAGGAAATTTAATCTTCATTCATCTTACACTTCGGTGGACTGCGAAAAACTTGCATAAAATCCATGAAAAGTCAGATGAAATGTTTTTTTTATAATTGGTTCCCAAATTCTAACTTATGAAAATTTTTGGCAGAAATGGAAAATTTGCTGAACCTCCATACACTAGTACCAGTGACTCAGAAAATTATACATCAATCAAACTTCTTTAGAACAAATTCAAGAGCCTAATGTAAGTAATGCAAAATCATTTCTGTAAGATCAGAAACTCATACAGAAAGTGACCATTCTTTTGGAAGTGGTGATCAATAGATTACCTAGATAAAGTATAGCAATGTAGAAAATGGTAGGGAAAAAAAACAGCAGCATAATTTAAAAATCAATGATTTTGATATCATAAAAGACTATTTACTCCTATTAAAATAGAAATAAGATCATATCTTAAAACAGTACAAAGAATTCAATAAATTTTTTTTTTTGTAAAAGTAAAAAACTCTTTGGTGAACTGAAATGTGCACTACCAATCAAAAATTAAATATCAAATTGCAAAATATCACTTGAGTTTTTTTCTTTGCTTAATATTCTGTTAATTAGAATAACTTTGATTGCTATTACATATATATATATATCTTGTAGTATTATTACAAATGATACATTACAATACATAATGCTTAGAATTTTTTGGGAAGCTTTAAGTTCTCAAACTAAATTTAAAAGTTCATTTTCCTTTTAAACAATTAATATTGCGATTTACAAATTTTGATGCTTTGTACTAAATGTTTTGTATAGTTTATTAACTATATCTATTTTGTGTATTATATCTACAGTTTTACATTGAAAAATTATATTTTACTCCAGATAAGTACAAAGATTATTGTAAATTTTGATGTGTCTTGCCAAGAACACTGACCAGCAGTATGTTAAGGAGAAAAATGGCACTGTTTCAACAACTATGTAATATAATTGTATCCAAGAGAATGGGAGGAGTGTCTCAGTGATGAGCAATACAGGAGGGAGTATTCCGACGTATAAGGACTAGTATGGTTTGATATCAGTGGTTGTATAATAAAATCTGTAATTTGTTGAAATAAAATTAATACAGATAGTGAGATCAACAACACAGCAGTGTAAGAGAGCACATAATCTATTGACAAATTAAAATATTTCACATTATAAAACCCACGAAGTTCTGACAATCTAAAAAACTATTTTATTCTGAAGATTTATAAATTTTAAAAAGTTGAGAAAATAAAAGTAATTTTCAAATAAAATAATTAGTTTAATAAAAAGATAAACTAAATTATGAAAGAGGTGTCATAAAGAGAAATCATCCTTTAAAACATAGAATCTATTTATGTCTTAAAGAGATATAAAACTAATTTAAGTAATAAAAAAAGTAATGCCCATATCAGAAAATTTTCTGGTAAAGCTTTGGAAAAAATTATATAGAAAATTTTAATATAAAAGCATAAATATTTTTTTCCTCCTTTTAACATCTCTGTGACTTATATTTAATGACTTCTAAAACTGTTTCTTTATATTTAAGTCTAAACTTCTAGAGATAATAAGCAATTTAATCATTAAATACATTATGATTAATTTTTTGGAAGTTAAAACACCTCATTGTTATGCAAATACAATGTTAAATGTAACATTATTAATAAAGAATAGAAAAGGAATCCCTTTTTATGATATTAAAAGTGAATATTCAAGGAGTCAAAGTATCATTAATAATATCTGGATTTTACAGTATTTGGATATGTACAAGTATAAGGAGGCATAAATAATAGAAAATTCTTCAGTATCATTCATGTAGAAATGTTAAACTGATAACTAAATTGAGAAATTAATAGTTCAAAATATATTAATAAACATTATACATAATGTTATGGACACAAATTGTTTGCTGGTATTTTAATTAAACACTTAAGGCAAATGAAAACTCAAATAACGGGGACTTCATTTAAAAAGAGAAAAAACTAAATTAAAAAGAGTACTATATATATATATTTAAACTAAAATTCCATTTAAGTCAGCTAAGTCATATTACCTGCACGTTTTAAGCCCATATACATACAAGGTATAAGCAAAAGATAACAAAGCCACATATTTCGATAGAGCTGGACAAAAAAGCACATCCACAGCAGTCCATAAATATAAAAATTGCTCATCTTGTCTTCAGTCTTGGCCTCTTCATTCATCGATTCCTGTAGAAGAGAAGTAGGTCTCTTCTTCTCGGGAGTCGATGAGTCCACTTGGACCTTCTGGCTCACACTGTGAAAGGTGCTGGACAGCTAATTAATAGATAAAATATACATCAATACCATTGAATACAACATTTTAACATTTACAATTTTTTTCTTCACAAAGATGTATACAAGATTTTATTGGATATAAATAATAATTTTATAAAAAGAAATTGGTTGAATCAGGATGTATCAATTAATGGTTGAATTACCAAAATTTCAGATGTTTCCCTCTTTTAACAATGGACAGACATATCTTGAATAAAAAATATTAAGGTTGAAGTGCATAACTCATTACTATATAAAAAAAGGACTAAGTTAGCTTAATGAATAGTTCAATTTGGAAAAGAGTTATATTCATGTAATTTTCCTTTGAGAAATATCCATTCCTGCTTTTTAAATTAGGAAGCATTTGTACTTCATTAAATAATTAATAAAAAAAAGAAAGATAATTCATACAAGGACAGGGAGGGATGGTTTCTCATTTCATGGAACTTTTTTAGAAAGAAATTTATTACCATATTATTTCTTACTGTTCAATGATAAGAATTTCAGGTTCAGATTAAAACATATCCAGAAAGAATTATTTTAATATGCTCATTAAAAAAATGAAAGATAAAACAAAAAGAAAAGAAGAAAGCAATTAATACAGACATACGTAAAATGAAGTAAATTAAATGTATGCATTTCCATTACTATAGAACAAAGTGTGCCTTAAACATCAAGAGCAGTATTTTGAAAACATTTGTGTTACTTGTTTACCTCTTTGTATTATTTCTTTTTGTATTGTCATGCCATTGGAAATAAACTTTTTAAAAAATTAACTAGGTTTATAAACTATACAACAATTAAGGCCATCTTTAGTCAGCGTTAAAGGATAGGACCTGAATTCAAAATAGTGTTTCAGATACAAAAAACATTATATTCTGGCTTTCTATTCTATACAGAAAAACATATTTTATCATGCCTCTAATTTTTATACACGTTGTCCCATTTTTCTGGTATAAAATGTTTTGCAATTTTTCTCTTATTCCTTTATGTGTTAAAAGAAAACAAAAAAAAAATATTTAAGGAATATTTTGGAATTTTCAAAATATGTATTATAAACAGATGTATGAATTACAATGTAGCACATTTTCATAAAAATTGAGATTTTTCTGTATGAAATTGTGCTTCATGTTTATCACAGGCTTTTGCACATTTGGTGAAGACAGCCGCCTTACGGGAAAAAAGTCCATCAACCTACTTGTAATTTAAAACAAAAGAATTGAGAAAGAGTCTAAGAAATTAAGCTACACGGTACTCTTCTCGTATAACTGAAGAGAATTATTTTACAGTAAAAGAAAAAAAAATTAAAGGCTATTTTATAACACAAACTAAAAAATTACAGGAAAAGATACATCTGGCTCTATCTCTGGGCATGTGTCATCTGCACCTCTTATCCAGGCTAATCCGGAACGGATTGCTTGCATAGGAGTCAAAGCACAAGGATCTTCCTCCACAGGTGCTTCCACAGAAGAACCTAAATTTACAAAATGACATAATTATTAAGGAGATCTTATTTAGTTATCCCTTAATGAAATTTTTAAATTTTTCATAAAAATATGCTCAGCATGTAATACTCTTAAATCACCATATAAATAGAATTCTTGGTTGGATAAGAACTGAAAGTTGTTTGAGCATTATATCATTCATTTGCAGGTCAGGAAAGAAATTTGTAGAACTACTAACACACAAATTTATTACATAGCATAAATTTATGAATTAAAAAAATACAGATGACCTCCCTAAAAATGTCTATATATACACTGCTCAAAACAATAAGGGGAGCACATGATTTTAACAAACGTAAGCAAAGATGTATACCAATAAGTAACATAAAATGAATCATCCATAATTTAAAGCCTACCAGGAAATGGAAGAAGAAAACTTTATATGCAAATCAAAGTTTATGACGTCAAAAACCAGAAAAAAGAGATAAGAGCAGAAATCGGGATGTTGCAGAAACGTCTGTTTCATTGCCGTAACTGTGAAATTCGATTGTGCAGTATTTTTTTTGAGACAAGGTTACTTGAGAATGTCTCAACAACGTGATTTACCGGAATCCATGGCATGGCGTGTTATAGGCAGACTGGAATCCGGGCAAACACAACGTAGTGTCGCGGACGCTGTTGGAGTCGCCAGAAGTGTTGTTGCAAGGCTGTGGAATCGATTCCAAGAAACAGGAAATGTTAGACGTCGACCAGGGGCAGGTCGCCCACGCGCCACTACATCAACTGATGACCGGTATATACAGTTAACAGCCCGTTGAAACAGAACAGAGAATGCTACGCAGCTGCAAAGACAGTTGCTCTTGGCAACAGGACGAAGGGTGTCCAGCCAAACAGTACGTAATCGGCTTCATAAGGGAGGGCTCTATGCCCGTAGGCCAATGGTCTGCAATCCGTTGACCCCACGCCACCATGCGGCCCAAAGAAGATGGGCTGCCGAACATCGAGATTGGGAGCAACATGATTGGAGCCAAGTGCTGTTTACAGACGAGTCCCGATTCAGTCTAGAGTGTGACACCCGACGTGTTCTTGTATGGAGGGACAGGGGCACTCGAAATAACCCCGCATTCGTTCGTGAAAGGTCACAATACAGAAGAGCTGGTTGGATGGTATGGGGTGGAATCAGCATAGGTGGACGTACGGACCTGCATATCATTCGTAATGGCACTTTGACGGGCCGAAGGTATGCAGACGAGATACTTCGACCTCATGTCATCCCTTACGCTGGAGCCATTGGAGATCCCTTTGTTTTCCAGGATGATAATGCCCGACCACATAGAGCTCGTCTGGTGGAGAACATGCTTGAAGCTGAAACAATACAGCGTATGGAATGACCAGCGTGCTCTCCTGACCTGAATCCAATCGAGCATGTTTGGGACATGCTCGGACGACGCATTGCTGCGCGACCAAGGCCGCCTGCTACTGTCCGAGACTTGGAGATTGCACTTCTTGAGGAGTGGAACAGTATTCCCCAAAGTCTGATCGATAACCTCATCACATCCATTTCAAACAGGTGTGCAGCAGTCTTAGCTGTTCGACGAGACCACACGCCCTATTAAAACTCATGCATCATGTCTAAACAGTACCTTTTTTTATCGTTTACATGTAACCAAATTGTTGCCCTAAATCATCTTTTAATGTTTTTTCCATAATTTTCAAAGAATTAAAGCTTAATTCCAAATTTTTTTATGCCTTTTTTCTGTATTGCGCATTGATATGCGTGTACTATGCATTGTATGCCAATACGTGGCTGTCTCACACGGTTTTCTTCACTTTTTTGCTTGCTCCCCTAATTGTTTTGAGCAGTGTATATATGAAAATGGTACATACATACTATTTGATCTTACCAATTTTAAACATGTTAATAAAACCAATATAGTTACAAAATTATTTTAAATGTTCTAAGAATTAAATGAATAAAATATTGCTGCTTCAAAAACTCATTTTGATTGACATTTAAATTGCCGATGATAATAAAATTGACTTGATGACAAACATGTACCATGACAGACATTTGACCACATTTGTTTTTGTATAAAAATGCAAGATTGGTTAGGAAATTTTTTTAAAAAATAATCTTATGAACATATTGCTAACAGAACTTAAAAAACAATTGAAACAGAGGTCAGCGAAATTTATTCCTTTATTTTAAAAAAAAAATTATAAATACGACTTTTTCCTAATTTTAAATTCCATGTATATGACATTATTAAAAAAGTAATCCTTTTTCCTCTCTCTCCAAAATGTTTTCGCACCATATTTAGTCAAACTTTTTCTTAAACACAGAACTAGCTTTTGAAAAGGAATTAAGCTGTATTGAGCAAATTGAAGTTAATACATATAGTTTGAAGATATAATACATGTGTAAAATAGAATAGATTATAAAAGTTGGCACAATTCTAACTTACACCAACTATTTTACATACACACAACCACTAAAATTCTTCACAATTTCTTTTAAATTAACACAATGAGTCTTTCTTCATTACGATATTAAATATATTGCCAGAAAACATTTTTTTGGTTTGAGAGAAAAAATTAACAATATATCACTTGAGTACTGATGATTTATAGATTATTGAAGTATAGAAATAGGATATTTGTATGCATAAGGAAGAAAGATAGAGAAGGAATCTTACCAGATTCATTATACCTCCCTCTGATTTCAGCCAAGAGACCAATCAACATTAGAGCAAACAGAACGAGTAGTATCGTAAGACGCAGTTGCCCTGCGATACTAACCAAGTGACAGATGAAGATGGTCCAAACAACAGGCGATAGTACAATTAAGTACGGTTTTGTCTTGGGAGTCCACCAAATGGATAAAATTATAAGATATCCAATAACAACAGTCCAAACCTGAAAACAAATTTAGATAATTAAAAAGAAAGAAAAATATGAAAGTTTTGTTAAAACTACTAAGAAAAATAAATGATTAGGGGAACAAATTTGTTATCAGCACACTATCCATCAAGACTTATTGTGTACATCCAATTACACCAAATATGCTCTCACCAGTGATCCCCAACCCAAGGGCTGCAAACCAGTATTGGTCTGTGGATCAAATAGCACAGGGCTGCAAACCGGTATTGGTCTGTGGATCAAATAGTACAGGGCTGCACAATGAACGTTAAGTTATTTCCATTTTACTTACTGTGGTGTATTTCTCTTGGGTTTGTGTGACTTTCCATAGAAACCACTTTATATTATACTAGCTGCAAATACCCGGCTTTGCCCAGGTTTAAAATAAGGTTTTCTGTAGAAGCTTACAAAACTGTTTATTTGCATGCAATAAAAGGGTACATTTATCTTAAAGCAATGTGATAGACAACATTCTTGGCAGTTCCATTTGGAGTGTGTACAAAAAGATTTTCCTGTCTGCCCACTCTAGAGCAGGCCACATACAACTGCCCATGAGAAAAGCATGGTGTCTGCAAGTCTATACTCTCCCCTTTTTTTCTCATAGGCATGACTGTAGCAAAAAATGACAATGCATTCCTATGAATGAAGGAATGGAATGTAGTAAGTAATGTGATATTTGTTGCAGTATTTGCTTGCAGTAAAGTAAAACAAAGTATTGCATAACAAATATATTGCAAATTACTTTATATATATATATATATATATTATATATATTATATATATATATATATATATATATATATATACCGCTTTTGTTTAGTAAAGTTTTCTCTAAAATGAACCCATGGCTCAGAACATGCACATGGAGCACTCTTTTTGGCTGGAGGAGGCCAGAGTGAGGTTGGGATGGAACGAAACCTGTTTAAGAACCTTCCCCATGTAATTTTATGAATGTGTGCCAAATTTCACGTTATTTGGTTGTCTGGATCTTGAATTATAAGGAAACAGACAGACAAACAAATGCGTCATATGTATATATAGATATAAATATAGATTTATTTGAATTCTTGTGTATTACTTTTGTAAGCTTTATGGCATATTTTATGGTGTACCAGTCTTTTAAAGCTGACTGAGCCACAGCAACGTTTAGCTAGGTATAGTTAGTTGTAACATAAAATTAAATCTTAAAAGATATCAAAAACAAAAGAAGGCTCAATATTTTGATTAAATCAGTATAAACATTTTCGTACAAACATAATATATATACTGTAAAATATTTAGTTTGCTATTTGCCTTTCAGACAGACATCAAAGAAAATTTTAAAAATTGTCAAAAACAGATAAAAAACATATTTAAGGAAAATACCACTGATTAATTTTGCCAAAGACATCGCAATGTGTAAAAAAATATTTGCAGTACATAATCGCCAAAAAAAAATGTAAGTACTAAAATATAAAAAAACAAAAATTATATATTGAATTAATTAAGGATTAGTGGAAGGAAAGATAAAACAGGCTAAGATAATACTCATAATAATTTCATATTGGTAGGCTACTCATTTTTGGCATGATTTTAAAATCACGCCAAATTGGTCTTGTGGCCAGTCTAATGTTATAGTAATGTACATAATTAAAGGTACTTATGTATTATCGTAACCTATTGGTGACATACAAAATGAAGCACATGAGTGCCAATTCAACGCATACAAAGTTGGGATTGCCAAAGTGGCGAGTTGTCTTGAACGTTGCCGACTGTGCAATAATACATAAGTACTAAATAAAAAAATTATCCAAAGTATATATATCCCGAGCATAAAAATAAATTGAAAAATGAAGTACAATACTAACATTAACTGACATAAAAAGAACTGAACTAACTCTATCAATGCAAAAGCATAATTTGAAAAAATAAGGTACTTACATATAACTGCAAACTATTGGCGACATTATATGAAACGAAGCACGACTCACAATTCAGCATATATATGACATGCGAAATCGGGGTTGCCAACTTGGCAAGTTATTTTGAACGTTGGAGATTGTTAGGATAGTACATAAGTAACAAAAATAATTTTTCTTACGACTACCTGCTTCCTCAACATACTCACCTTTGGCATGATTTTGAAATCACACCAAATTGGTATGTTGTGGCCCGTCTAATGTTATAGTAATGTACAGAATTAAAGGCACACACACACTTGTGTATTATCCCAATAGTATACCCTTAAAGGTTAAAATAAAGACACATGAAATTGCAAAATATTAATTTCATACTATCTAAAACAGATAACGAAAACGGAAATACTATACTTACGTTAATTGCAGTAATAAGAACTGAAATACCCTTATCAATAAGAAGTTTTAGTTTGTTAAAATTATAATCCGAGAAAATATTGAAAATTTAAGTTGTATAAGCAAAATTACACACATAAACATCCCGCAATAATACCTATAGTTGCCAAAACAACAAAACAAAATTTTAGATGTTAAAAAGAATTATCCTTAAAAAATTGATTTATTTGAAAAATAATCCTAATTAAATATCCAAGAATAGAAAAATTGAATTAATATTTCAACCCATAAACATAGCTATAGTAAAAATATGTAATAATCTTGAAAAACTGCGTATAAAGTATAAATTTTTCACTTAGTGAGAAATGTGACGTCATAATACTGGAAAATCACTTAAAAATTAAATTTTAAAAAATCGGATAGAATTATGAATGCCAAACCTATTTAAGAACCTTCTTCATGTAATTTTGTGTACGTGTATTAAATTTCACGTTATTTGGTTGTCTGGATCTTGAGTTATGAGGGAACAGACAAACAGACAACAAATGCGTCTTATATATATAGATGTTAACTCGCTTTACATTCATTTTTTGGTGGAACTTTATTTTGAAGGTATGTTTGAATACAAATTAAATTAAAACAATCTAAAATAAAAAAAATCAATGCCCCCGCCCCTCAGTGGACAATGGTAACATGATTAAACATTGACTACAGAGATAAAAGGTACGAAAGCACTGCTAGTAACAATAAGTAGTTTTCTATACAAAATGACTACATAGCACAAAAATTTTAAAGAGTAAAAAAAATTATAGATATTTGATGAAGTAGGTGAAACCAGTAGAATTATATATACTAAAAATAATTTCTTAAATGAAACAAAAAATGTACTTACATTTTCCATGAAATACTGAAAAGTAAAATCTCTCTCTCATCAGTATAAACACTAAAAAAATCAGGAATTTCTAAATGCCATAAAAAATCAGGAATTTCTAAATGTCATAAGAAATCAGAATTTAAAAAATATGAATTACAATAGAAATTTTAAAAAAATAATCTTAGGCCAAAAGAATTAATTGTTTAAGGTGGAAGGTAATGAGCAAAATGATTATGAAAGCATTTATTAGAAGTAAACAGTGAAAATTCACAACTAGTAAAAAATAATGTTGCGTTTTCGGGGGTTCGAAATGATTGAAGCCG
This sequence comes from Trichonephila clavipes, assembly GCA_019973935.1. Lineage (NCBI taxonomy): Eukaryota > Metazoa > Arthropoda > Arachnida > Araneae > Nephilidae > Trichonephila > Trichonephila clavipes. Next base: position 666,761 of record BMAU01018008.1, on the reverse strand, counting down.
AAGAGCGGAATCCAAAACAATTTTATTCTTGGCCAAAACAGTCCTCCACAAATTGTAGAACAGTTCGAGAAATTCACGTACAATCGATGAAAATACTGATAACACAGATGCAATACACTAACAAAAACAATAGTAAACACTCAGCACAAAAATAATAACTCAATAAAAGCGATAACACACGCACTATGTAATCGTCTCTCTCTCAAGCAGAGAGGTATCACTTGCATGAAAGCTGAGATCTGACTAACTAACTAGCCGGCCCGGGCCCTTTTATACCTTTCGGTCAGAAACCTCTTGCACTTGCCAGAATAATCGAGAAATAGAAAGGTCTAGCAAAATCCGGAACGTACGAGAAAAGCTCAATACAGTAATACATTCAATACAATAGTGTTACAATACCACGATAGGGTTGCCAGACAGGGTTATTAGGAGCAGGGTTGCCATGGTCGCCAAGCTTATCGCCCACATTTGGCGCCAAAAATTAAGTCGCCAAATCCGTCGCCAACTTGGCGCTAGCTGCAATATTTGGCGAGTTTACCATTTAAACCAATGTTAAAGCATGGGGCCCGTGCAATGCAGTGGAAATGATATTACAGGTAAACAGGGTTGAAATCACATTAGATACGACAAATTAAACTGTAAAAATGAACACAAATGAGTAGAAACAATTAGAATAAGACTAAATTCGTAACATTGCCCCCCTCTCAAGAACTGCACGTCCCGGGCAGTACAACCCTTCATCAGACGTTAACATAATAATAAAGCAATTGATTAAAAACAACTAAATGAATATGCAATAATAAACATGTAATACATAGTACAAAATAAACACTTAATGCATAGTACAAAATAAACACGTAATGCATAGTAGAAAATAAACACTTACAAAACAATAAACAAAATTATTTACAAGATTATTTACACACTAACTTATTTATACAAGACCATGGTCAAAATAAATTACACGATAATTGACACACTAAGAATTATGGCCATAATATGCAGCAAGCCTGTCGTAATGAACGACTCTAGGCTTCGAATTCGTTGACTTACGGATCCGGATTACGACGTCGTTTATTATCTTTAAAATTGTATAAGGACCGTCCCAATGCGATTGTAGCTTAGGAGAAAGTCCTTTGCGTCGAGTCGGGTTGTAGAACCACACCTTGTCACCTTCCTTGAATTGATGTCCTGTGGCTTTTGTGTCGTACCGAGTCTTCATCTTCTCCGTCCTCAGGTTGATCCGTTCTCGAGCCAAATTGTGTACATCTTCAAAACGTGCCTGGAGATTCTGCACATACTCCTCAGGCGATGAAGGTGTATCCGGAGGGCGACCAAACAGCAGGTCACAAGGGAGACGAAGATCTTGGCCAAAAAGCATCTGGGATGGTGAATATCCGGTAGTCTCGTGAACGGCGCTGCGGTACGCTAGCAGAAAGAGAGGAACTTTCTGGTCCCAGTCTTGTTGGTTCTTGGAGACCATCAGTGAGAGGTTATTCAGGATGGTACGATTAAACCTCTCCACCATGCCATCTGACTGTGGGTGCAAAGGTGTGGTCTTGGTCTTGTCAATTCCGAGTAGTTCACAGACCCCCTTCAATACCGCAGAGACGAAATTTCTTCCCTGATCGGAATGAAGTTGAAGAGGTACCCCATATCTCGATATCCAGTGCTGCACTACAGCCTCCGCTACGGTGGGGGCTTCCTGATCCGGAATGGGGTACACTTCGGGCCATTTCGTGAAGTAGTCCACGACAACAAGTAGGTACTTATTACCAGACGCAGTCCTTGGCAGAGGTCCCAGGATATCGAAAGCGATACGTTCGAAGGGTGCTCCAACATTGTAGCGATGCAGCTTCCCTCGGCTACGTATCTTTGGCCCCTTCCGAGCTGAACAGGCATCACAGGACTTGCACCACTGTTCCACGTCAGCTCTCACTTTACCCCAGCAGAATCGCTCTCGAACTCGGTGCAAAGTTTTCATGACGCCGAAATGACCTCCTGTTGGGCTGCCATGCAATTCTTTGAGTACCTCTGGGATACGAGATCGAGGAAGTACTAATTGCCACCTGAATGTCTTTCCATCCTCTGATTCGAATTTTCGGTATAGAACACCATTCCTGAGATGTAGAGAATTCCAGAGGGCCCAATACTACTTAGTTGTAGGACTATAAGCCGAGATGTCCTGCCAACTTGGTTTATTGCTGGAAGACTCCATAAACTCTATAAGGGGTTTAATATCAGGATCCGCCATCTGGTCTTCTCGAACTTTCTCGTCACTCCAGGGATCGGGTGGCGTCGCTGTTGAAGTTGTTATCTGGCGTATAGCATAGTCATATTTGGTCTCTACTCTGGAACAATGACGACAATTTTCTGGGCATGGTCTTCTTGAAAGGGCATCAGCATTTCCATGCGAGGAGCCTTTACGATGTCTGATGTCAAAGTAATACTCGTTGAGCCGTTGTATCCATCTGGCTACCTGGCCTTCAGTATTTCTAAAATTCATTAGCCAGGTTAAAGAGGCATGATCGGTACGTAGAAGAAATTTTGGCCATAGAGATAGTGATGGAAATGCTCGATGGCTTTCACAATAGCCAGTAGCTCTTTTCGAGTGACACAATAATTTCTTTCCGGTTTCGATAAACACTTACTCCAATAAGCTACGACTCGTTCCTGGCCATCTATTTCCTGAGATAATACTGCTCCGACACTCTCATTACTGGCATCAGTGTCCAAGATAAATGGCTTGTCCGGTTGTGGATATATTAAGATCGGTGAAGACGTCAAAGCTTCTTTAAGCTGGAGGAAGGAATCTTCACATTCTTTTGTCCACTGAAACTTTTGTTTACTTTCTGTTAGCTTGTGCAAGGGTCTTGCGATGTTAGAGAACCCTTTCACAAACTTTCGGTAATAAGTACATAGTCCCAGGAAGCTTCGCAGCTCACGGAGGTTTTCAGGGCGTTTCCAATTCTTTACGGCGGACACTTTTTTCGGGGTCCGTACGAACACCTTCTGCAGAGATGATGTGTCCCAGATAATTGACTTCTTTCTGGAAGAACTTGCATTTCGAAGGGTTTAGCTTCAAGTTAGCGTCGCTTAATTTTGATAACACCTTCCGGATATTTTGAAGATGTTCTTCAAACGTACGCCCTCCTATTATGACGTCATCCAGGTAAATAAGGCAAGCTTCAAAAGTCAGACCCTTTAGCACGGTCTCCATCAGGCGCTCGAAAGTAGCTGGCGCATTGCAGAGCCCGAACGGCATGACTTTGAACTGCCATAGTCCTTGGCCGGAAGTGAATGCTGTTTTTCTCTATCTTCGGGATGGATCTCCACTTGCCAGTATCCGCTCTTTAAATCTAAAGTCGAGAACCATTTATGACCGGAAAGGGTATCCAGGGTGTCATCTATCCTTGGAAGAGGGTAGCTGTCCTTCTTGGTGACGTCGTTAAGTTTTCGATAGTCCACGCAAAATCTTGTGGAGCCATCTTTCTTACGAACCAAGACGATTGGAGATGCCCACGGACTCGAAGACGGTTCTATGATGTCATTTTCCTGCATCTCTCGTAGTAGTGTTCCGACCTCTTCCTGTTTAGCAAACGGCAAGCGTCTTGGGTGCTGTTTAATCGGCGGATGGTCTGCTGTATCAATTCTGTGTTGTGTCACTGTAGTATGGCCAATATCGCTACTGTTTCTAGAAAACACGTCTTCAAATTCTTGGAACAGTCTTTCTGCGGAGCTTTTCTGTTCGGGGGACAATTCAGCATTTTCTAGAAGGTCGGGAGTCAACTGTTGAGGCGAGTTGGATAGGAGCAAGCTCGAACTTTTGCAGACACACGTTACTGGACTGCAGGTTGCCAACACTTCACCTTTCTGGAACACTCTAGGTTTTTCAGTTACGTTGCAAATTCTTACCGGGATAGTTTTTCTGGAAAGGTCCACTAGCGTCGAAGCTATTAGCAATCCATTCGCTTTATTTTCCGCAGATCCAATTAGGCCAGAGTTGAAACTCACATCGTTACCGATGTATCCAGGTACTATGATTTCAGTCCTTGGGGGAATGGTAATATTCTCGTTAGCGGTTACCTGTCGAATAGATTCTGTCCTGTGTTCAATTTTGAATATAGTGACTTCTTCGTGTATGGAACGTAATTCGTTCTTGTTGAAGTCTAGAGTGAAACCATGCTCCTTTAGAAAGTCCAGTCCAAGAATGAAAGGGTCTGCAATATCTGCGACATACACAGCATGTTGGTAGGTAGTGTCTCCAAACTGGATCTTGACTTTTAATTTTCCGTGAATATCAATCTTTTCCCCGTCACGGTCTGTAGCACCACGCGGGGCGGGGTCCAGATAAGTTTCTCTTTTAATTTCTGAGCCAGATCGTTCCGAATGATAGACACATTGGCTCCTGTATCGATGATCATGTTGCAGGGAAGCTCGTTAACATGTCCCATTATAAAAATTCCATTCTCACCGGTACTCTTTGTCGAAATTTGACACACTGGAAAGTGGGGCTTTCCAAAATCTGGCAACCTCCGCCCCACGAGATGGCCATTAATTAGTTTTCCGACACCTCCTTCTGGGAGGCGCTTATTAGTTTCAGCGCCTTGGCGTTCCCGGCAGCTTCTCTGCAGATGCCCTTTTCGACCGCAGGTCCAGCATTTAAGGGTCTTCTTCCCGTCTGCTTTCTGGGACATCAAAGACTCAACTCTATTCAAGAAGCTTCTCATCTGTCGCTCTAACCGCTCCACACTTGAGTTCGACGTGTCCGATTCGTTGACGGCTCGTATGGGGTGTCTGTCCTTTCGTGTTGCTTGCTGGGCTGCCTCGAATTTCATAGCAAACACTAGGGCCCCCTTTAAGTCCTTGAGATCCGCCATTCGGAGAGCTTTCTGGATTTCCGGATCACGCACCCCGTCGATGAAGTGTTGCAGCGCCAGGACTTCTCTTACTTCAGTCGGACAGTCAGAAAACGCCAAGTGAGAAAGCCTCTCAACGTCCGTCGCCAGTTCTTGGAGCGTTTCGGATACTTTCTGCTGCCGTGACTTCAGCTGGAGTCTGCTGTAATCCTTCACACATTTCTCTCCGAAGCGTAACTCCAGAGCATTAACGAGAGCGTCGAAATCCAGCCGCTGTGTTTCCGGCAAAGTTTGCAAAATGTCAGCAGCGTCGGCTCGAAGAGAAGCAGCTAACTGGCAGGCCTTGGTTTGGGAGTCCCACTGGTTTGCATCCGCCACTATGGAGAATTGGGTCTTATACACCTGCCAAGAGAACTTTCCGTCATATGTAGAAAGCTTGATGGAAGGCTTGGAATAAGGAGCTTGAAACTTAAATTCATCCCCTTGACCAGTCATGACTTTCTGCTTCAATTTCTCTAGGTCACTCCTGAACGAGATGGAAACATCTTCTACCTTTTCGAAAATTTTCGCCTCTAGTTTGCTCTCCATATCTTCGAATTTATTTTCAAATTTGTTCTCTATATCCACAAATTTGTTTTCGAATTTATTTTCCACCGACTCGATTCTTCCTTCCATTTCTTCAAATTTCTTGTCCATAGTCGTCAATTTGTCGCCAATGCCCTTCAGATCACTTTTCAACTCTTCCTTGTTGGCGCTGATCTGCTCGTTTACGTTAGTAAGCTTGGTATTCAACTCGTCCATATTGGCATTCATGCTGGCGGTCAACTCCGATTTCATTTCGCCCATATTGGTATTCATTTCAGACAATTTTTCTAGAAGAGTCTGGAACTGGGCCTCCATCGCTCTTGTTGTTGGCATTCAACCCCACTTCTGACACCAATTGTTGCGTTTTCGGGGGTTCGAAATGATTGAAGCCGAAGAGCGGAATCCAAAACAATTTTATTCTTGGCCAAAACAGTCCTCCACAAATTGTAGAACAGTTCGAGAAATTCACGTACAATCGATGAAAATACTGATAACACAGATGCAATACACTAACAAAAACAATAGTAAACACTCAGCACAAAAATAATAACTCAATAAAAGCAATAACACACGCACTATGTAATCGTCTCTCTCTCAAGCAGAGAGGTATCACTTGCATGAAAGCTGAGATCTGACTAACTAACTAGCCAGCCCGGGCCCTTTTATACCTTTCGGTCAGAAACCTCTTGCACTTGCCAGAATAATTGAGAAATAGAAAGGTCTAGCAAAATCCGGAACGTACGAGAAAAGCTCAATACAGTAATACATTCAATACAATAGTGTTACAATACCGCGATAGGGTTGCCAGACAGGGTTATTAGGAGCAGGGTTGCCATGGTCGCCAAGCTTATCGCCCACATTTGGCGATATATCGCCAAATTTGGCGCCAAAAATTAAGTCGCCAAATCCGTCGCCAACTTGGCGCTAGCTGCAATATTTGGCGAGTTTACCATTTAAACCAATGTTAAAGCATGGGGCCCGTGCAATGCAGTGGAAATGATATTACAGGTAAACAGGGTTGAAATCACATTAGATACGACAAATTAAACTGTAAAAAATGAACACAAATGAGTAGAAACAATTAGAATAAGACTAAATTCGTAACAATAATTTATGTCTGAAAGATTTATTACAACAGAGCAAATTTGCACTGCAAGATCCAGAATAAAAAAAAATTGACAATCTAACTTATTTCTTTTAGAAAAAATTTTCATCAATCTCATTTCATAAAAGTCCTGAATCAGTGAAATCTTAAGAATGGAAGAAAAAAAATCCAAACTTTTAGAAACAAAATTGTCAAAGAACAAAATTTGGTAGATCTTTTGGTCCATGATAATGAAATGCTAAGCCCTTATATTTCTCTAAAAAAAAGAGAGAGATCTTGGTTCTCACCAATTTACAGGAATCCATTATTTCATAGAGAGAACAAACTAAAAATATGATTGCAACAGCAACAAACAGCACATGCAATATGGAAATGGTTGAGTTTTTTAAAAATCAAATTAATCGCTTAAAATTAATTGGGTTATTGCAACAACAACAAAGTAATAAATAATTGGCATACATGTAAACACTATTGCAACCACAGTACCATTTGATAAAAATCAAGGTAACTATTTTGTAATGTCATTGCTCAACTTGACAAAAATTTACAACAATAATTTGGCAGGCAGCCTACCATCATAAATTTTAACCACTTACACTGGCAAGAAATTAACAGATGCCAAAACAGCAAAATGCAACATGTTAAGAATTCAATAGACTTATAAAAATAAAAAAAAAGACATTTCTACACTAAATAATTCTGGATTTGGGACTTCTAATAGTTTTTTAGTTTAAGAGTGGAATATGCAATCAGAAGGTAAAGGCAATTTTTTGGAGACAAGAAAGGTCACCAAGCAATCGATGTATATCGATAAGTGTTCCGAAACATTACAGCATAAGATTTTCCAAGAAAAAAACCAATAATGAGAATTACAAACAATACCTTTAAAGTTATCAGTGAAAGATAAGAACAAAGTTTTAATCTTTTATTTTCTTAAAAATTAAAGAAAAAGGAACTAAATTATAAAATTAAAGAAAAAGGCCTATCATTGTTCTTGGAAGGGTTATAAAACTTTTTGATGGCTTCAAAAACAAGAAAAATAAAATAAACCAGATAGCTGGATTTATGCATTTTTCTCCACATGAGCTCCCGAAAGTAAGAACTGAGTAATTCTCATTCTTCTTCAAAATCTCAAGCAGACTTATCCCGTGCTTTCCTAGGAGTGAACCCAGACTTTTTTGTACAAACCTAATACAATGTGCATTTATTTCAGTCTTGCACCACACACACACACAAAGAAAAAAACAATAGAAAAGGTTTAATTCTGTACCATGAGCAAAATTAGAATTAAATGAACAATAAAATTGTAAATCTGAAAATTCTTTGTCTTTTTAAAAACATACGTATGTTTTAAGTAACAAATAGCAATTAAGTACAAAGAGAGAGAGAGAGAGAGAACACACATCCTTATCGAAATACGACCAGATTTTAAAGTACGAGGGTTACCAAATTACAGTCCTGCTAGAATGAATTCATTATCTCATCATGAATTCTAGATAAATATTGCCAAATCGAGTGACTACCAGTTCTAACCTCCAACCCCAAATGTTGATATAAGTTAACTAACAATTAGTTTATAAAATTGAAAAACATTTCCCTTTTTAGAATTTGAGTTAAATATGAATAATTGCATGTGATGCAATGCAATCAGAAATTATGCTCTGATAAACTGCAGTTGACACATAATGCATGTCATTCTTATTCCTGAGATAATTATCTTATGATGTGTATAGCACATTTTTAGTGATTTTGGGGTAAAAGTACCTTGACATGCATATTGCATTTTTTCAGGACAAGTGATGTTAAAACATTGAGCTTTGTTAATAAGACTTAAGAACTGAATTAAAATAAAATTATCTACATTCTTATAGTAATATTATAATATGATTTCATCTCTTAAAAGTTAATGGAAATAAATTTTACAGCAAGTGCAAATTTTTGGATTTCAGTTTTGGTACTGTGTCTTGGAATCCATGAATTTTCTATCCTTATTGTGTTCCTTCTTATAAATAAAATTTGTCAAACAGTAAAAAATGAACTTGTATTTTTATCTATTTCCAATAAATTAAAATGTAACAAAAAGATTGCATCATCATAACTTCAACTGATTACACACATTTACTTTTGAATGTATTAACAATGACTGCTCCTCTTATAGCAGTTTAGTTTTAACTAAAAATATTAAAATTTTTTTGAAGGTCACTTTAATGCTCTAGTACAGTGATCCCCAACTCCCAGTCCGTGGATCAAATGGTGGTGGGCCGCCTAAAGAACATTAAACTATTGTCATTTTATTTAAAGTGGTGCATTTCTTTCGGATTTGCGCAACTTTCCATGGAAATCACTTTAAATTTCACATTAAATCACTTTTATTCATCTTGGGTGTAATTATATTTTATTCTGAAGGCATATTTAAATGTAACTAAATTAAAATTGTTAAATCAAAACAATCTAAAATATATATAATCAACGTGTCCCACTCTCAGCGGGCAGCGGTAAAATTATCGAACGTTGACCGGTCCGTCGCGATAAAAAGGTTGCGGAGCACTGCTCTAGTATCCTAAATAGTATTTAAACCACACATTACATACATTTTTCTTTAGTAACTCATAGAACTTCACAAACTCTGGTACTCTTCCATATTATACAATCGACCAATTTAAGCAAATAAAATATTGTCAATTATATTTGAAATGATCCTTCTAATAAAGTCATACATAACAAATATTGCCAATCCAGAAGATTATGGCAAATACTGTTATTGTATTTATTGTTTTGTAACATGTGAGGGAATAGTTTTCCCTGCATTTAACATTTTTTGATTCGAAGATGGAAGGAATAACATGCAAATATCCACGAACTAACTTTTACCAATGTGTACTTTTCTGACCACCTTTGTTTAAAAGTTACATGATCAAACAGATTTTCAACTTCCAACAAATCCCATGAATAACCATAATAAAATAAATTTAGAATTAATTTACCACATTTAACAATGTTTTCTGTTGTATAATATAATACTCATTAAATAGACAAATAGTATTTTTTTAAAAAGGGTTCACCCATGTGATGGGTTAAAAAAAATAATCAAAAACATTTTTTACCCATAAATTATTTCCTTAACATGTCTAGAATACTGTAGTAAAGTCATTTTTTTTTTAAATTCAGTTGTTATAAAGAAGCAGGTGCTAGAAGAGCAGCTGTTCAGAGTGCCAAGTTAAGATTTTTATTGTTTTAAATCGGATTTGAAACTTAAAACGCGTTTTTCAAACTTTCCTCCATACATCAAGAACGGTTTGACCGAATTACTTCAAATTTATAGGGTACACTCAACACATATATATGCACCAAATGGGCTATGATCATTCCAAAATTCAAAATATTCCTATTTTTTTTATAACAAAACATAACAAAAAACCCCATGAAGTTCGAAACTTTTTCTTCAGGGGTCTACCAAAAATCCAATTTTTGATATTTTCATTTGAGTATAGTCCATTCGGTGCCTTTAAGATTACAGATTAAAATGCAGGTAATTTTTTTAATTTCAGATAAGCCAATCAGCCAGATTCGTGAAGGAAGCGAGTGTCCATTTTTTTTTTGCGAGAAGGGTGTGTTCAGAGCGCAATAACTCTCGTTCTATTGAAGCGTAGCCAGATTTAGCTCTTGCGCCATAAACCTATACATTCACTCACTCATGTTCTATTGAACATTTTTAGCTAAACATTTATATACATATTCTTAAAATACATATAAATAAATGATAACAAATTTTAAGTTCTATCTTTTTACTGGTCATCAAAAAAAATTCTCTAAAAATGCCTATAAAACAGGTTTACATGGGTGAACCCCCTTAATTAGACTTCTTGCAGCTTTTTAAAAATATGCTCCATTTTAGTATTTATTAATACAATTCAAGGAATTTGATGGTGAAATTTGAAAATAAAGTTTTAGAATTTTTCAATAATATATCCTTTTCAGACAAATACATTTTTGATAATCTGTTATGGTTGAGTTTGCAACATGAAAAATATGGTAGTGAAATAAAAATACTAGAGAAGCATTTCACTTCTCATAAAATAATTTAGTAAATGGCTGATTTTTGCTTAACTTGCTATTATGGCTAAAACTTGCATATTGGTAAATTCGCCACTTTTGTCAAATCTTAAAATCCTCACATCACATAAACAGTAAAAAATAAAAGGTCTCATGTTTGCAAGTTGTCTTTTTCTTTGCATATTTTAACTAACAAAAAAATTATGGTACTTGTGTATTATCACAAAATATTGACAACATATGAAACAAAGCGCATGATTGCTAATTCAATGCATACATGTGTGAAATTGTGGTCACTAACTTGACGAGTTATCTTGAACTTTGGCAATTGTTGCGATAATACACAAGTACCAAAATTAGGTACTTGCATATTAGCATCACTGCAACAAAATTTGCCACAAGTGAATCATGCCATAATATCAAAACAACAAAGATTCTTACATGTTTATTTGAAGAAAAACGATTCTAGTGGTGCAATTTTGGCTGTAGTGACGCTAATACACAAGTACCAAAAATTATTATAATTTTGGATGCACCATTTAAGGAAGAAAATACAGTGGAACGTCTTCAAACTTAATGGTCATTCCATCAAAGAATGTTAAATGACACACTATATAATACCCATTTGTTGTTGTTCCACATGGCTTTATCGGAGGGATCAATCCAAACATATAAAACAGCTCATGAACAATGATAAATAATAAACAAAGAGTTAATGATAAATAATAAACAAAGAGTTAAAGTAAGAAACATGATAAATTAATATAGGAACAAAAGAAAAAGTTAAAAATTTAAACAAGAAAAGGAAGATTAGAAATGCAGTCTTTACAAAGAATTCATGAAATATCTGGCATTCTTGTACAGCTTGCTTATCTCACCATGTTTTTGTGAGTAGTTACCTAGTCCTGGGCATATAAAATGTTCTGCATTCATGATGCCCAAATCGCACATTCACAATTTGGCATATACTAGATGGAAGGATTTATTGAGATGATGCGCCATGCAATCATGGCTTGTTTACAGTCTGAAGTTTGCCCCAGCCTCTTTACGGGTCTTTTGACAAAATTTATCTCCATATGTGCCTATTTAAATTATTCAAATTATGCATTTTATTTATTCAAAATTTGTTTTTTAAAATACAATATAAGGAAAAGTTACTTAAATATAACTATTTATTCTAACTCCTAGAAAATTGATCATTGTATCAGGAATTCTTAGGCATATTTACTTGATTTTGCAGACGATTTTCTTTTATTTTTAAGGACTCTTCAAAGCTCTTTACATTACTTTATGTTAAAATTAATGTTGGTTATGTTTCATTATGGAAAATGTGGTAGTTAATAATTGCGACTTATTTAAGATATAGATTTTGGTACTTGTGTAATTAGCATCACCGCAAGCACTTTGGTATCTATGTATTATCACAGCCTATTGGTAACATTGTATGAAACGAAGCACCTGGTTGTCAATTCGGTGTGTATGGCACATAGGAAATCAGGGTTGCCAACTTAGCGAGTTATTAATAGAGTTGGCGATTGTTGCGATAATACACAAGTATCCCCAAATTTTATTTCTGTATGAATCTGACAAAGAAAGTAAAAGTGATCAGAATGTTCCCTAAGTAAAGACCTCAAACTAAATAAATATTGAACTTCTTATTGGTTACAGGGTCACGAGTCACTGACTGCTTTTCAAAGTTGACACCAACACAAACATTAATATTATTTGATGGGATTCATTCACTACAAATACAATGATTGAACTGAATCTGGTAGGTTTTCTGTGTGCTAACTTGTTTCCCTTCATGGTCTCTATAATCAGTAAGCAATAATATTAAATTTACTAAAATGTTTCAACAAATATCTTTTGTAACAAAAAAAAAAAACTCACCAAAATAGAGGCGCCTTGACAAAATTCTAGAAGAGTTGACACATAATTCAGTAAATGGCCCAATAAGTTAAAAAAAGTAGTCATAACATACCCAGGGACACAACTATAAATAAAAAAAGTGACTAACACACAGCTTGCAATGCTGAGAAATAATATAATATATTGAAGGGTGAATTCCCACATTTTTTCAGAAACATAATCAACAATTAAGAAAGGAGAAGTCAAAGCCCCAACAGTCAGTGGGGTTCCTGATGATTGTAGCGATAGTAACCACTGCTTTACTATCACAGTCATGGACTGTTTAAAAGGATGCAAAACTGAACCAAACAACACGGCCCATAACAAAGGGCCAAGAAAGGGTTCGAGGACATAATAGACTGCAACGCATGCAACGAGTATAAATAGAACAAAAACAATTGCAGCAACATTATAAAATGCCTGTTTAAAAGCTTTCTCGTGCCCTTCCGGTAAAAGATTAGAAAAATCAAATTTAAAGGACGAACGAGATATATTTGAAGGACTAGCCATTTTCCATGCCACAGAAAAAGTCACCAATCTTGTTTTCCTACCAAAAATGTAAATTAAAATATATAGCCTATTATTCTTAGTAATCTATTAAGAAAAATCTAGGAGGAGAATTAATAACAAAATAACAGAAAAAATTAGGTTTGCAACTCATCTGCATTGCGGGATAAATTAAGTCAATTTTCTCGCATATAGTAAACCGTGCCAAATTGAATAATTCACATTGAGCAGACTATTTTTAAATTGTTGATGCAGAAACAAAATCGAAAATTATTGCCAATTGTTAAGTTAAGTTGAGTTGTGTACGAGAAGTATACTATTCTGGTTTTGAATAGAATAATACAAAACTTTAATTCATAAGATTTTCTCTGAAATTTTTTAAAATAACCAATTATAAGAACAATACACTGCAAAAAAGTTACAATATGAAATTTTGATAAAATTCTTATATAATGTATAAATTCGAATTTGATAAATTTCTAAAAAAATGCTGACTGTTATTTTTTATTTATATTTAGCAATCAGCATAAACATCGGTTTTGATGATATGATATTTTGATCCAAAAATTACGGTGTTTACTTTTTATACAAGTCATTCAGTGACTTAGCAACACAACTAAAGAGATATCATATGATTTAGAAATTTATTATCTGGCAACGTTACTAAGTGTTGTGTATTGTGAACAGTTTCTCTTAATCTGTTTATTACTTATAAATTATATTGTTATCACTAAGTCGGTGGAGCAATATCATATCAGGCGTGATAAATATAAAAAAAAATATTTGTCGGTGAAATACATTTCGAGATCCTATAGTTAAAAAAATGGCTAGTCAAACGCAAGGAATTCAACAACTTCTAGCAGCTGAAAAAAGGGCAGATGAAAAAGTTAATCAAGCAAGAAAACGTGAGACGCCCTAAATTTAAATAATATATTCTATCTTTTGTAGAAATAAATATATTAACATTTTTTCCCCTTTTTTGTGATACTAACGGTTTTTTCTATTTATCATTGTACTTCATGTTTTTAGGCAAAGCTTTGAAACTGAAAAAAGCTAAGGAAGAAGCTCAAGCTGAAGTTTTACGATTTCGTGAAGAAAGGGAAAGACAGTTTAAGGAATATGAAAAGCAGGTAAAATATATTTGTGGCATTCCACAGTTCTTATTAGTAAAGATTAAAATTGATTAACCTGATTAAAATTGTAAGTCAGATTCTGATCTGTATGCAGTGTGTCAGTTTTGTTCGAAGCATGTATTATGTACTTATGGTCTAACCACTAAATGCACTAGATTTGTTATTCTGCAACCACAGTATGTATTAACATCATCGTAGCCAAATTTGCACCACATAAATCACACGATGATATCGTAACAAGAAAAACAAAGATGTTCTCGTATTTTTTAATACAAGAAGGAAAAGGAATCTGTCTGATTTTGGTGGAAAATGGCACAAATCACTTGAAACTAATTTGGTTGTGGTGACAATACATAAATATTGATGAATTTTATATATATGTGAGTAAATTGTGAAATTGCAATATTTTTAAGTAATGACAATTTCAAAATTGCACTAAAATTTTCTGTTCAAGATGGCCTAAAGAAAATTGGGTTATAAAAAATTGAAACAATAACTGAAACTTGATAAACCAGGTATCTAATTTTTTTTCCATATGCTACCCACCCAATACCTTAAGATTTTGATGCCCAGTAGTTATCAATCCAAGATGGTGGCCTAGCATTAAAATTTTGACTTGAAAATAATTTAAAAGAATGGCTTTTTCCTGACAAAAGAGTTTTAACTTAATAAATTTTAAAAGAAGCAAAAATACTAATAAATTAAGCATCAATGTACTTTTTTTGTGAAAAACAAATTAAAAAAATACAAGTACCAAAATCTTTAAAAAAATTAAATAATGAGAAATTATGAAATATTGGGTAAAAAACAGGAAAAGTACAAAGAAACAGAATGCCATAAATATGAAAAGAAAAAAAAAACAATACAGAAAATTCAGTGAAATTGTAGAATCAGCCACTGGTTGGCGCGATGTTGAGAAATCGACAATTTGGCTCAATTTTGCGCATTGTGTTTCAGAGTAGACATACCTCCATAATACGTAATGCAAAAGCATGAAATTCAAGATGGCAGAAGTTAAATCATTAAAAAGGATTTTAAAAAGTTTCATAACTGAAAATTGTTGCAAAAGTTAATTTAAAAGCATTACAAAACACATCAAAACATGTATACAGACTTCCCTACAGAATTTCTTATACCAATCGACAGCCGTGTGTGTAGTAACACCCAGGTCTGCGACTAATTTCTGAGGGCACCTTCCAAACCATTTTCACATCAATAACAAAGCAGTACACATATCCCTATTACTCTAATTCAAACAAAGATCCTTTTCTTGCACTCCTGCACACAAAATGGTTTTCCTCTTTCACACTCGACTGATTTTTGTAATACCATTTAAAACCATCATTTACTTTTTTATCCATTCTTTCTCTCAATTTCATGCTTTTCCCACTTTTCAGACATGTGTATAATGATCCAATTAAACTCTTTCATTCACCATTCTAACATAACTTTCTTTCCAAATGCAAGCAACATAGCTAAAAAAACAGTTTCTGAATATTCAGTATATTTCAACATACATTCATTAACGTTTGCAACAATACTTTATATCATAGGTGGCCATTCTGAGTATCTGTAAAAATTTTAATGAAGAAAAGAAATTTACCATAAAAAATGTATCTGAACCGCAAGAACTAAGCCAAAAAACGAGGTTTGATAAAACTCCATTGATAGAAGGTGCAAAAATGCAAGCAAACAGTAAATCAGAACTGAAAGTTTAAAAAAGTTTAAATTTTGAAGAAATCCTATTAAAATCATCTGCTTAAATACTAACCAATAAAAAACGAATTTTATATACAAGAATAATATTAATAAAGTAATATACATTAAAATAAGGAAAAGTAACAAATTTGAAAACAATTAA
The DNA here is from genome assembly GCA_019973935.1 of Trichonephila clavipes. NCBI lineage: Eukaryota > Metazoa > Arthropoda > Arachnida > Araneae > Nephilidae > Trichonephila > Trichonephila clavipes. The sequence continues at coordinate 650,750 of BMAU01018008.1, read as the reverse complement.
ATGACAAAACACTAATAAAAAACCGAATTCTTCAAAGCTATTCAAATAATAATAATAATAATAATAATAAAAAACATACGGGTATGCACAAAAATAAGCCAATTCGATTTCTCTTTCGCTGATCTGAAATCAGCTAAGTTGCCTCATTTGGTGCGTTGGCGAATAGTTCAAAAAATAAAACAGGCCAATTCTGCAGTTTAGCCAAAAATTCTAAGTTCTTTATGAATGTCATTGAATAAGGAATGTTTAAAAATTCATTAATCCAGAAGTAAAGTTAAAATAAAGTAAGGTGAACTTTTCAATTTGCTGCCTGTGATAAAAGAGTTTTTCCTGGTAGATTTACTATTGTACCTTAAGATCTGCATTGAAACATATGGGTGTCAAATTTCTAATCCAGTTTGTAAACAATTTTCATTCTGCTGGTTTAATTACCACATTTCATGACGGTCAAAATGAGCAAAATCCTAGTAAAAAAGTGAGAGAAAAAACCAGAATTCTTACCAATAATGTTCAAAATGTCCATGTTCAAATAAACAACAAAAGCTGTGATGTAGACTATATAAAGTATAGAAATGGTTAAATATATTTGTAATAAAGTTGCTGAAAATTGTTAGGCCTACTGCCCTAAAAATAAACCAATAAAAAGTTAATTATAGTACATGCATTAATGATGGCAACCTCAGCATAGGTATGGCGATTCTTTCAGAAAAAAATCGATTTTTAAATCAATTCAAATCATAACCTAATAAATCGATTCACAAAAAAAAATCGATTTTTTTTTCAAGTCTGCATTTCCAATGTAAATATAAATCCATTTTATGAAAAACAAGAAAGATATAAAAAAAACTATCTCTTATCAGTAAAATCGGGGAATTTTTTAGTTCAAGGAATTCGATAATTACAATTATTTTTATTATCATATCAAAGTATCAGGTATAAAAGAAGACATTTATTTTCTAAATGTATTTGTTGCATTAAAAAGTATAGAAAACAGATAATATAGCTTACAGTTCTCAATGCTTTATATCTAAGCTTTTTAAAAACAACAGTCTGTCAAGTCTACTGGGATCCAAGTGTGGTTCTGGTTATCACTTGCAATGTTGCCGGCAATCAAAAAAATGTGCTCACAAGGAACAGATGATCCCATGATACTCATATACATCATGGCTATTGGTTAACATGATGATAAATATAATTTTTTTGTTCTTGCCAATAAATTGACCCTTTAACCGCCAACACTGTAATATCACAGGTTTTAAAAATAGTACATTCAACTAATTGTGAATAATTTTATGGTTCTTACCAAAACAGAAAAAATCAAATGTCAATTTTCTAGGATGAAATATCGATTCACTGAATTGATTCAGTTATCAGTCACTGAATTATCATTTTAAAAAAATTGATTTTTTTGCCCGAGAAATCGATTAATCGATCTCAGATGGCCATCCCTACCTCAGCACCAAACTTTAAAAATCAAAGTAATCATACTGTAATGTTATTGCCCAGCTTGATGTGTAGCATACTAATATCAATTTATTGCTGAGAACATAATTACATACATTTGAAAAATTTTGAAAGGTGAAATAAATTTATTTACATTTTCTTCTTTGTGGAAAATTGTACTGAAAACTATGAGTACCAAGCTAAATAAAAAGAGAATACATAGAACTTTAAAAAGCAGTAAAACAAGAAATTAAAAACTTAGGATTGTGGGTGAAAATGAAATTATAGCAGGAAAAAAGGGGAGAATCTTGAAATGTTATGAATTTGATTCCTCAGCTCGCCTTTTCAAAACAATGAGCTAATCAGCTCAATTTATTAAACATATGTCCAAGAATCTGAAGAAGAAATATTTCTTTATGTAAGAGCAAATTTTTTGTATTAAGTATATCTTGATGAAACATTCAAAATTTTCTTAGTCAATTGTATAGCGAAATCAAAACCTTTTGTAAACAATTTGGTTCACTATAATTAAATGCAGAGCCCTCGTACTCCCTTTACAAGAAAGTCGTAGTACTTCTGAATAATTTCTGTGATATCCATAATACCATGGAAAGGATCTATGTGAATACTGTAGTAATAGTAGGTATATAATACAGAATAAAGAAATTACAGATCTATCATTTTAAAAGGAGGAATTCCTTGTTAAATGTTAAATGGCATGCATATGTAATTTTTATTTTTGTAATGTTAATTTAATTACAAGTAACACACACACAGTAACTTCTCTTTAACAACAAGGAGTTTTCCGACTATTTGTGATTCTCTATCATACTTGCAACCTCACGAAGGATTACACGGTAATTTTTAGTGCTCATTTATTGCAAAAGGAAGTCCTCTAGAAAATGAGACAAAAAATAATTGATAAGAACCTTTATTTTGAAAAGTGCCATTGTTATATATAGTAAAAAAAGCATATTTATTATTAAAAATCTTTAATCTCATCGGACATATGTACGCTTTGCTCAGTCGGCGCGTTAACTGTTCCTGGCATGTACAGTGGTGGCAAAAAGTCCTGAACATCCCCTTTTTTTTTGTTTAATTTTTCATTATGAAATTATCTTACTATTTTAAATATTTTTATGGATTCAAATGTATTTTTTAGTGCTGATTTTAAGTATGTTATTGGATTTTTTAATGTTGTATTTTTAGTAGTACAGCTGCCTAAACACAAATATGTGTAGTATGTACAGAATTACACAATATGGAATTACATGATATACATAGTACAATAACACAAAAATTTACAAACACAATATGTTTAACATACATTATGAAACTTGCATGATTGTGCTACATGTTTGAACACATCAATATTTTATGGGCTAGCCACAAAAGCTAGCCTGTAATTACGACTTTACATCTTTTTGGCATTAAGTACTCGAATTTCACAAGAAGCTCTTTCATGACAATATAGTTGAAAGAAAATGTTAAAGCTTCAACTAACTTATGTTTATTTGAAGGTTTTGCCTTTGAAGTATCTTAACCTATTTTATTCTATAGGTTTATATCAGATTAAGATCTGTAGACTGCTGTGGCCAGTTCATCTTATTCACAGTATTGAATTCGAACTATTTCAGGACTACCTTTGCAAGGTGACATGGAGCGTTAATGTCTGGAAAATTCATGACTGATCTACAAAAAAATCTGCTGCTGGTAGCAATTTTTGTTGCAATTCAATGTAATATCTGGTTTTCACTGTTCCAATCACAATATGAAATCTTTCAACAACAGGAAAAGGAAATGCAGCCCCGTATAACAACTTTCATCTGGTGCTTTTCTCTAAGCTTCGGCATTTTTTTTATGAGTGCATTGTTTTACATAGGCACTGTCTTGGTTACTAGAAATACAAAGCTAATTTTTATCACGAAATTTAACCTTTTCCCAGTTTTTAATAGTCCATAAGGAAAGATCTCTTGCCCATGTCAATCACTTGCTTTGAAATCTGTCAGTAATGGTTTTGGGTGAACTTTGAAGCCTTGTGATCCAATTTTGAGTAGTCTTCCTCTCGCAGTTCTAAGGTAAACATTCATATTTGTTGTCAAGTTAAATTATTTAAAAAATTTGGTGAATTAAGCTATCTATTTAAAATGAAATCCTGTGTACAATACTCTATCTTCAAGTAAAGTGTTTTTTTTAGGTCATCCAAATCACTTCCTGTTTGCAAAATAATTTGCTTCAGAATATCTTTCAACATTCTCATGACAGCAGAAAAACCCCATGGTACTTTGGGAACAATTTGGCCCATATAATAACATTCTTCCTTCAAAAGTTTTATTTTATACCTTTTATTATAAGGCAGAAATAAAAATTTACCCAGAACTGCAATAGTTTCTACCCACTCACTTTGAAGTTGAACATACAACGACTTTCATTACACTAAAACATGCTGTACATTCTGCTTTCAACCCTTCATCGCTACTGCTGTCTCCTTGATTGGAATAATGAAGCATTTCATTGGTTGAAAAAACAATCCTTAACTTCAATGACCTTGTGTTTGTCTTATGATTTTTTCAAAACATAGATGAAATTATTTATTTCACATAAATTCTATAGAGATTTGAAAATCAGGATAAAGAAATACCTCAGAACCAATATGAATAGCTAAGACAGTATGAAAATTTCATATCAAAAAATAAAGTCAAACATAAAAACTAGGCAAAAAACAATTAGTGTTCAGGACTTTTTGCCTCAGTCAAGGATTTATTATTTATGCCTGTTGGCTGGATGACATGGTTGTTTTGTCGTTGGCCTTCTGCACCCAAGATTGCAGGTTTGACTCCAGCCCAAGTCTGTAGATTTTAATGATGCAGAAAATCAGCGGCCGCTGTCGTTTTAGCAGCATGAAAAAAATCCTTTGGGTGTTCTTGGCAAAATTAAAATCCAAATTACAATTTCGCATCGCCAGAGCTCAGGTACCTACCTCTGGGGAGGAAACTGGGCATCAAAATTACTTGCGGTTATTCGTATAATCTGTATCAGGGGTTCTCAACTTTTTTTTCTGCCAGGCCACGGACATATAACAGGTGGTATTTCACGTGGTCCGTAACATGAGGATAATGGGGGTGAGAGAACACTTTGAGACCAAAGCAACTTTGCGGACAAAGCAAAATTAATAAAAATATAAAAACTTGTTTCTTTCTCTTTTTTTTTTTTTTTTTTTTTGGCTTTTACTTAAATACTATATTAACCTTTCTATCAAACACACATAATATTTACTTTTATGCATCTTTTTCTGAGTTATGGTGTAGTTTTGATTTCCTTTCATCCACCTCCAAGCCTCATTTATATTTTACCACCAAAAAAAGCAAAGCGATAGATTTGATTGATTGATAGAAATTCCCGGTACTGCACTAAAAAAAAAGATACCAGCTCCTGGGGAATGTAGTAGGTCTGTGCAAAGGTTAAATACCAATGTGCATCCCCATTAGAGAAGACAACTTATTTATGCCTTTTCTTTTCTCGTATTACACTGTATAACTACATGGACTTGTGTGAAAAACAGTGGCACTTGGAAACAAATCGTGTGTTAACTTTTTCTCAGCAGATAAAGGGTTAATAGAGATTGGCTGCATTTGAGAAGAAATGTATATTTTAATCTTGAAGAATATAATGGCATTATTGTTTAGAATTTATAATGAATGCTCAATGAAGATTACCAAAAAAAATGTCTATTAATTTATTTTTTAAATATATATTTTGTTTTCTTTAGCATATGGGATCAAAAGAAAGCAATGCTGCTCTTATTGAAGAAACTACTGTACAGAAGATAGAAGAAATGAAGCATACTGTGGCTGCCAACAAAAGCAAAGTCATTGATTATTTAATCAGTCAAGTATTTAATGTTGAAGCTAAAGTTCATCAAAATTTTATAAGTGCTGAGAACTAATTGTTTAAAAGCTGGTTCTAGCAGATCTTGTTTGATGTTGCAGTAAAGAGAAATGTATTCACATTGAAATTTATTTAAATTGATTTTTATTTGGGAATGTATTGCTTTTACTTTTTTGCCCTTTTGTGTGCTTATAGCAATTTCTCTTATTTTTAAAATGCATTTTGCATGCTATATTTTAAATCAAACTGCCTTTGTTAATTGATTCTTTAAGTAATGTTTTGTTGATTTCGGCTTTTAAACATCTAATTAATATATGGATATGTAAAATGATTTCATAAACTTTTAGGCAATTAAACTACTATAAATGTAAAATAAAATGTTTGGCATTAGAATAGTGTTAAGTGTAAGCCGTGCAGTTAAAAAATCCTGTTTAATATATTCCTCTAATTTTTACATGTCTCTTCAACAGTTTGTACTAGGAAATACTGTGATTGATGTTTAGAAAGCTGCAGTTAAAGTGTGTGTGGGAGGGGGTTAACTACTATAATCTATGTTAGAATAAGATGTAGTTTCTAAAGATATTAGCTTATTTTGTTGAGGTATTCATATATTTGTTCTGTTTAATATTTTTGAAATGTTTACTAATATTAATTTTTTTTGACACTTTGTTTCTAAATTTTTAACTTAAAATTTATATTTTCATCAATTTTTTATATTGTAAAGAATGAAAATTTTCCGAGCTACAATTTAACTATTAATTTACTTATTATAAATTGTAAGCATTTTCTATGTATAATATACTATATCTCCTTCTGTTTTGAAGACTTGATGGTTTATTTTTTAAATTTTCTGAAACTTTAATTGTACAATTTCTTTTAATATTTCCTAGTTCTACATTTTGAAAGTTTTTTTTTTTTTGGGGGGTGTTTAAAGGTGATTTTTTTTCTGAATAATTATATATATATATATATATACTTATGTGTTTATGCAATCTTGGTGTTGTTTTTCAGTGTGTAATGCAGTTGCTTAATCAGTTTACTGCAAAACCAAAGATTTATTATGAACAAAATGCATAATCTCAAGTAATGGATGGTCTTGAATTCATTGCTAAATGTTATTAATGTTTATTATTAAAGTTATAAGGAGTTTTAGCAATTAATGTGGTTTATAGAATATGCAATCTTATGTACTTTGTTTAGGAATATCATAAGTGGAACTTTATTACAAAAATGGTTGAAAATGTTTAAAAAAAGCTGTTCCTTTTACATTATATCAAAACTATTGAAAGAGATTTTTTTAAAAAGTAGCCATGTTTGAGATTTATTAAAAAAGTTGAGATTTTTGTTAATAGTGATATTATACTGAATTTTTTTTATGTTTTTATAAAATTAAATATGGTTGTGTGTATATAATTTGTGCCATAAAATTATTTAAGAAAAATAAACCAATATGTATTGTTTTTTCCTGAAATATGTATGTGTGTTTAATAAAGAAATTTTCATTTGTTTAAAATATGTAGGACTTAATTTGCTTTTTTTCAATAGAGGGGGTAACTTTTTCTAAACATCTTAATTTTTGCAAATTAATTTTCAAATATTCAATTAAATCTGTTAATAACATTCTTTTCATATAAGCATTACATACTTTTACCATTATTTTTTTAGAGAAACAAAATTTATATTTCATGAAACTAATATACTTGGATTATTACATGAGGTATTTTAAAATATTGTTTTCAAGAATAATTTTAACTTGAATTTTGCTTACATTATTCCCCACTCCCTTCATTAGTAAATTTATCAAATGTTAAAAAGTATTAATCCCAAGAAATTGGTATGGTAAAAAAATTTTTTTACACATAAATTCATGTCTAAAAATATATATTTTTATATTCTCTAGAGAAATATGTAACACATAATGTGAGATGAAATATTCATAACTTCGAAATGTAATATAAAAGAGTATTTGATTTCATACTTTATTCATATATTTCATTTAAATGTTATCGATCAAGAATGAATAGTGAGGGCATAAACTCATTGAATAGTAATTGATTAAAGCTTTGGATAGACAGCATTGCTAATTTATGTTGCATTGAAAAGTTTTTTCAAAAAAAATATACATATGTATTCGTTTTTCATAATAAAGTCATTAAATTGTCTAAATTAATATGTAGATATTCCAATCTTAGAACATTAATTTTTACTATATTCTAAAAATATTTTGATAAAAAGAAATGTTCATTCTCTTAAATATATGGTATGATATTGTTAAAAGCATGCTTCACATGTTTTCTAGAAGTGAAAGCATGTACACAGTCCAGTCACATTAATGTGACCATCTGTCAAAAGCCAGAATAACCACCTTTCGCAGAGTGGACTGCGGCGAGACGTGCAGGAAGAGTCACTTAGGTCCCTGAAGGTGTTCTCTGGGATGTTTAAGCCATGCCGTGGCCAGCTGCACTAGATTACGCGGTTGAGGATCCATGGCGCGAACAACTCGATTGAGATGGTACCACAGATGCTCGATTGGGTTTAAGTCAGGTGAGTTTGCTGGCAAGGGGAGGACGGTAAACTCATCCTGGTGCTCTTCGAACCACGCACGTACACTGGCAGCTGTATGGCACCTCGCATTGTCCTGCTGGAAGATGCCATCATCCTGAGGAAAAACAATGCGCATGTAGGGGTGGACATGGTCCGCAAGGACAGATGCGTACTTGTATTGATCTATCGTGCCTTCCACAATGATCAGTGAACCCAGAGAATGCCAGGAAAACATTCCCCAGACCATAATGCTCCCGCCTCTAGCTTGGACCGTTCCGGCAATGGTTGCAGGGTGGTTCCTTTCAGAGGTTTCACGCCTTATACGCCAACGTCCATCTGTCCGATGGAGCATAAAACGCGATTCATCTGAAAACGCTACATCCACTCTGTGGACGTCCAGCTGCTGTACTGGCGTGCAAATTCTAGCCTTCGTCGTCGATGAACAGCAGTCAGCATAGGTGCACGAACCGGGCGTCTGCTTCGGAGGCCCAGACGCAGCAATGTTCGCTGAATAGTAGTTTGGGAGACACTTTTGGTAGCCCCTTGGTTCATTTTGGTGGTCAGTTGCTCAACGGTAGCCCGTCTATCTGCCCGAACACATCTCCGCAATCGTCGTTCGCCTCTGTCATCTATGGCCCGTGGTGCACCACATTTTGCCACGTCGCTGATTTTGAACAGTCCCATTTTGCCATGCACGGTACACTTTTACCACGGTGGCACGCGAACAGTTCACAAACTCAGCCGTTTCGGGCCCGAAAGCCAATGATCATGCCCTTTTGGACGTCGGATAAATCGCTTCGTTTCTGCATTACGCCAACGATTGAAATGTTTTCCGACTGCTGATATCTTAAAGGGAACTGGAATCTGGGCAGATTCCTCCGTCCCATATCTGGCATGTCATGAGAATTGCGTTGTTAGCACGGTTTGGGTGGAGAGGAAGTGTGGCCACTAGGAGGCCAATGGCGTGAAGGCGCACATCGTCGGCGGTGGAGGAGAAATCCGATTGGTTTGCGAGCTCAGGACTTTGGAAATTTATATGAAATTGCAATTAAAGTTAAATATTGAAATTAAGAAATGCCCGAAAGAAAGAAAAAGTTTAAGTTATGGAAATATTCATGTATTTTATTAGGATTGAGCTGGAAGTAAATTAAAAATTTAATCCCAGATCGCTTCTAATAACATACATGCTTGTTTTTGAAAATCTTTGGTTTTCTTAAGTTCTGGTATTATTTGTTTAAGCTTTGGATATTGTTTGAAGATATTTGAGACAATTTTGAATAATGCTATTAGGTCTTGGAAATCAGATGAGTTAATTTCATCTGTGGGCGGGGTAATAGGATGACTTTGTCCTGAGTTAGTTCTATTGGTAGTAGTGGGTTGGGCGTCGTTATTTTTGGTTTTTCCAGAAACCATGTTGGCGAAGGAAATTCCTTCTACAACATTGTTGCTGGTGAATGCTTTTTTATTTCTATTTTCAAGTGGGGTGCCTTTTTTGGGTTTGGGGCATTTTGTGTAACAGGCAGTATGCCCGTACGTTTCACAGTTAATGCAGTAGGGGTTTTCTTGGCGTTCTTTAATTTCGCAATTTTTTGTCAGATGTTCTTTTCCAAATGTTTTCTGAAGACGATTGACTTTTGGGCGTCTGGACTGTAACACAGTCCTCAATCCCTTGTCGTGATAACTTGAATGTGGGGCTTGGCGAAAGTGGGGTTTTACATTCTGCTTAGTTGCATGGCGGTGATTGGTTGGTCGATGGAATCTGGGAGGCGTGGCAAACGTGCTTCATCAGGGTGGGAGATGTTCAAAGTTTTTTGGCATGGCTGAGAGCTTAGAGGCTGCTCTCTGATTGGATGCTGGTAAAGTGATAGTTGACTCTGATTGGCTGCCCTCAGGGCTAGGATTTAATAAATGGGGAGGAGCAAGTCCAGTGGGGAGAGCCGGAGAAGATTAATGACAAAAAATTTTAAAAAGATGAATTTTAGCAAATAGGGTGTGCAATATTAAATTGCACAAGATTAAAAATTATGGAGGATTGTAAGAATCTAGAAGTATTCTTCTTGGCCTTTTTAGTATTGTCATTAGAGTGTAAGAATTAAGTTTTGCATATTGACGTTATTGGTTGTATCCAAATCAGTAAAAAAGTTAATTGCAATATTCTGAATATGGGTTTTAAAACTATTAATTTTAAGATCATTGCGCATGTATCTAGTTGCTTTGACGATCATACGAATGAGAGAATTCTGTAAGGTATCTAATTTATTGATATTAGTTTTAGCGGCATAATCCGAAACTGGACTTGCATAAGCTAAGATGGGACGCATAACGGCTGTATAGAGAAGCACTTTGTTTTCTATACTTAAATGTGAGTTCCGGCCTATTAGGGGGAGAAGAGTTTAAACATAATTCTCCGGAACTTATCGCGGATGTATGAAATATGTTGTTTCCATGTAAGGTGGGTATCAAAAATTATGCCAAGGTATTTGGCTTCCTGAGACCATGGGATCTGTTTATTATACATGGTGATTGGTGGTGGTAGTGAAAGTTTTTTCGTGAAAACAGCCCTCACACACCCTTTATATACGCTCAGCTGCACTGTGCTGCCTTCTGTGATTGGTTATTTAACTCTGAAGTGGAAAGTACGTGGTGGTCACATTAATGTGACTGGACTGTATATATAAATCAAGTGAATGGTATAAAAGGTTTAATTTCAAAAGAATGTGTGAAGATGAAATTTTCTGAAACTTTCTTAATTGAAATTCAATAAAAACTCAATATATTACATTAAAAAATGAACTTTTGAATAAAAAAACCAAGGATATCAGTTCTTTTAGAAACTGATTTCCTTTTTATATATTGGGTTTATAATATTAAAAATATTGATATTCCAAAAAAAGATAATGCATTCTTTTTTTTTTACATAAGCATTCATATTTAATTTGGTTCAAGTCAAGCAGGAAATATATAAAACTTTGGTTCTGAATTAAAAGTTTGTCTATACATATTAAAATGTAATTTGTGAAATTTTTTTGCATTTCTGGAAAACTTTATCTAGTTTTCTTAAAATAAAATTTTATCCATACAAATAGTTTTTTTTAGTATTTACTAGAAATTTTAAAAATCGTCTCCACTATATGTTTAGGGATCACCAAAATAGTATACATTTATTTTTATGTTTCTAACAGGCAATATTAATTAGACTGAGAATAAAAAGTTGCATTGTATGATCAAGAAAAGTGATAAAATATGTGAATCATCCAAGGATGTGCAGGCCAAAACTAATCTATTACTGCTCAGAGCGATACTGCACACATGCAGGATTCATAGTCTAATATTTGTATATGTGAAAACTGTGTAGTAGTTATGAAGAAAGTGCGTAATATTTCGATATTTTTTAAATTGGTGAGTTAGTTATTCACATAGTATTTGCACATCATACTTCAGGGTTCAAAATATTTTTCAGATTCATATATGTATACTCATAAATAATAACCCATAATAGTGAATAAGAATAATTATTAAGAACATAAAAAATCAGTTGATTATATACTTTGGTTTAGTTTCATTATTAAAATGATGAAAATATGGTGGTACAATGTAATTGTCTGTTGAACAAAAATAAGAATTAGCAATAACTACAAAAATTTCAAAATATGAAACAGAAATCAGCTATATCCAAAACTAACCGATGAGAAATTGATTTATTAGAAGATTAGAGATTTAGAAGCAAATACTTGGAAAAAGTATATCGTGCATTGCTAACAGTACCACCAGCTAGAGTAGATGTCAAAAGAGTGTTTTCAACAGCTAGTAATTTTTGCACAAAGTTATGTTCCAGGCTTAATGACAGTACAATTGATGTGTTATGTTTTTTAAGATCACGTTTCAAAAATTTAAAATAATACCACAGACTGAATAGTGATATTTACACTTTTTTGTGATTTAAAATAAGATGTTCCTTTACTTTTTTTATGATTCTTGAAAAACTGTTACAATTTTTAAGTTACAAATTATTTTTTGTGATATTTACACTCTCTAATTACACTGGCAAATATAAAATAAAGAAAACTAGTGTTTTCTTTTTCTAAAATTTCTACCGTTACTAAAATCTAAAAAATACTGAATACCGGTATTGAACTTTTGGTCCTATATTGCAATCGCTAATTGGAATGAATTTAATATACGAGTGCTGTTTGGTGCAATTCCCTAGTAGCATCAAGCAGCACTTGTTGAATGATATGGAATCAAAGATAGCATCCCAGCGGTTAACAAATAGTCAGGGAAATAATTTTAAAGAACTGTTTTGAAGTATAATTCAAATAAAGAATTTGGGAATGAATTGAAAATAATCAATATTTAATTTCAATATAATATTATAATTATCAGGGGGTTTTGCGTCGGACTGCCCACCTGACCCGAAACATCTGCTCAGGGCCCAAGGTCACGTATACTGAGTAGGGTACAGTAGGCTGTGGCGCCACTGAGTTAATTTAATATGTAACAATAATCATAATATAATTTAATAGTAAAAATTATATATAATAATTGTATTACATAATTATATTTTTAATTAGATTATATAATAAATAAAAGAATTCCATTACATATACTAAAATTAATGAATATCACTTAATTGCTGATAACTTGCAATATTCCAAAATTCCTTCCTTTAATCAATTTCATTGAATAAAGAACATTTAAAAATGCATTATTTAAAAGTAAAACATAGTGGAAATGTGCAATAATTAAAAGCACAGCCCTCATATTCCTTTTGAAAAAATATACTGGAACTCACCAATGATGTGAGAAATATCCATATTCGAAAACAGTACAAAATACAACAGAAGACTGAATCAGTTACATTGAAGAACGATTGCTTTGAAATTGGTTACATTTTTAAAGAAACCATATTAAAATTGTCTGGAATAATAGGATTACCACAGGCAAAAACAATAAAAATTAACTATAATATACGTCATCCCCATGGCAACTACATGACTACAAGATAAAAATGTTATGGTAACCATATAGTAATGTTATCGTTCATCTTGGCGAACATAAACAACAATTTGGCATGTAGCACTCGTATATCAAATTAGCACCCTTCTATTATGGATACACAGCTGTTGCATCAATAAAGGTATTGCAAACACACATAATAAATTAGACGCAGAACTAAATGAAACAAAACAAGCAAATTCTTTTCCTTTTTTTTTACTTCTTTTTTTCTTTTTTTGTAAAACAGACTAAGAGAATGACTTCCAAACTGTTTTAAACTATTTTTTTTAAATAAATCAGTAATAAACAAAACAAGCATTTTATGTAAACAACAGTTGCCATAGTCAAGTAAAAGCACAAATTGTACAGAAATACAATTCAAACCATGGTCACAATTGGTTCAAAAACAGAACACCTGCACTGGTACAAGAATTTTTTTAAAAAATAAATGTTTTACCTCCAGTCATTAAGTAATAACAATAATAAAAAAACAAGAAATATAGAAAAAAATGCAATAGTAAATTTTCTTTTTTTAATAAAAAGAAATAAAGGGGTAGGGGTCAAGATGAGAAGACACACACTAATAATTTAGAATTCAACATCACTTATACATATTGTAAAAAGGAATTTTGTGCATTAAAAATGTAATCAGGTTTATAACGCACATACATGATCACCATGTATAGCTCAAATACTTGTGGCTTGTTTTTTTAAACATTTTTTTTTGTATTAACCTCACCGCTGCTAAGTGCTTAGCACCCAGAATAGTAAAAAAATTATAGGCAGTAGTTTTAGCACAACGTGAAGCACTTGTATGATCACATCACAATGGTTCAGTGATATGACAGTCAGTACTGATGTGTGCAATGTCAATCGTCTTTGGCATGACCAGCTTTTTCCCCACAATGCTTTCACTCTCTCTATTTCCACAAAAATAGAAAAAAAAAATCATGATACAGGAGGACCTCCCAATGTAAGCTGCTTGGATACCTAAAACAGCATGTTGACAGAAGAGTATTAAAGTTCAAAAACGTTCTATTAGCTGCAAGAATATTCATCATGGATGATTCTAGGCATGTATTTGCCAGATAATTCTCGAGGTATTGTGCAGACACAGACATATATTTACATGACACATTGAAAGTCAATAGATTGCCTTTATAAACTGAGGGATGAATAGTTCTTTAGAAGAAAATGAAAATTCTTACTTAATATTAGATTGATAAATTTTTGACCTGAGGAGCTCTTCCAACCATTATCAGTTTCATATCACATGATATACTGTAAGTACACAGTCAAATATCACACCATCCTTTGTTCCCATGTAATGCTTGATTTAAAAAAAGTTTCTTTATGTTTACTTAATTCAAATTGTTGTTTGAATGATTTTAACAATAAAATAAAAGCTGATCAATAAAGTTTTATTTTATATATATTAGCACTCTTTTTTAATTCTTTTACAATTTTAAGTAATTAACATCCCATTAAGGCTACTTGATAGATTTCAGATAACAATTCAAATTAATTTCTAAAAAGAAAAGTACACGTCTCTTTCCTTGATTTATTTTTGTGTACTTGACTTAACACTACAGGTATTATTACTGATCACAAATTTTAAAACACAGCCAGGTAATCAAGATAACACTTGAACCTAAATCTCAACTTTTAAATTTTGATAATTCATGTGATACTTTTTAAAAACAAAATTTCAAAGATAATTTCAATGAACTCTTGTTTTATCCAATTGTCGAATTCTGACACAAAATGAAAATTTTCAACTTTGTTTGAAAACTATATTGATAAATAAACAAAAGTGTTTTATCTTTTAACAACAATAAAAAAAAAGACTCATTTGTAACCATATTTTTGAACGCAAAAGTTGCGAATTATTCATGGATTGAAAAGTCTGAACTTGTTTTTTTATTGTTGTCAACCATTTTTCCTGTTATTCCAATTATAAATTAGAAATTTCAGGAAGAAAATTAAAGTGAGATTCAAACAAATTTCAATTGAAACACCTGAAAAAAAAACAGGCACATATTTGAAACTATTCCAATCTATTAAAAAAATGCATAAATCTCATTTATGCAAAGTAATCTCTTTCACAAAGAATAATAAAAAATATTCTAAAAAAAAAAGAATAGTAGCTAAAAAATATATTTGTATTTTGATTTATGCATGTAATATGACTTTTTATTTCATTTAAAAAAAAAGTAAAATTCAACACAAAGCTAAATCTACTTTGTTAATCTGAATTTTAACGATAAACACACTGAAACTGTTAAGTGATGAAATTTCCTCAGGCCAAAAAAGTTTCGATTATACATGAAATATACCTTTTTAGAGTGAAAAAAATCATAATGATCAATTTTTAAATGTAACACACCCAACAAAATGGAAACAGTATGGAAATAATTTTCAACTGATAAAGCAATTATTTTTTTTAAAGAATTCTAAATCACTTATATATAATCCCTCAATTTACAAAGGTTAACAATTTGAGCTTATAAACCAGTATTGGTCACAGTTACCAACTTTTGTGACATATACTTAATTTTTTTTTTTTTGCCTATCACAAGTTAGCAGTGTTGTTTCCCCCCTTAACTAAAAAAAAAAAAAATTCAGTAGGAAAACAGCAAATTTGGTCAAATGTACAGTGACAATTATAATCAACAGTTGATTAGAAAAGAATTCATTAGAAATTATAATTTGAAATAACTATATATGCTTAACCTTTCAATTTTTAACAACATGAAACAGTATAAATATCTGAAGAAAAACCTCACACACAGTAAAACTGCAAAATACTTTAACATCACTTTAAGGTTCATATAAAGTTGGACATATATTTTTATTCTTTCAACTTCTCTAAGAATTCAATATAACAAGTTACTTTTTCAGATAAATTGTTTCCCTTATAATTTATAAATTAATGATTATTATAACACAATATGTGAATGAGCAAATTACTTTTCTTCAAACAATAAAATTCAATGTAACAATGCACAATTTCTAAAACAAAACTTAACATCTAATTTTCACTAATACACCAAAAGAAAAATAACTTAATGCAATATATAAAATGCAGAAATATTAAAATTTAAACATTTAACATGATTTTAGAAAAGTTTAAAAAAA
Source organism: Trichonephila clavipes (assembly GCA_019973935.1). Taxonomy (NCBI): domain Eukaryota; kingdom Metazoa; phylum Arthropoda; class Arachnida; order Araneae; family Nephilidae; genus Trichonephila; species Trichonephila clavipes. Next base: position 634,742 of record BMAU01018008.1, on the reverse strand, counting down.
ATGTACTTCAGAATTACAAAAATACATAACAGGTTCTGTACTTTTCATATGTCACTTTTAAATTTTCATAGTTTATGCTAAATGCAGAAACAAACCATGTCCTACATTGAAACATGCTCACATTGTTTATGCTATAAGTCTGCATATACAACATTTTGTACACATTTCCAAGCTATGATTAAGATGTTATTTCCGATGCCAATTAAGACACCAGAAATAACTCAGTCAAAAATTCCAATTTACAAACATTCAAAATTTAACTGAAAATCAACTAAGAATTTATGAACAGTATACACCATCAACTGACATTTGATATTACTATTTTCAAACAAATTCTCTCTTTAAATGAATAAAAAATAATATAATGCAACTTTCCATTGTAAAATATTTGTTAAAAATTTGTTTAAAAGTAAAAACAATTATATATCTTTTTACAAACATCATTAAATTGAAATTTTACAAAAGAGCATCAGCTTCTTAAAAAAGTTTCTGAATGTCTATGTTTAAAATTAAAAAAGGGAAGCATTTGGCCACGACTAAGATAAATGAATAAAGCTTACAATCTGCTTCTAAAAAAATATAATCAACAGTTTGTGTAACATCTTTGTGAAGGAGAAATTTTACAAGTGTGGAATGATACAAATTAGCATAAAGAGAAAGAAAAAGAGAAGAACGGCAAAATATAAGTATCATTAAACTTCTGAAAATACAATCTAGAATATTTCTAAAAATTGTGTTATTTTATACCACAAAATTGTTCACTATGCATAATTCAATTTTTCTAGCAGCTTCCATCTACTTTTACTTTATTTCCAGCAGATGTTGCAATTATTTTATTCCTGATAAAGCAGAATGATCCAGAGCTGATTTAAGCAGTTTCATTCTTGAACTTATTTGTGCCTTATTCAACAGTTGCCAAATAATAAAAATATTTTTGCATATGATTTAATTTTTAAGGAGATTTCCCTTTTATTTTATTTACTGTAGAAAAAAAAAGTTTTTTTTCATGAGATCTCATTCTCTATCAAATAGAAAACAAACTATCAAACATCACTTTTCCTCTCATTAAAAAGGGGGAGGATTGAAAAACATATATTATTTGTATTATCAGGAATTCATGACAATTATTTAACTTAAACAATCCAAATGATTTTTTTAAACACACTTCATCATTATTAAAAAAAATCCTTACAATTATTTCTTCACTTCTGACAGGGAAGACTACAGAACTTTAAAAAAAAACACAATCAATCATCTTCCAATAACAAGTAGTTAAATGTTAATTCTTGGAAGATTTCTTCAGGCTCACAAACAGAAAAAAGAAAAATCACATTTAGGAGATCGGAAGGAATGTTCAAAATTGGAAAGATTGGATTAAACAGATTCTGCAAGCCAAGGGAAAAATTTCCCATTGTGCAGATTAGAAATTGGCAGGCAGTGTTCCCAGATTGAAAGATATTTCTGTAACTTTAAAAGGTTCACTTAAAAAATTCAGTTTGTGGAATTACTGTAATACTAAAGAGCTGCTTTTTAAAAGAGAATTATTCTTATTCCCTTTAACCATAAAACCACACCAATTTTACACATACTTTGTAAACATGTATGCATACAGTTATATAAAAATGCTGGATAGAAAAGAAACCCATCTAACTCATTTCAAGTAACAAATTTAGATTTTCAGTCAAAATATTTGAATCATCATAATACTCCTAGAAGAAAAGATTTTTTAGAAACATGAATTTACTTGATATACAACATACATTCCCATCATTCAAAGTACCACCAAATAATACCCTAAATGAAAACAGCTAAAAAGAATGTGCACATTACTTGTTTAAATTTCTAAACTAAACAATATATCTCATGATTTTGATGCCACAACTAGAAAGTGTAGAAACTTATCTGGGAACACTGTTGGCAGGTAAGCTGGTCTAGTGACAATAAAAGAAGTTGTGCGAACAGTCGAGAGGTTCCTGCTAGGGCAATAACAAGCCCTGAGGAAGAATGAAGCACCTTTGAAGCATGCAAAAAGAGTATTAAGTATGAAATTTGAGAAAAGGGATCTTAAAAAAGACAAATTTGATCATCCTATAAATACACATCAAAATGAAAATAAAAAGGGGGAAAAAGTGACAGAATACCAAGTTGCAACAAAAATGCATGATATCATGTAACAAAAAAAAAGAAAAGAAAAACCCTAAATAAAACAAATATATACATATCAACAATAAAATGTGATAAGGGCTGCATTCATCGACATATTGTCAATTCAGAGTAATTCAAAAAACACTAATAGTTGGTATCAATTCATCCTCTGATAAAAATGTCATTTCTTATTGTTACGATAACCTTTTTTCTTCAAAAATGTAAAATAAAGAACATTTTAAGTAAAAAGACATCTAAAGTATTTCATTGTTCCTTTTCACATTTAGCTATTTTATGAGAGGTTCAAGTATAAAAATTACAGCATGAATATTTGTGTATTGCAATAAGTTTTTGAGATGATGAGTCATTTTGCTAGACACATTTAACAAATCTCAATTTAATCTTAAAGACAAATCATATTAAAGAGCAAATTTGCTTACAATTTTATAACATACACCAGGACATATAATTTTCACTTTAAAAATCTACTGCTACTTAGAAAGATTTTTAGTATAATTTTATATTATATCTGGCATACTTTTAAGATACTTATATTGTACAAGCAGAGAAGTTAGTTTCAGGTGAAAAGTTATAAAAACACTGAAGAATTGAATTTATTTTGCATTATTCTTTTATTATTAAATAAAATTGGGTACCTTTAAGAAGCAAAAACAAATTTTTTTTAAAGTTTAGAAGAATATTTAATATTAGAACAAATATTAATCCCAGGAGACATTTTGATGCAATAAATTAATCTATTGTTATAATTGCCATCCAATAGAAATTATATGAACCTATATTGATTAATTCACTGAAATTTCTTTTCAGATTTGAGGATGAAATGACACAAACTAAAAAAAAAGATTAAACAAACAAAATGAAACATTATCAATAAATCTAACATAGAATAAAGTGATCATAATAATAAGGTCATCTGACATTCAAATTGAGGTTTACTGAAGTTAAAACCAAGTCATACAATTCCAATTCCTTTTAAATTAAGTTTTGTTAAATTTATATTTAAAATAAAATTAATTGAAATATAATATGCTTCTAAAATGTTTTTTGACTAAGTTTTCATTAATGACAAGACTGCTGAAACTCAGTACGGGTCTGACAAATGAATTCAATGCTGTTCTCAGAAATAAATTAATTAAAAAATGTCAGGCAAAGGAACAATATTATCTATCATTAGTCTTAACACACAGCAATGCAGAAACGAATCTGCTGCAAGATTTAAATTCAGGAGGCCCATGGACAATTCATTTGAATAATTTTGAATGAATTACAATAAAACAGAAAAGAAAGAATATACTTGCTTACAGCAGTAATTGATGCAAAGCCAAAACTTTAAAATAAGCATAAAATATATCAAGAGCTAAACTGATGCCAAAAAATCAGATAAGTTCACATAAAACTGAAATTTTAAAAACACAACAGAAATTTAAAAGTTTTGTACAGTATTACCTTACAAAATAGTCAATTTTATTCTAAATATTTTTTAACCACTGAATAAAAATTAAGAAATTTTAAACAAATGAGATTTTAGAAAAGTTATTAAAAAAAATCATAAGACTTAAATTTGGTTTTTCAAAAACTTTTAATATGTTAATGTCTCAATTTGTAGGAAGATTAAAGAAATAAGTAGGATTCTCAGCTCTATCATTCAGAAATTATAGGAAAAAAATGTTCAAGTAACATGTTTCTATTCTCAAGGGAAAACTATGGAACAAAAACAAAAAATTACATGTGACCTTTCCTGCATTCGTCCATACACCTCCAACAGGGACAACAAAGACATTTCCCCACTGGTTGGCACAACTAAAAAATAATACCATCTTTGATCAGGCAAACAAGCTCATCAGGCAATACTAGATTAGAAAATATGTACAAACAGTGACTAGTCAGAAAGTATTGGGCCTGTGACTTGTCAGTGGTTAAACACTCATGAAATTAATTTTTTTTAAAAAAAAAAGCTCAAAAAGCATAAACTTGAAAAAGGGACCAGCTTCCATTCTCATCGCACCAAAAAAAAAAATCTCATGCAAAACTTTGAAAGAAAAATCGTGTCTTCAACGATTTCTTTCATATATCCACTGTTCTTTGGCAAGCACATTGTACATGTGCATTTACATCTACACCCGACTATCTCGCATTCAAATTCCACATGCCAATAATAGTCTCTGGCATTTTAGAGCAGTACCCTTTAGTTTTAAATATATGTAATAATAATTTTAATAACACTTCCAAAACATACATACACATAAACATTCATATCTATCAAATAGCACTCACTAGAGCATGTTAACTTCTAGACCCAATTTAAATTCGGCACTGCTCGAGCATGCCAAGTGCATTCACAATTCGCAAGACATTTTGTTTTAATTATTTGTTAGCAATGTAAAGCACAAAGATGTGAAAAAATGTACACTCAATGACTGTTAAAAAGTTAATGCTAACAATGACACGTGTTGTATTTTTTCCATTTTTGTCAAACTGCAGCCATCCATGCAGAATCCTGTGATGGTTTGTTTCTCTCAATAGATAGAAAATACTGTGCAGTGTGAAAAAAAAACTGAAGTTATACAAGTGCATGTGCAAATGTATTGCACCAATGACACATAAGTGAGTGGTTGTTGATGTTGGTTTGTTTTTTCTCTCTTTTTCTTTGTTTGAATAAAAAAGAGAAAAAAGGAAAGAAGAACGCTGAGGAGGATCCTCAGTCCTCTGTCCCACCCCCGCAGACAAGGCAGGGGTTCGACAGCAAGAAACATCGGATTAAGCCACTGTGATGAGAGACTGGAGTTAGAAGTTTACACTAGATTGTACTCCTTCAGGTTGAGTTGCAAAATGGTGTCTTTCACAGCAGCAAAGACAAACCTAATGTTTTCAGTGTCTGAAAAAAAGAAAAGGTTCATGATACAAATTCAATAAAATGTATAACAATAAGAAATTTAAATTAAATTTTTCCCCCCTAAAGCAGATATTATGTATACATAGAAAAATACTTATTATTTCAGAATGAAAACTTACTCATAAACCAATGCAAGATATTCACTTCGCAGATTTACATTGATCATAAAGAACAATAATCCAACTCTCAGAAACATCAAGTTTATTGTCAAGTCACCAAACTAGGCAATTTAAATGAATTAAAAATTGATAACTTTTTATAATTCTTATACCCCTCCTCACAACCCACTTCTTTCACAAGGCTTTTTGAAAATATTAAATGAGCTGTTTTGAACCCCTTGATTAATTAGCGGACAATTAGAATTTAAATGATTTTGATCTTGGTTACAAAAAATTTACACAGCAAAACTTTTTCAGCAATGGTAATGGATGCACAAAATATACGTAGTTATTTGTTATTACTCTGACAATGGGCATGACCCAAACACCTTTTTATGCTGACTATAATATGCAAGATCTAAAAACAAAACAGAAAAAAAATTTTAGAACATGATAAATTTTTTTTAAAAAAGGTAAACTTTAAAGTATCTTCATTTTTTATTTATTCTTAAGTGAAAGAAAGAAAAATACCTGTTTAAAAATCCATGTCATACATGGAATATGCATTCTAATCTCCAAACACCACTTAAGCTACTGAAATAATGGAATTTAAAAGGCAGTTTTGTTTTTTATTCTATAATGCAAAATAACAACAATAATTAGTAAAAAAAATAAAATAAAATCCAAACAGTTATTTTTAAATTATGGTATATCGGCAATTTATAAATTTCCCTTTTCACCCAGTTTTGTTTAATCAGTCAAAATAGCTGTGAAATTTTTCCATGTTGTTTTCCTAATTTAAGCAGTTTATTCTGCAGGTCTTTAGGTATATTTCCAGCCAATTAAAATTAAGCCAGGGAAAGATAAAAAAGTGGAGGGGGACATTTGCACCAATGAGGAAGCTTTTTTATTCCGAGAAAGGAAGTGTTTGAAACCTCCACATCTTAGGCAGGAAAATCTTGATCGAGGATTAAGGCTATTTTTCAGCCGTTACTGGACATGTGTCAAATCAAACGTCTTTTAAAAATGTTTCATTGATATTGCTAGCAGTCTTTAATGATGATGGTGGATCTATTTAGAAACAAGTACCAAAACCATTCATCCTCAGTCAAGAGACTAATGAGTTAAGTGGTTAGTTAAACTTTGAGAAATTTTTGGGAATATATTCAATCAGAGGTGTTAGGTTGAAATAGGCTACTATCTAGAATACAGATGCTGGTTTACCACTTTGACAGTTACTATTGATGGTTGTTATCTTGAGTTAGAACTGAAATGAAAATTCTCATCCTGGCCATTTAATATGGCTTTAAATTTTTGCTGCTACTTCCGAATCACAAGAGAAAAAGAAGTTGAAATTGAAAACTTATTATAAACTAAATTATAAACTTGAAATTGTCAAATTTTATGAATTTAATATAAAACATTTACCAGTAGCACAAGTAAAGTGTGAATAAATTATTTTCTCGCTGTCAGGATTTAAATCAACAAACATTTTTAGGATAAATTCTCTGGCATGAATTGCATCTTTCTTTGGTCCTGAAAGAAAAGGGAATAAATAATCAAATCCTATAGAAGAAACTATTTCAACATATTCAGTACATCCATAGAATTCTACTAGATAATTATGCAAAATAATAATAATGAATCTAAAATGCAATATATGATTTAAGGCATATAAAAAGCATTATTACAAGGCTAAAAACTCAATATTTACACCATTTCCCCCCTAAATGGTGTAAATAAGATTATAAATTATGTAATTTGTTTCACAAATTTCTAAAATTCTTGAAGATCAAATAAAATTACTTAAGTTTTATTAAAAATTGTTCTTCACATTCTCATTACCCTTCTTGCTGCATAGTTATTTTATCACTGTAGTTTCAAAAATTACGTATTGTTTTATTACTAATTTCAAATCTCCATTTTAAAGTTAAAATATACAAAAAAATTTTGTAAAAGTTTTTTTAAAACATAAAATTAGATCATAGAAACATTAACATGAAACATAAACAGGAAAAGCATGTGTTGCACAGCTAAATAGTCGGAAAAAATGCATACCTGCAGAAATCACAGGTTGAGCAAATTTTGCTACATCTATGTTGCCCGTGGAAAATGCAGGATGCGCAGTGAAAGGGTTAACAAACAACAAAAATTCCAGAAACTTATTTTAATAAAATTATTAAAGTAATTTAAAATACTTAATTAATCAAATAACAAACACTGAGGTTATGCATTTTGTATGATTTGTAACATATTTTTGGCTTAAAATTATTTCAACAAAAAAATGTAAAAACTGTATACTTTTATACAATTGTATTAATTGATTAAAAAGAAATTTCTAGGAAAAATATGTCAATCTAGACCAGGGGTACTCAATCTTTTTTTCTGCTGGGCCGCATTCACATGTCAGTTATTTCACGCGGGCCGCATGCATATGTTAGTTATTTCACACTGGCTGCAACTTGATGACAAATTTGGAAGAGGGAGGAGAAATGCTTTAAGACCAAGATATATCACTGGAAAATTTAAAATGTGGAAAATTGATCAAATTATCATATCTCCTGTTTTACTCTTTTTAATAATTATATTTTATATTTTTGTCATTAACACTAAATTAGAAGCATTTAAGAAACACTCCTCCACAATCTCTGCATCAGTAAACAGAGTTTCATATGATTACCAATACTATAATAAACTTCATAGGATATGTCTTTGTTACCACTGTGACATTACCACTGATAAAACACTTTGTTGCTGTTGCAAAGATTATTCAAGTAAGCCTAATTATCACCTCTTGAAAGAGATCTTTGAGGAAATGTGTCATCGAATGATTCCTGTTAATTGGTATTTTTTAAATACAGCTGTTTTGTGACAAATCAAACAATTACTGATTCATGTTTGTTTTCCACAATAAAATATTCAACCTCCCAATTGTCTTAAAACAATATATTTTCTTCGAATATTTTTCGCTTGCAAGATATGAAAGATAGTTAAAAATTAGTTCCACCCTTAAAATTGTCATTACTCCACTGTTGTCTATTATTACTAACCGTAATGGTTCTAAATAGAAAAAGAATATCAATTCATACCCATACAACTCCAACAGCAAACATCAAAATTGATATATCTGATTTCTTGATGAAGAATTTCCCACCAAATTTTTAATGCAATGTTCTTAAATAAGTAAATTTCTCATAGCAATGAGTCATGACCGGGCCACAGGTTGAGTATCGCTGATCTAGACTTATGGCTTTTAAACCTTATTTCTGAAGAGTATTTTATTTTTTATTCCACCTTCTTCAAATCAGTTTATTCTTCTAGACATGTGATAATAGTAACGAAATAAACACATTTACAAAGTTTTAAGAAAACACAACTTTACTAAACCACTGCATAGACAAAGAAAATAAAATAATTTTTATTTAATATTGAAAGTGATTAATTTATTGCTAATTTTTTAATTTCAGAAACTCACCAGTACTTTATACAATTCCTTTTATTCTACTTCAAACTAAAAACCTAAATGTTACAGTTCTATTTAACATGAATTTAAATTGTTACTGCAAAATAAAAGGTGATATAGTACCTACCCAAACAAACAATACCACTGAATATTCCACTCTTAGAGGCAGAAAAAAAGTAAAACTAGAATAGGAACAGAACTCACAACGGTGTTGAGAAAACAAATGAATTATACTGAAAGTTGCCCAATCTGATTCACTGTTGAGAGAGCAAATCATGTGCCAACCTACTTACAGCTATCAAGCATTCATTGTATGCTAATTTCTAGCTAGAGAAGCAGCAGCATTTTCTCTCAGACAGTTCAGTAGAAATCCAATCAGAACAAATATTCTTAAGAAATGGCACATCATCAATGCTTTAAAGTAATACCTTAATATCTTCTGTAATGATTATGAAGGTTATGACACATTGGAGGAATAGACAGATATGCATATCATATGTGCTGAAGCAAAAGAAAATAGACACAAAGATTATTTGTTTGAGTAGCAGTTTCCAATGTGTTATTTTCCAAATCTCTATCTTCATTAGTGTTGACAGACGACCATATGAAACTAGTTTGTTTGCCATCTCAAACATAAATACAAGACATTTGCAGAATGAAAGCCAAATGGAACCAGAAATAGAAGAGCAAATCTTAGCGAGGTTTGCAACAGCTCTTCTACAAGGATGTGAGGGGTGCCATATGAAATGGGTACTTCTCAGAAAGTAGTGTGGTTATTTTATACAAGTAACACATGCACCTCAACCATGTTCAAAAGGTGTAATATTAAAAACACAGGAAAATCCTGTTGAACAGAGCTTCTGGAGTGGATGCTAAGGATAAGGAACAATGATCCCCAATTTTCTGTATTAGTAATATTTAGTGATGAAGCACACCAGAAAAGAAGGCATTTTCAACATGCAATCCCTGCAGTACCACATTTTGTAAAAACACACAAAAAATATTTACAGTGAACATCTAGGCAGATATCTTTGGTGATTATCTGGTAACTCATTAGATCTTACTAGACCATTTAACAGACACAGCATACTGTATCTTCTTAGAAAAAGTATTTTCTGATTTATCCATGCAGTTCAGCTCTCTATTCTGAGATTTATGTATGCCAACTTAACTTTTCCAGTAAGAGGTCTGACACTTAAATGTAAAGTAGCAACAAGATGGAATGGTCACGGCAGATCTGTGGCTCTGACCTAAATTCATTTGACTTTAATGTAATTAAGTATTAAACTTAATAAGTTCCTGTTGTTTTCTAATAGATGGCAATACCAGGCAGTGCCAATTTAAGCTCATCTTATGCTCTGGGTGCAGAAGATCTACAGGCCCCCTTGACATTAAAGGATAAAAAATTATAACCAGAAAATCTGATTAAGTACAGCTTATGCAGATTCTTGGATGCCTCCCCCAAGCATCCAATGGATAAACTGACACTGTTACCAGGACTTTGTGTATGTAATTTCAGATAGTAACGCATTTGCAGGGAAGTACTGTATGTAACCTTGAATTTCAGTGCATGTTCATCATAAACTTTTTCAATGTCTGTTTCTGTGACATATAAAGTGTATTTGTAGAGAATTTTACTGCACTATATTATTCAAAAGAAATCTGCAGCTGAAACACACAGGATTCTTATGGTGACAATACTTTGTCAGAAACAACATGCAAAGACTCCTTTCAAAACTTCAAAAATAATGATTTTAAATTTAAGGATAAAAAATTCCCTGGGTACATTGAAAAAGTTTAAAGACAAAAAATTGGAGGAATTGCCTGATCAAGATTCATGTCAGTAGATGAACTTGGAAAATAATTATAAGTGGATGTGTCAGCTTTTTTGAAACATTTTAAAGCATTAGGAATGATCCAGAAGCAAGGACATTCGGTGCTGTGTGATTTGAAGCCGAGAGACGTCGAATGGCATTTACTCATGTGTGAACAACTGCTTCAACAGCAAAAAGGAAAGGTTTTTTTTGCACTATTGTGACTGTCAATGAAAAGTGGATACGGTACAATAATCAAAAGCATAGAAGATGGTGGGTTAAAAGTCCGGTCATGCATTAGTATCGTCTGCAAAACTAAATGTCCATGGTTCGAAGCTTCTCTTCTATACTCTGGATTTATAATGAACTGCTCAAACCAAATGAGACTATTATTTTATTGAAAAATTTATTTCTATCTAGTTCTATAGTTATTTTGCTTTTTCTCTTCTGAAATTTGTTGTCAGACACACACAGAAAACTCATATGTGGATTGACTGAGCTAGGTGGCATTAACCCCATACAGCCTCTTCTAGATTAACAAAAAAATTAAATTAACTCATGTGATTCTTAGAATAAGATCTTAGTGAAGAGGTAACATACAAAATGTTAATATTCTAATCCCTTCAACAAAGAGTTATGTAAAAAAAAACTACTTTGCATGCAAATACATTAAGTGAATTGGAATTGTGGTGGCTGGCTCTGTAGCATTTCTTTGTATATATATCATATTGTATCTGGCAACCCTACAGGTTCAGTTTCGAGCAGTTACTCTGAGACTATGAACCCCAGAGAGTCTTGCCATTCTCGAGATTAATAAATGTGTGTTTTATGTTATCCGCTGGTGTTAACTTAAACACAAAAGACACTAATAATTAACAGACCAAGTCACAAGCATAATGGCGACTGAAGCAGACATGAGCACCTTCTGCGCATTAATTTATCCCTAAAAGTTTCGGATGGCAAAGAAATCACAAGTAAGTGTGTTTTTAGTCATGCCTTGTTTCTTTGTGCTAAACTCCTCAGTATAAGCATACTAAATATCCTTTAGCTATCTATTTCTTTCGCAAAAATGTTTTTCAGTTTTTTATACCTTCCACATTTAATGTATGTTGTATTATTTACATGTAATGTGCATTTATGTTTCATTTTTGTATGATATATTGACTCTCAATTCACGAGCATTTCTTCATAGTCAAGTTGTTTTGGTTCATTTTTTTTTTTATCCCATTCTTTCTCCCTGACCCAAATCACTCACTGTTTAGTTTACAAACATGACGTTACCTACGGGGGAAGATTCTTCTAATGTTGAAAGGATCGCATTATGCCCTCCAGTGTTTTGGCGAAATAATGTCACACTTTAGATTCAAAAATGTGACAGTGCTTTCGTTTTGAGTCAAATTACTCAAGATGAAACAAAATATGCAGCGCTTGTTTCTAGGTTGGATCCGGAAACACTTTCCCATGTTTCCGATATTATTCTTTCTGTTGCCAACAGATCCTATTTTTTGTGATCCCATCTACTTCAACAACTTGTACATTCAATTTGTAGATGTGGATCCAAATAGTTCATGTACATTGCGGTTACTGGCAGTGACATCATAGAATGCAAATTAAGTGACATTGCTGATCAGCCAATAGAGTGCCGGGATCGCACACACCCAGTGACTCACACATGCTCTGTTGTGACTTCGCCGAATATATAAATGGATATACAGATAAACTAGATGGCAGTTGAGGTTAGGTTAGCTCTAGGAGAGGTTAAATCTGCCAGTTGCCGAGATGATAAGTACTAATTTAGGTAAATTGAATGCTCAGAATATTGCTTGCTTTGGGCAGTTAATAAGTTTGTTGCAATGAATTTCATTTAATTGAATCCATAATAAATATTATTTGGTTTTAAAACTTTGGTCATCCTCATTTGGTATAAATAAGGAACACCACTGATACTTCAGTCTTCTGCGTATATATTTTGCTTTTCACAGGCGATAATGAGCTATTGGATCAACACTTTCACCTCCAGCAGCAAATAAATACAAAATGTTGTCCGATTGCTTAATTAGCGAATTTGTGGATTCGGAACACCAAAAAATAAAGAAACTTTTAACCAAATTACAATTAGGTTAACCAAATTACAATTAGGTGATGATAAACCAAGCCACTTGCTACGAAAGATGAAGGAACTGTCCAGTGGTCAATTGCAAGATGAATTTCTAAGAAATGTATAGTTACAGCGTCTCCCATTCCAAATTCAGGCTGTACTTTCAGTTTCCTTGGAAATTTTAGATAAATTAGCCGAAATCGCAAGCAAGATAGCAGATGTTGCTTTGCCCATCGCGGTTTATTCCACCACATCTGCACCTGAACCCAACACATCCTCTGAAATTCAAGAATTAGCTAAACAAATTGTAGAATAAAAACTTCAAATATCTTGTATGTCATGGCTCCGAAATAGACAATTCTTTCATCGGAATAGGAACAGAACAACAAACCATGAGGTTATTTGTTTTTATCACAAACGTTTTCGTGAGAACGCCCATAACTGTGTCCTACCTTGTGACTCCTTACATCGCCAATCTCGTGATAGACCTAGCTCTCAGTCGGAAAACTAGGAAATATGATTATAGTGGCATCTTGTAGCCATGTAAATGCACTCGCTAAAAAATGTCGCATCGAGAGATGCCAACTCTCATAAGAAAAACACGTGAGAGAAGTTTTACAAAGGCTCGATGATTATGGTTTGACCATCAATGCCAGTAAATGCATGTTTGGATGCCCCAAAGTCCCCTTTGTAGGTTACGTAGTAAATAAAGGTCGTCTTTTACCCCTTCCTGAAAAAGTAGCACTCACCGCTAATTATAAGCAACCTGCCACCATTCACGACCTCAGAAAATTTTTGGGTATTTTGAACTTTTATTGAAAATTCTTACCTAAGGCAGCTACAAGCTCCTTTACATGAATTTCTCAAAAACTCAAAGAAAATGATAAGCGGGAAATACAATAAAACACGGAAGCTATCAATGCATTTAACCAATGTAAAAATCAACTAGCTAACGTTACTCTTTTAGCTCATCCTTCACAAGATGCTGATCTCGCATTGATGACTGATGCTAGTGACTTTGATCTTGGCGCATCCTTAAATGAGATCACCAGCAATGATTTTAAACCTTTAGGGTTTTTCTCTAAAAAATTAACACCAGCTCAAACTAAGTACAGTGCTTTTGACCATGAACTTCTGGCAGCTTATTCCGCTATCAAGTATTTCTGACATATGATCGAGGGTCGCGTACTAATATTATACACCGACCACAAACCTTTAACATTAGCCTTTGATCAAAAACTAGATAAGACTAGCTCACGCCAACTGCGCCACTTAGATTTCGTTTCGCAATTCACTAACGATATTAGCTACGTCCCAGGCATTGATAATGTGCCAGCAGACATTTTCTCGGATATCAGCAATTGTTACCTCTAGTACCATTGATTATGAGAAATTTGCACAAATGCAACAGGGTGATGATGAATTAAAAGCATTACTTTCTACCACGAACCAAACTTTTCAGCTTAAACAGTTACGAATGCCGGGATTAACTACAGAAATATTTTGTGATATTTCCACGGGTACAGTATGCCCTTATGCTCTCCGACAAAACGCCTTTCTTGCCGTGCACAACCTTTCGCATCCTGGAATTCATGCTACCACAAAGCTTATCTCTAAAAGGTTCATATGGACTTCCATGAACAAAGATATCCGCAGTTGGACCCCTAGCTGCATTCCCCGTCAGAGAGTTAAAATTCAACGGCATACAAATAGTGAACTTGGTCAATTCGAGGTTCTAGATGCCCGATTTCACCACCTCCATTTGGATATTATTGGACACCTTCATCCATCCCAAGGATTTTCTTATTGCCTTACAGCCATTGATTATTTTTCTTGTTGGCCAGAGGCATATCCTATTTCCTATATAACAGCAGAGACAGTGGCAGCAACAGTAATCCATGAGTGGATTCCACGATTTGGAGTTCCTGGACTGATTACAACAGACCAGGGCCGACAGTTCGAGTTTCACCTCAATTGTGTATTATATGCGTGCTTAGGAATTAGCAAGATAAGAACCATGCAGTACCACATTTCATCCAATGGAATCGTGGAGTGTACACACTGGTCTCTCAAAGCTGCTATCATGGCTCACGCCATTCCACGTTGGACACAAGTCCTTCCTTTTGTTTTCTTTGGCTTACACTCTGTCATTAAAGAGGACATTAATGATACTGCTGCTGAACTGGTGTATGGAACAACTATTCGTCTACCCAGTGATTTTTTCCAAGATACGGGTACGAACAACGCTTCTGAGTTTGTGCAACTGAAACATACCATGCATAATCTCAAACCCGTTCCTACATCTTCACATGAACGTAAAACTGTTTTTGTACACCCAGAACTCTCCCAATGTACTCACGTATTTTTACGACATGATGCTATCAGAAAACCATTACAATCTCCCTATAATTGACCTTTTGCTGTAGTTAAACATTCTGAAAAACTCATAACTCTGCAGCGACAAGTCAAGGAAATATGTGTTTCCATTGACAGAGTCAAACCAGCATTCATGTTTTCTGACACAACAGAGTCTAACCAACCATCTTTTACTCCTAAATCAAAAGAGGTTCCTGCTACCCAAACCACCCGCTCCGGTCGCCGAGTACATTTTCCACAAAGATACGTGTCAACCTGATTGTTGTAAGACCTGTACCAGTTTTGGACACTGGGAGGGGGGTACTGTGGCAGCTGGCTCTGTAGCATTTCTTTGTATATATTTTATATTGTATCTGGCAACCCTACAGGTTCAGTTTCGAGCAGTTACTCCGAGACTGAGAACCACAGAGGGTTTTGGCATTCTTGAGATTAATAAATGTGTGTGTTTTATGTTATCCACTGGTGTTAACTTAAACACAAAAGACACTAAAAATAACAGACCAAGTCACAACCATAGAATAAACAAACCCAAAATGGAATTATAAGCACAACAAAAACCAAAGCAAATTGATGTCATCAAAAGGTACAAAGACAATGGTGGCAATCAATATATTTCAAACAATTTAAGTTTCAAAGACAATCGAGAATTTCCTTAATTCTCTTTAAATAAAAGTAAAAAAAAAAATTTGTGATCTATAGTTCTGAATAATTAGTATTCCAGTGAACATGCTATAATTTTCTTGCATGAGTATGTACACATTGTACTTTTTATAACATAATAGTTGTCCATATTCCAGCTTCTTTTAGCTTACAGATGAAAGATATATCCTTATAATAGTAAAAAGCAAATAACAAAAATATATTCCCTTCTGCTACAACAGTTTAGTTTTAGTATTATTTGCAAACAAAAATAATCTGATCTGTAATTCGGTTTGAGTTTTTCTAAATTTCATTAATCATATTTCATGCAATTATTTTTGAACACATTCTAATATCATCTCTAACATTTTTTGCAAATGCTTCAATACCAGAAAGAATTATTATAACTTTCAATTCTTTCCCTTCATTTTTAAAGGATTGAAATTTAAGGGTGCGCATTATGCGCAGAGTATAAAAATGAGAGCTTTAAAAATAAAAGATGATATGAACAGAAAAAAATTAGTCTTCCACATATATTGAAATGCTGCTTATTTAACAGAAATGACATTCATTATGAACATACAGGGCTGTAATTCTAGAAGTACACTATTTTTTTTCCTAAAGCTAGGAATGACACCTCGAATAAAAGTTTTCAAAATATAAGAGCATTGCGCATGTACATTTCAGGTTTTTTTTGTAAAAAAGGGGATGCGGGTTATATGGCAAAAATACCTAAAAATCAAAAATAGCAGTTTGAAAGTATAGACACGCATTATACAATAGTGCACGTTATATGGTATTTATACAATCTGTTTTACACAACATTGTGGTTTATCATTATCAATATAAAAATCTATATCAAATAATTTTTCTAGATCATCCATCCTCAAATATTCAATGCTTATATAGTTTACTCCAATACCTGTTACTTTCTCCAAATGATACAGCTTCCTAATTTTCCTTCATCTCATTTTGCAAATTCTTAGGCCATAACTGGGTGATAACTTTCTCAACTTCACAAAATAAAACTCCGAAACATGAAGGGAAGACTGTTTGCAAGAGTAGTTGCATGTCTAGAATTTATGAATGAAGGGGAGTATAGCATAAAAAAATAACCATTATTTAACCTTAAAAATTGGACAAACCCATTTCATTGCAAAAAGAGGGAATGGACAGATATATAGCAATAACTTCCAGACTGTTTAGACATCTTACATATTATAATGTAATTATCTACACTATTAAACAAATGAATGTCGCTTTGTATGTTCATATGCACATCTATTTTCTCACGAACCGCACAACGCAGAAACTCGCTGAAGTACCAAAAGATTGGGAATGATTCGAGGAATCCGTTTTTACCATTTATATTTCAATATTGCAATTGGTTAGAAATATATTAAAAACCTTTGTTTTACTCCTGTGTGTTGTTTCTTCCGCCAACCAGAATGAAAAACTAGGGAGGTGAGAATTTTTTTTACCCCTGACATTTAAAAAACAAGATCTAATTTTTCTATGAGACTCAGATAAAAAATAATTACAGAATCAGAAAGATTATTTATTTCACCACGATACGGTATAATTTATTTTACAAAATAATATTTTCCATTTTTTAAGATTTTTTTCTAAAATGAGTCAAAATTGATAAGTTTTTATGAAAATGATTTCTAAATTGTCCCGTTTGAATTTTCTTTCGCGTTAATGAAATGATATTCTACACTAAAAAAGTTCATGCTTTTCTCTTTTAGAATCAGTCATTTAAAAAATAAAATGTCAAAAACTTTTTTTTTAAAGATTTTTCAAAAAATACTAAAAATTTTATTTAAATACTCTTAAATAACTCCTTTATTAATAAAAATAATCTAACAAAACTTTACTTCCGTGTGTAGAACAACATTATCCATAACCTGTACAAAGATTGAAAAAATCAGTTTTATTTAAAAAAAAGTGTGTTTTTTTCCCTTGCTGCAAGAAATATTTAAGCATTATTTTTGTTACACATTTTGTTTAAAAATTACTGTTGTTTGCAATCGATGTGTTAAGTTTGAAAGCATTAACTAAAAAATCATGGTCTTATAATTCGCGTCAGCTATGGAGACACGACAGGTGAAAGTTTTGCGCATGCGCGATGGCGAAAGTCACTCTTTTCGCAGTTTTTGAAAGATTAAGAAAATTTCGCTGTTTAACACACTGTCATCACTTACATTATTTGACATTTATAGCAGTATTCAATTCATTACAGATAAATGTTTTAAAGAGTGCAAGACAACTGACAGTTTTCTTCATTCTTAAAGAATGATTTATTGAAGAACAGTGAAATAAAAGACCTTAAAAATTCTGAAATATATTTTTCCATATGGTATACTTTCTTCTTGAATGATTTTATACAGTGAATGTAAATACCTTTTTATTCTTATATATTTTTAATTCACCACAATTCTGTATGATGATGTTGTTTTTTTTTTTTTTACAAAGCAACGAAACTTTGCATATATATAAATTTATTTAAAAAAGGTTTATTGATTATTAAATCACATTTTAGAAAATTATTTTGCATTTAAAAAAATAAAATAATTACTGTAATTATATAAATATTAAATATTTTATATAAAAATTAAGTTACAAAAAGTTTTATAATAATACATAAAATATATTATAATTATTTTCATAAAATTTTTTAAAATATTTAATAAGTCTTTATCAATAAACGAGTTTTTTTCTTTTACAGCTATTTCTTAAGCAAACGGTATGCATGTAACAATTAATTGCTAAATGAACATATTTAATCAATTTTATTATTTCAAAACATAAGAAGGAAATTCTTGTTAAAATAATGAATATGTTAGTTTTGTATTACATACTTTTTTTTGTCCAATACGTGTTTAAATAATTTACTAAACATAGTGGAATGAAAAACTATAAAATTAAAATAAAATATCAAAATGTTTTTATCAGATAGTTTTTTTTTTCTTTTTTAATGTTTTTTTCAGTACATGTATCTAGGTTTTTCACCACTGTTTTTTTTTATAACTTAAATATATATTTATATGTTTAATCAAACATTCAGGAAAAAGCAATAGTTTCAATAGCCATCTGTGTAAATTTTTCTTTTATTAATTACTTATAAAAATGGATTTTAATTAATATAAATACATTTTTTAAAAGGATTACTTCTATTACTTTATTACTAAATGAATTATTTGATAATTAAAAAGTACATCTTCTCTATTATTTTGGATAAAAATAAATTTTAGAGACATTTTTAAGCTAACTATATGTAACGATTGGTTGATTCATGAAAATCTGAAATATATTTTATTATTTTAGATTCTTAGAAACTAAATATTATCAAAAGATGATGAAAGTTTTTTGTTTTATTCTTAGCCTCAGAATAGCTTTCTTTTTATTGCTTCACATAAATAATTTTTTAACTAATGCAATATTGCTTTTTATACGTCATACATCAAAATTTGAAGCTATATCTTATTTGTGAGGGGGAGGGGAAAAGGGAACTATAATTTTATACTAAAAACCTCATGTTATGTCGGGCTATACAGAGGTAAAAGAAACCTGTCTTAAATCAAAAATAAGTGGAATGGAACAAATTTCGAAAAAGGGAAATTTAATGATATAATTTTAGAAACCACTCACATTGTGTGCATACAAACACACACACAGAAATGCTGGCATCATGAGGAAAAGAGAAAGCCCATGCAACGCCGGGCCATGCAGCTAGTAAACAATACAATTAAGTGTACACAAAAGTTTGAACAAATAAAAGCTATGGGACAAAGTACAATTTTTTTAGCAGAGATTAAAATAGGAGGAAATTTACTATCAAACAAAGTAATTTTTCATTTAGGAAACAAATTGATTTTTTATAAACATGTTTAATTTTTTTTAAAAAAAATCAGAATTTTACATATTTAAGAAAAGAGATGCTCTCCTCAAAAAGTCAAAAATCTTATATGAATTATGAATTTTGTAAATATTTCAGATATCCACTCACCATCATATTCAGGGAAATAGTCTACTAGGTGAGAATACATGATTTTCTCCTCCAGCAAATCTTTCTTATTGAGAAATAATATAACTGAAGAATTCTGAAACCATGGATATGTGATAATTGTTTTAAATAGAGCTTTGCTTTCTTCCATTCGATTCTAAAATAAAACAAACAAATAATTTTCAAATGTAATATTTTTAACATTCAAAATAAAGAAATACCAAAAGTTAAAGATGGATGTTACAATAGCTATATATATGTAAAAGTTGGTCACTAATAAATTATTGTTATAACTAACTTAAAGCATATCACATCTTCCATTAAATTATGTCCATAAATTTTAAAATTTAATTTGCTATTTTTATATTGATGTTAGTTGCATCACATCTTTATTCTGAAAGCTAAATTAAAGCATTAAAATAAAAATCGCTATTCAGAAGAAAGTTACAATAGCCCAATTAGATTTAACAATTACAAGTTTTTCCACCTCCAGCTGAGCCAAGCATAGGTGAAGATATATATACACAAAAACAGGCAGGTCTCCATTTTACAAACCTCAATTTCAATAATTCCTCTATTTAATGTATTTTTATTCAGGATTTAATGTCTTTGTTAAACAGAGGTTCGACTGAATATATAGTAAATATATAAACTTAGTGGTGCAACAGCCTATGAGGGCCAACGCCTACTGTGCCCAACTCAGTATAAGTGACCTTGGGTCCTGAGGTGCATGAGCAGGTGTTCCAGTCAAGTGGTCAGTCTGACGCAAAACCCCTAGTATTAAGTTCCCAAGCAAGCTTGGTACTAATTTACTGATCCACTGAAGGGATGAAAGGCTGAGTCAACCTTGCCCAGCCCGGGGATTAAACCTCGGATCTGTGGGGTTGAAGCGTGATGCACTTATTTTTCTCATTCATAATAAATTTATAAAAGTAAATGAATTTTATAACCGTATTTTCCTGTATATAATCCACAAAGCCTTTTCTTCAAGTAAAAAAAAACCACTATATAATCCGCAGCTGTTTTATCAGCAAATAATCCAAAATATAAACTGCCGATAATTAGTGTCACATAAGAAAAAATACACAATAAAATTAAAAATAGAAGTAAGAAATTGTAAAGAAAACAAAATTTATTATGAAATGTCTTTTTAAATATGTATGATAATACTTTTTACGATAATCTCAATAAAACAAAAAAATTCTTTGCTACTGACATCTATGTTTTGAGTTGTTAAACAAAACATTGCATGCAGAAAAAATCTTTTTTTAAATTTAGCAAGTTAACAGCAAAAAAATTAAGACTGAGACTGCTTTGCCATTGCCTCTTTCTTTTAAAATCCATTTATTTATTTCTCCCTCTAATTCCAGTGAGGTTTTCCACGACATCGGCACTAACATCAGTCACAATTTTCGAAGTTGGTCTTGTTTTTTCTCTACAAACGAATATTCGATTTGTCAACGTTGAAAATTCTCAATTTCCAATTTCGGTAGCCTTCTCAATAGCTTTTAAGTTTGACGTTTTTGATTCAACATGATGAAAACTTTCAAAGGACGTAATAACTCTAGTCAAGAAAAAATTGGAAATGGCGCCAGCGACTAGTAACTGTTTTTTCCTTCTGAGGAACTGAATTGTTTTTGAATGTAATTGGACACAAACTAGTTATGGCTGAAATACGTTAACAGAGTCATGATTGATTGATTAATGGAATATTAACGTTGCACTGTTCAGCTACACGAGGGCGTTCGGCGACGGACCACGTAATTTTGAACTATGGTCAAGTGACGTGGACGACACCTGAGCTGGCACCCCCTCTCCTAACTACCACACTACACCAACGGGAGGACGTTTCATGTCTCGACAGATTAACAGAGTCATGAAAGTGCCATCTATTATTTATTTTATAAAACATAAACAGCATTTCTTTAAAACTTTATTGTTAGCTTTTCTGATGCAGAATGTTTTTTCTCAGATAGTCCGCGGCGGCGTATAATACACACAACGAAATCTTAAACTTTTTTAACACATAATCCACAGATTATATGCAGGAAAATACGGTAATATTATCTGTACATTAAATTTCATATAAATAATAGTCAAGATAGTTTTTTACTGTAATAGACAGATAGGACCAGCTGAATAACAAATAGGATTTTTAAATATGATTTAAAATACTATGAAATATTTTAATATTAAAATGCAGCAACAGTATCATTTAATTTATTAAACTATTTTTTTTTAAATTTATATATACTTGTTACATTAAAAAAATTCAGTAAATTTTTTTGTTTTAACCTTATATCCCAAGACACATTATGAAAGGGAAATATCTAATGACATATTATTTGGTATATATTTTAAATTTTACATATTTTCCTTAGTATATTTATTATTTTTAATAAACTTGTTATATTGGATATCACTAAAACTTTTATTCAAGTTACAAATATTCTTAAAACATATGAGCTAAAAAATATTTAAAATTCTAAATTATATAGCTTATAGAAATAAAAATACTACCTATAAAAATACTAAGGCATATTGAAGCTTTAGCATTTATTAACATTTTACTAAGAACAGAAAATTTAGATTTGGTTACTATCAATAATCATAAGCTGCAAAATCTTTTGATTTAAGTAAATGCAGACTCAAATAAGAATTAAAGCAATAGTGACACACTAACACATGAAATCTAGCTAAATTAATACCTCATTATCAGATTCGAACAGAATTTGGTCATATTCACTTAAAGCAACTAGGAAGATTATAGATGTGACATTTTCAAAACAATGAATCCATTTTCGTCTTTCTGACCTCTGACCTCCCACATCAACCATCCTGACAGGAAAGAAAAAAAGAAACATTAAATATCCATTAGAAAACATTAATTTTCGTAATTATATAAATAATAAGGAAGACTTAAAAATAAAATCAGCCTGTTAAAAAGGCAACACTGGAAACTCAGGAAATTAAGCAACTAAAAATTATATTACAAATATGGTATATTACAAATATGGTAAATGCATAAAATAAAATACATGGTAAATCTAAAGGGAAAAAAAGGAGCCAATATTATGGATTTTAAATAGAACTTTTGTATCACTTTTTGCTTCAATTTTTACTTTTAATCACTACCATTTTGAATGAGAAACTGATTATTTAAATTCTAAAAAATATATATGCATAATAAAGCATATATAAAGGAGAAAAGTGATTAACTCATCATGACCTTAGATCTACAGATTTGGAATTTTGCAGGAGTAATTCGTTTTTTAAGTAGAGATCTGCTAAAAGCGAGCTTTCTGAAAATCGACTGCCAAGTTAGTTTGTGGGAGCATTTTAAACAGAAATTCCTGTTTTTGATCAATTACAACTAAAAACAAATCTGGCATACATGTTTTTTTTTAAGTAGTGCTGAGAAGGGGTTTTGTTACATAAAATCCCAAGGGGAGCAAGGGTTAATGGGATTTTCCCCTTTTGTAATTATTAGACCTATAGACTTGACTCTGATAAACATATTTCTTCTGTTGAATAGAGATCTATTGAGAATGGGTTTCACAAAAATTTACTCACAAGGGGGATTGTGGGGGTGTTATACACAAATATTCACCATCATGAAGTATTAAACCCTTAATGATTTGAAATTTGGTAAACATGCTTTCTTTCATGAGTAGAGACCTGCCAAAAACAGGTTTTGCAGAAACTGACTTTCAAAGGTAGGTAAAGGGAGTATTATAAATAAAAAAAATTCGTTTTTATAATCATTAGACCTACAGATGAAATTTGACAAATGATTCTTTTATAGAAAAGATACCCATTAAGAATGGGTTTTATGAAAAAGGAACCCCCAAGGGGTTTGTGGGGGTTGTTATAGATTTTTTGTTTTGTTTTTTGACCTATTAGATTTATAGGCTTGAAATTTGGTAAGTATGTTTTATTGAGTAGAGATGTGTTAAAAATTAATTTTGTGGTAATTGACTAGGATGGGGGGTTAATGGGTAGTATAAAGACAAATATGCATTCATTTTAGAAATTCCTGTTCTTTTTAAATCAGGCAAGTTTTACAAGAATTTTTTTCCAAAACAATCTAAAGCTTATAGTATATAGTATACAACATCATAAAATACTCAGTCAAGCAGGCAAGTAACAGCTAGTGCATATATATACTTTTAAGAATGAAGCAAAAGACAATGACCTTTTTTTTTTGAAAAAAATTTTCAACTTATGTTGAAATTGGACTCTTGACAACTTTTTAGATGGAAAATATTTGAATATCAATATAATATTTTCTTTAACTAGTATACATGGCAATAAATATAGGTGCTGCAAATGCAAAAATTATGTTAAGTTGGCTCTAGTATAGTAAATGAACTTACAAACAATGTATTTCCCTAATTCAAAAATTTAACTTTTTTAAATACTGCAAATCAAAATATCTAAAAATTCATATAAATTAAGTTAATTTTTTGCAAAGATGTAGAAATCAGAAGGGTTTTGGAATGCAATATTTGTTGGATTCATGTTAAACCAAAATTACTTTTTTTCAAATACACTTTGTACGAGGGTGGGTCAATAAGTCCATAGAAAAAGACAGAAAAACAATTTTTAGGGAGTAATTTTTTTTTTATTTTCAACATAATCTCCATTTAGTTTGATACACTTTACCAGGTTCCCCTTTAATTTTTTTAAGCCCACAGAAAAGTATGAATATGGAAGTTACTCACAATACACGTTTCATAGTGCAATGACCTTGTTTAAAGTAAAAGTTGTCCACTGAGACACTTTTTTTTAAATTTGGAAATAAAAAGTCACTCAGCCAAATCTGGTGAATACAGGGGGTAGGTCTATTAACTCAAACTTCAATTCCTCAATTTCAACCATTAAAACTGCACGTGTGAACTCCCACATTGTCTTGGAGTAAGAGGATTTTCCCCCTTACAATAAGGATGGTATTTTTTTTTCTCACTCAGCCAGCCTAACAATGATACATAATACTGTCCAGTGATCATTTGTTGATGAGGATAATTCCACATGCATCCCAAAAAACGTAGCCACAAGCTTTCAAACTGATTTTGCTGTCTTTGCTTTCTTTGGAGCCAATTCTTCTTTCACAATCCCTTTTTCTTTACTGTTTTTTTTTATCTCGGGAGTGTTGTGGTGTTTCCATGTTTCATATACAGTTACTAATCTCTACCAGAAATTCAGCCAAATTAAGATGCACAAGATTGTGTTTGTTCTCAACTGAGAGCAAGCACAGCACCCAACTTGCAGATATTTTTTTCACTGCAGTTTATCATGCAAAATTGAAAGGACGTTACCTTTAGACAACCCTGTGGCCTCAATTATTTCACTTAATTTATGGATATGGCTGAAACAGACAGATACCTAGTAAAGAATGATGGTTACTAAAAACAAACCATGTGAAGTTATGAGTGCCACCTCTTTAATTTTCTAAGGACTTATCGACCCCCCTCACACAATAATATATGTAAAAAAAACACACATTTTAAGTATACATTCAATAATATATGTACCACCTATTATAATATTAATCTTGAATTAAATGGCAAAACACAAAACATTTAACTATCTATTCCAGCAATAATCAGTAGCAAGATAATTTGGCATGAAAAATTAACAGATGTAAATACTTATTTCCAATAAAAGAAAAAAATTGTGTAAAGTAAATTTCCATAAAAATAACACTTTTGAATTTTATGTTGTTGTTGGGAGGGAAGAATATTGCACTAAAGTTTGAATTTGCTAATAATTCTTTGATATTATTTTATGCTTTCCCATACACTCAGATTAATAAATGATCAATTTGATTGAAATTGATAATTTTATTTTAATATACATATTACTATATTCCCCCACACACAAAAAGCTATTTGAAATGGACCCCTTGTAACTTTTAACCCAGAGATGATCATTAAGTTGAACACAATCCATCAGTGGACTGTCAAAACATTTTGAGGAGACTGCCTTTAATAAGACTTAAGATGCACATACTAAAAGAAACATTTTCATGGAACACCAATACCAGCTAGACTGGAGAATCAGCTTTTCACAATCGATTTGACTGTATTTACTTAAGAAAATGATTCAATAAATATGTAGACGACACATGTACCTTCACTGGAAGCACTTGATGATTCTTAATACATTCACTGCAGCTGTAGGGGAAGAAAGTGATCTCTGTGACGTCAGTCGTATATATGAATTTTTCCCCACACACTGACTAAAGGAGAAAATAAATGCTGATGATCAGCCCTTCCTGCGATAGCATGAGATGGGTTATTGAGACATGATACCACACACCATGCTTCCACAGGATTGGATTTTAGTGTTGTCATAGCCCAAGATGGCACAAGACACAGCAGGGAACAAATTAAGAACATACATAGATTTCAGACTCATGGTTCAGGTATGTTTTCTGCATACTGCGTTGAATACATCCATACTCCACTGTTTAGCAGTAAACTGTCAGATTTTACAAAAGAGGGTACAAAGTCAAAAACAAGTGTTAATACAAGAAAACATACAATTTTAATATAGAATGGTCCCACCAACACCACTGGGTGGATGAAACACTTTAAAAACATTAGAAGTAGTCTGTACAGTGTCTGTCCACCACTATTTTAACCTATCAAATGATGAGGTTAGACCTGAACTAATATCTTACCTGCCTAACTTCTACTATGAGTTGCATATGACACTTAAAAACAATGTAAATTTAATACATAGCATCCTTTATGTTATGCATGAATTCAAAGCTTTTATTCATATTTTATAGTCCACAAAACCTTCAACTTTAACCACTAGACAACTGTACCCGGTTAATAGGTTAAATTATTTTTAACAGTCTGAGCTCCCTATGCCATCCAAAAAAAAAGGGAAGAAGTGGCCTTGTTGTTGAGATGCTCTTCCCGAAGGAAAAAAAGGAAATTTGCCAGAGCCTTAAACAGATTAAACTTCTATTCTATAGATGGCAACACCGCCTATCTCCACAATTTAGGCATAAGATGGAGGGGAGGGAAATATACTCCAGCACCCTGCAATCGTAATTTCTGCTGCAACCACCCACAAGACTTTTGGACCCACCGATTTAACGAGTACATACTCTATGTGTACTTAGAGGGTATTTGGTGGCATCGGGCATCAAACCACAAAGCTACCCAAGGCCCAGAAGTGAACTTATCTCCAACATATATTCCTTTCATTGAAAGCTATTTTTTTTGTGAAATATATAAAGAAATAATTTTAAAAATTTTATAGAGAATATATATTTTTTTGGAATAAATTAAAATACCATACAATCTATAAAAATTATCTTATTTCCCAAAAATAAAACAAAAAAAATATCTTCAAAAATATTACAAAGCCATTACCTGAATATTATTGAGTCCAGATCAAATGGATACTCTATGATGCCTGTAGTTGGCACTCGAACTCGAAGAATATCTTGTTGAGTTGGTAAATAATTGGGACTAGACAATCGATCCAAATCAGACAGATAACTGAAAATACACACATATCTTAAACATATAAATATATGCAAATCAATTTGAAGATTGAAAATCTAGGCTTTATAATTTATTTTTGGACTAACTGATTCTATTGATATGAGAGCATTATTTATATAAATTGCTCTTTAATGGAATCCAAAATTTACTTTATTTATGTTTACATTTGGAAATGCTTTACACCACAGTTTGTACAGTATTGATAAAATAAAACTACTTTAAACAGTTTTGTAATCATAAAAATTGAGTTTAAAATTTACTATTAAATAAGTCTACCTAAATCATAAATTAGTTCATTATATTATAGATTTAGACTCGAGGTTCCCAAACTTTTTTGTCTCGTAGACCTCTTGCCAGGTCCAGGTATAACACCTGGTCCAGGGTAGGTCCTGGTCCATTGGTCCAGGGTAGACACCTGCTTAACATTGAATTTTTGCAAATTTATCAACTTAAATGTCTTTTTGACTGCTTATACAGAGCTACTTTAAAATATTTAAATTTCTAGCTGTAGAGAAGTATAGTGTTTAAAACTTGAGAAACACATATTAATTAAGTTAAAATTTAATTAATATATAAAATAACAGTGTAACAAACAAATACTTTAAATGGAAGGGATTAATCTGGTGCTTCAATTACAAATTTCCGACATTTGGCATCAATGTTAACTCTAAATCTCATTGGTTAATAGTGCCCTATCTTCTTTTTTTTTGTTTTGGACATTGGGACCCTGCAAAAACTCCTCACTAGAAAAAAGTAAATAAAAACTTTATCAAGATATTCCACAATTCAGGATAAATAACAAGTGTGTCTTTTTAAATTGAAAATTGCTGACATCCCTTTCTAAACTTTTAATTTCTTCATTTGCATATGTCTATTCCGATCAGTTTTTCTTGTAGTATGACATTTTTTTCCCTATGTGACCATATGAATTTATTTGATACTATGGTATAACTATAGCCAAAGTATTCCCAAACCTAGTTTCAAAATCCGAATAAAGGGCTTAAATGTTAAACGCAGGTTAAAACGACATTTACTTGGCAAATTGTCGGTGACAAATTATGGCCCATTTTAATAAAACCTGTACTGTCAACCTGTAACTGCAAATCAAACTCATTACATTTTGTAAATAAATCTGTTAAATAGGTAAAATCTCATCCCCCCATTTGATTACATTTTCTTTTAAAATTAAAGTCACAATCTGGTTAAATGAAAGCCACTATCATAAAACCCATTTACCCCTCTTCATAGACCCTGAAATTATTTTTTCACTGACATGAGTCCCTTGCAGGTTGTCATAGACCTTTTTGGGAATTACTGCTTTAGACTGAGAAAATAAAGAAGCCAAAACAAATAAAAAATTAACAATGTCTGCCTAAGGATGATCATTTAAGCTCTGATTCTGTGGTTGCCTCTAAATATGCCACTAATATTGCATCCAAAGAAGGGTTAAAATAAAAAACATAATTCAGATTTAGCAAAGATGATCTATATGCTAATGCTATATGCTACTTAGCAGATGACTGAATTTAAAATGAATACAATTCAAATTTTAGTTAATATTAACTTTTTTTCAATTTAACATAAAAATTATTACCAGTATGAATTTTTTTTTAGGAAAGAAAATATGTCTTTAACTTAAATTATAAGTCACTTCCTCAATAGAAAGATGTTTCCAAACTGCAGAAACAGTTTAGTCTATTTTCATGATTTTATAATAAATGTTTAATACATACTAAATATGTCAATGAAAGAATATGGGATCCATGACTATAAATAATAACAGTTTCCTAAATTAAATCAATGAAGTTAAATGTGTTGTCTATGTATATTTTAATTTCACTTTCATGTTCCCATTCCAATCAAAAATCTTTCTGCCTCATATTTTCTTCTACTTACATTTATTTCTATATTCCATAAGTTTTTATTTCATGACTAATAATAAGTACAAATTACAGTAATGATTATATTTCATTACAGGAGGTAACATATTAGAGTACTTTTGAATAACGTCTTCTTATGTTAGTATTAAAATGAACACCAGTCAAATTTAAGAACAAGAATGAAACAAAATCCAGTCTTACTATGTTTACAACATTTTATACAGGAAATATGAGATAGATTTGATGTCATATTTCAGTTTCTGAACAAAAGAGAATCATATTAAAATGTTTTTTTCTCATGTTCCATGTTACTATAAATAAAATTTTAAATATTGAAAAAAGTACTGAAGATGAGAAACATTTATTAAATTTACATAGCTTCAAACCTTTTATGAATCTAAAAATAAGGATTATCATGCAATTAGTTTCAGTCAAAATGACAAAAAGTTGTGGTTCATCATTAAATCAACTTTGGACTACAAAATCTCGCAATATGTTGAAATCATATTAAAATTGCACATAATTAGCCACAAAAAAATTCTGATTGAAGAATAAACCATTCCATATTAAATGTGCATAAATTTTAAATAGTTTTATTAGTTAACCCTATTATATGTAACAAATACTGAAATTTTTATTTTGATCTATTATTTTTTTAATAATAAACATTAGAACATTTGATTATGGAAAATTTTCTTCCCATATAAAAATAAATTTTTACAATGACATAATATATTAAATAATTAACATAAAATTTTGGACCTAAAGCAACTATTTTTATACAATTATTATTCATTTACCATAACAATAAAACTATCTTAATTTGAAATAAAAACTGCAATTGATGAAATAGCTATGAAATAATTATAAATTTTATTCTGAGGCCCATTTCATGGAATAATAAATAACTTCAGCTTACTATTTAGCAGAATCTGTAAGTTGGTATTCTCGCCTACGATCGTAACACTCTTGAATGCCTGCATCATTCCACAAAGACTTGATGGCCACAACATAAGGAGCCTCAAATGTGGTAACAGTCTCATAGTCTACTAACCGTACTAATTCAGCATGGTCCTAAATTACAAGATTTGTTAAGCAAATGCTACTTATTTTATTGCATTTAACTAATACTGTTCTTGCAAATACAAGAAAAAAAATCAATTTCAAAAATAAAATAAACAAAATGAGATTTTTTTTACATCCTGAAAAATCAAATAATTATTTTGCATAATAAATACACAGAGTAGAATAAAAGAGATCCTTTGAAAAGAGATTTGCTCATCAATGAATATTGATATAAATTTAAATGCTGTGATGATTTTTGTTTTATCTACATAAATAAATACATCACAAAAAGAAATAAATAAATATAATTCATCAATTTATTTCAGCAAAAGGCTTTAAAAGTAATATTTGCTTATAAAATTTATTTTGAAATCACATTTACCTAATTGAAAAAAATAATCACCTGAAACACAAATAATGTTTGTAACACCAAGAATATTTGTCATTCAACCACAAGGTAGCAATAATATTGTGTAGAATTTTTTTTCTTATGTTGAATAACCATTTATAACAGAAGAATGAACTAGCTATACATTCAGGAAAATACAGCATTACACTTATCAAACTTTTGTGCAAAGAAGATGTGATGCAAGTTTATTGATGAATGAAAACTATGTATGGGGAAGCTGTTTTTAAACAAAGTACTGTGTTCAAATGAAGAGCCAGATTTCTGATTAGGTCAACACAGTACAGAGGACAGGAGCCCACAATTGAGGCTGAAATAACTTTTCATGTGGACCTGTAGGTGAAGGAAAATCACCACATGCAATATCAAATGCCATGAAAATTAGTGAGGGATCCATGCAAACCATCATGCACAAAGAACTAGGGAAATAAAAAGTTAGGGCTCCATGGGCAACCTAACACTTTCACAATGAGTAAAAAAGAAGACAATGGAAGTATGCCTGGAATATATGACCCAATACCAGAAAGAACAGGAATTTATTCTTAGCGCACATTGCAACTAAGGTTAAAACAGTGATATACCTTCCAATTGGGGAGGAGGGGGAAAAACACACCAGTGAATTGAGACATCTATATATTATCACCCAAGTTAAAGAAAGCAGTCATTTTTTTTGTGATTGGAGAGATAGTTGAGGCTTGTTCATTGAGATCCAAAAGATTATTGATGCTGGAGAGGATACATGTTGAGGTCTTAAAATCTCAACACTATATCAATACTTTACAGAACCTTCAAAGGCCAATAAAGGTAAAGGTGTTTTTACATATCATAACACCAGCCCAAAGTGAAAATCCATTACCTTGCATGTTCCAATACAGTAATCATGTTCAAGCATATTCAATAATAATATTTTTTTTAAAAAAATTCTGTACCCTTCATGTGGATGTTTAAATGTGATATTTTTTATTGCATAATAAAATTATTTATAATTTGTAATAACTAAAATTCAGTGGCGCAACACCCCATGAGGGCCACTGTGCTCAACTCAGTATATGCAATCTTGGATCTTGAGGTGCATATACAAATGTTTCGGTCAGGTGGTCAGTCTGATGCGAAAACCCCCAGTGTTAAGTTCTCAAGCTTAGTACTTTATTTATCGACCCACTGAAGGGATGTAAAGTTGAGTCAACCTTGCCCAGCTTAGGGTTTGAACCTCGGACCTGTGGTGTGCAAGCACAATGTACTAACCATTCAGCCACTGGGCTTCATAATTTGTAACATTTATCTCTTATTTTGTTGGAGAAAAGGATTAAAATTTGGGATCTATTTTCTTTGGTCCAACACAGGTAACTATATATAAGTACCCAGAAGACCATTTAGTTTAGCAAAATGACAAAACAAGAAATATTGTGAATCAACATTTAGATTCGTACTTAGCTAACTTATGACATAGTCTACATGAAGATAACAATACTGTAAGAAAATTAATTTTTTAAAATTTAAAATAAATTTCATTTACATATTAAATTTTAAAAGCATGCAGTCTTAAACATAACAAGCAAACAAATTCAACAAAAAACTTAAACTCATAGTTCAGTAGCATTTATATTTATTTATCTTTACTACTAAATTTGCATTAATCAGATGAACTCTGACATTCAAATACAGCCTTATTGTACTGACTTAAATTTTCAGTTCACCAATAGTAAAATAAATAACACTGAACACATTATGAAGATACAAACATATTTTCAATAAAGTATTTAAATTTTTCATCTGTTAAAGATACTGTGAGAAAATTTGATAAATTTAATATTGGAGACAAATTTAAGAATAAATCTTTCTCCCACAAATAAATTGACACCTAATATCTGGATATTTTGCTTTCAAATTTTCAATATTACTCTTGCTAAAATATATTGCAGAATACTTAACAGGTTGATTATCTTAAAAGAATTTTAACTATTTAAAAAAAATCTGAAATCAAAAACTTTTTAATACTCTCTGCAACAGGAATAGATTCTGATTTCATTGAGCTTAAGGGCACAGCTTTTAGCTTAGCTGACCTCCACAAAAAAGGCATTTCAGTAAAGTAAATTATATGCCCATTGGTTAAACGTCAATTCATTAAACTGCTACTCTAGTTTGTATCAGAATAACTTACAAATTAGTATTGTTGTAACATTCTAAATTTTTCTGTATTTTTTTCCTTCTAACTGCATAGTTTAAAATATTTGCAACAATGCTCCAGTGTTGTACAATATAACTATTATTAAACTGATATATAATATTTACAACAAATAAAATATCTGGATGACATCTGTCCATTAAAGTTAAAAAAGATATTCTAATTTTATATTTATATTTTTTCATTAAATTAGTTTCAACAATTTCAGATTCTTTCATTTTAGCTGGCACTTCTGAATTCATTATAAACGAAAGATTAACAAGTTTACACAAAAATTCAAAATTTTCTCTTTCAATTTTTCAACATATGCATATTGATGCAAAAAAAAAAAAAAAAATTGTATTTTCAATTTCTTATAAAAAGTTACTCCAAGAAAATACTTAATTTTGCCCAATTCTTAAATGTCTATCATAAAATCTGGTTTATATGCTGTTATATGCCGAGTATAAAAATGATACCTTTAAAAATTACAAAAGAGATGAGCATAAAAATAAATTTACTTCTGCATGTATAGAAATACCATTTATTTAAAAGAAATGACTTGCCTTCTGAACTAAAAGAGTTGTAATTATAGAAGTATGCTATTTTTTTCAAGTGTCTGGGACTTCGAATAAATGACTTAAAAACATAACAGCAATGTATACTAATATTTCAGGTTTCTTTGTAAAAAAGGGGGTGAACGTTATATGGCGAATGCACGTACAAATTAAAAAAGTATAGGTGCACATTGTATGCCAGATTTTATGGTAATTTTGAAATTCAATCTTAGTACACAACATCATTTTTTAATTTATATGTACAATTTTCCTAGAATCCTACAGAAATTATAACTACTCTCTAAACCAACTCTACATTCTACTGCCTTCCATTCTATTGTAAGCTAAAAATTGCTTTTTTTCAATAAACAAACTTTATGTTCATGTGTTTATAAACAGATCTAGCAGGTTGTTTCAAATGAATAGCTTCTTTTAAATTTCCAAACAAAAATGCTACTTTTAAATCAATTTATGAATGAAACAAACCTAAATATAAAATTAATACAATAAATAAAAAATTCATAAAAGAAATGTTCACAAAACTCTTTCTCTAGTGAATAAACATTCTAGTCCACAACAAATTTTTGTTACAATCCATGTGTAATAAGTCTTCCATTGAATTTGATAATTTTATTAGTGCCATCATGTATATACCCCCTTATTACCAATCAATTTTTCTTTGAAGGTCTTTTTTAATACTTTTCTCTTTCATACATTGTCTGAACTTTTTCAGACATAGCAGAGTTCAATTTTGCCGTTTTTGGTACACATTGAGTATTTTCAAAGGTTTGGGGTAAATCTAAATTAAGAATTTCTTAAGTAAAATTTTTAAAAGAATAATTAAAATTTTTGAGCATGAATGTGTAAATAAATGTGATGCTTGGGCATGAATAAATGTAAATTGTGCTTGAAAAATAAGAGCTTAGTTGAAAGTAAAAACAAAATCTTTTACAGCATAAATTAATACAAGATTTGGTCTTAC
The DNA here is from genome assembly GCA_019973935.1 of Trichonephila clavipes. Lineage (NCBI taxonomy): Eukaryota > Metazoa > Arthropoda > Arachnida > Araneae > Nephilidae > Trichonephila > Trichonephila clavipes. The sequence goes on along the minus strand of BMAU01018008.1, from coordinate 600,609 downwards.
TTTTGGAGAAACATGACTATTTCTAAAAAAAATATTTTTATAATATTTATCAAATATAAAACTGCTATGTATAAATTTGTTTTTAAATCTAACATTAATTTCTATTCATTCTGGAACAATTACTTTTTCATACTTTTCAAGGTCTATTATAAGCTTTTTTCAAAAAATATTTTCAGTTTTTCTTGCTTAATACTCAATAAAAATCAATTTGGGGGGAAGAAAATTAAAATACACATTTTTATATAAGTCTTTTATAAAAATTTGGTTGCTGCAATTTACAATACCAATACCACCATAATTTGTTTTGAATTCAATGCACCATGTAATATTAAGTTGGGTGAAAAGTTGAGATATAATTGCTTTTCATACCCCTGACGCTACATCACATTAAGATTTTGTAGCTCAGTTCCATTTACTGTAAAACAATCTTCATTACTTTACAAAGTTAAATCAAGGCAGTAATAAGGATAAAGAACACTAAAGTCATAATTATATATGATAAATAATACATCTATAACATACCACATTCCTCATGTCCTTGTATGGTATTTTTAACATATCCATAGCTTTGATCATGCTTTGCATGGCCATAAAGACATTTTGATATAC